>CM042250.1:45658865-45818865 GCA_023566225.1 Romanogobio albipinnatus | reverse complement strand
TATATTACTCCTCTCTGCCAGCTTTGGTTGTTGCTGCAATTGAGCAACCTTTATCCAAATCTCCCAATCTGATTTAGACGAGGACAATTTCATTTCAGCCAGCGAGAAAGAGATGGAATAATGAAATATATTGGGGAATGTATTTTTTTCGCTCTGTCTTTTGATGTCTGACAGACATTAAGTTACATTCTCTATCCTTGGATAATTCATAGACTGTACAATATCAGGCTGACGTAATAGTGTGGAATGTATTAGTGCGGATAAAATCATAACCGTGTGGTGGTAAGATTAGACCAATTGGCCTATATACTATATACTAATATTCAGTCTATATCAGGTTTTTGGGATGGATTATGCCTTAAAGGCACAATATGTAAGATTTTTGGATTAAAATATTCAAAAACCACTAGAACAACGTTATATATTTTGTTGATTTGTGTACTTACATTATCCCAAATGTTTCCAAGAATGTTTAAATTCAGAGAAATAAGCATTCCCTTTCAGTCGGTCATGTTCAACGTACGTCGGAAGTCACAACGAATTGCGATCACTTCTGGGAGCCCCTATCAGCTTCGAATGTATACAGAACGGGCCGATGGCCCTTGGCGTGCAAGATTTGCATTTTGCGTTCCGCCCCGCAGCGTGGGTATAAATACAGAAGCGGATGTAGCGCACATTTGTCATTCACTTTGGAGTTTGTATGCTGCTGAAGAGTTAAAAAAAAGAGTGCTGGTATTGGAGAAAACAGAACGAGAGAGAGTTTGAGTGTTGTTCTGAGTGCTGGTGTGAAGGCACAACAGCGAGGACCGCAAGCTCACTGAGAGCAAAAACTGCTGTTATCACAGCAACTCAGTTGGTTCGGTGGGGCGTTCCATTAAAGTGAGTGCAAAACAAAGGCTGCACTATACCCTGTGTTTTTGCCGAGGGCATCTCCCTGTGTGCTTCAGCTAGTTAAAGAGCTTTTTCCCTAAAAGAGTACATGGGTGTGACACTGCGTCTTTTTCAAGATGACATTCCACCCGTGCGTTTCTGGATGCGGTCATTCCCTGTCACTAGCTGACGGTCACAATTGTTGTCTCACGTGTCTGGACATTCAACACATCTCGGCATTGAGGTCGAGACTCACCTACCTTCGGGAAGGCGGAGTCCCCTTACCTATACCCCAATCTAGAGCTATTCCTGCTGTACAGCACAATAGAGCTACTTCGGCAAATAGCCAGGGTGACCTGAGGATTACGTTTAGGGCTACCCTGCCGAGGCAAACTCCGTGGGCCCCCAATCCCTCTGACATGCCGCAGCCGGTTGATTTACCGAAAGAACGCTCTGGCCCCTCCCATGGGCATCCAGTGGTGACTTTCGGGGCTCCAGCAGATAACAGCATGTCGATCGCTGCATCGGAGGGGGAGCTTCAGTCATCTGGGGATGAAGACTCGGCTGCGTTACTTGGAACGTGTGGAACCCTCCACCGTGTCCTGGGCCTTCTAGGTTGGATGATTGGTATCTCGGGGTATTTCTCAGCGCCTCGCCCCAGTGCTTCCTGGAAGTGCATGAACAGCTCACTAGGTCATGGATGGCACCTTATTTTTCTGCCAGAAACCCGCCCAGTGGCTCTTCACTCCTGGAGTGGAGATCCTGCCGGTGGAACGGGCCATCACAATGCAACTGTGTTTGGCATCCACATCCATGTCTCCCATCCAAGGCCTTTAAGTTTTCGTCCACTGTAACGGGCAAAGCTTACAAAGCCTGTGGACAGGCTGCATCCGCCCTGCATGCCATGACGTTGCTCCAGGTGCATCAAGCCCAAGCACTCATGAACATGCACAAGGATAAACTCTCGACGGACCTCGCTCTCTGGGTGGCGAAAGTCATAGCTTGTGGCAATGTCCACTATGATGGTCCAGGAGAGCCATCTCTGGCTTAACCTGGCCGATATGAGGAGGGCCGATAAATATTGGTTCCTGGACTCCCCCATTTCCCAGGTTGGGCTATTCGGTGACGCGGTCGAGAGCTTCGCCCAGCAGTTCTCGGCTGCTCAGAAGCAGACGGAGGCCATCAAATACATCCTGCCCCAGCGGGCCGCTGCTGCCTCACCCACTCGCCGGCTGCAGATCCTGCACACTCAGTCGGGTCCCTGCATGCCGCCTCGCTGCCCCACTGCAGGTAAGTCTGTGGTGCCGTTAGTCCCACTTGCTCGGTCGCTGGAAGCCTGGCTAGCACTTCCCAGCCCATCTCACTGGCTCATCCATACTATGAGACTCGGCTATGCGATTCAGTTCGCCCGGCGGCCCAAGAGAGCTCCCTCTGAACCATTGAAGTCAGCAGAGTTGAAAATCTTGTCTTGAAAGACAGTGCTCCTGACTGCATTGGCTTCCGTTAAGAGGGTAGGAAACCTGCAGGCATTTTTGGATTTTTCTGGATAGTGGATGCCATCGCCTTGGCGTACCATACCCAAGGCTTGCCTTACCCGCTCGGTTTGAGCCCACTCCACTGGGAGTGTTGCCTCTTCCTGGGCGCTGGTGCATGGTGCCTCGCTGACAGATATATGTAGAGCTGCGGGCTGGGCGGCACCTAAGACATTCGCTAGATTCTATAGCCTCCATGTACAGCCTGTTTCTTCCCGTGTGCTCACTTCAAACAGCCAGTAACACCGAAGTGCCCATTCTCAGTGTCGGCTTGCTGCGCCATTCCCCTCCTCATGGACCGGATAAGTGCCGGGCGAACCCTGTTGAGTTCCTCCACCACCATACGGCTGTCAAATGTTGTGACCCCTACCGCGGTCCCATATGTGTATTCTTCCACGGTACGGCTCCCTACGGCAAGCCCATGTCTTTCCCTTGGCAGAGTCCACTCTGCCATCTCTGTCCGGTGTAGTCTCCTGCCTAGGTCGGCCGGGGCAGGAGACTACACAAGTGGGGCTCCAGAGACATATCGTATGTTATACTGCCCAGATGGCCAGTCCATATGTGTATCTTCCACATAATACCTCCCTATGAGTAGGATGTGGACTCCGCAGCGTCCCCCCGGGGTACGCTTTCCCAGCGTTATCCAATACTCTGCTGAGTGGGTCTTGCAGAACAGCAGCAGTGACTCTTATTGCGTAAGTTCCCGCCCCAACAGACGGGGGCTTGAAGTGGCAACAGCTGTGGCATTTTCCATAGGGATCCCAATTCGTCGGTGACGTCCGATGTACGTTGAACGAGACCGACTGAAAGGGAACGTCTCAGTTACGAATGTGACCCTTGTTCCCTGAAGGAGGGAATGGAGACATATGTCCCGTCGCCACAGTTGCTGTACCATCACTGCACAGCAGAGTCACTAGTTCAGCTCCTCAGTGAAAAACAAATGTGCGCTGCATCCGCTTCCGTATTTATACCCACGCTGCGGGGTGGAGCGCGGGATGCAAATCTCGCACACCAATGGCCATTGGCCCGTTCTGTATACACTCGAAGCTGATATGGGCTCCCAGAAGTGATCCCAATTCGTTGGTGCTGTCCGACATATGTCCCTGTTCCCTCCTTCAGGAAACGAGGGTTACATATATGTAACTGAGATGATTTTAACAGTGTGCGTGTATCGCCTATCAATGACATCATATCTGCATAGCCCTCGATTTCCAGTTTTATTTTGAAACCAAACACCATCGACACTTGAATGTATTATATATTTTATTATTATATTATTATATAATATTATATAAATGTAAGTATTATTATTATATTAGACATGTGAGCAGCTGTTTGGATACGTTCATCAACAGGAAACATTATTATTATTATTATATAGCTCAACACAGTTAGTCTTATTTTTAAAATCTTGTTTTCTTGATTTACCATGAGAACCATGTTTTACCATGCCTAATATCGATCTAGCTTACTGCAGTGTGCAACAAGTGTCTCATAGTAGCCACAGAGCGAACGCACTGAGTAGCATTATAACATAACTTTCAACTTGATCAAATGCATCTAATATGATAAAACAGCACTGTGTTACCTCAACATACACATGACTGGAAGAAGCGGAAGCGGCTGCTTGTCTCTCATTAGCAATCGCTCATTCTGTTCCAACGGCTTTCAGACCCACACTGCTTCACACTACAGTAACGTTAATAAATCTTTAATACATTAGCTCATCTATGAATATGATTTCTGCCAGAGTCCCGTTGGATTCTTTTCCACTGGCTGAAGAGGTGAAGACAACAACTCCCATGATTTCACCAAATCAAGCCATGCCTTTGTTTTGAATATGCGACCTCTAGTGGCAAAAATGACATATTCTGCCTTTAAAGGGGCTGTTTTCATCAGAAACTTTATCTGCCGGTAATGCACATGCACAGAGTTAGTGAGGTGTGAGTTGTGAGTTGTGAGGTGACACTTGCATGGGTGACTCCAGTATAATCCTACACTAAAAAAAAAATATTACAAATGTTTAAACTTTAGACATTCTGTAAGTAACTTTGCAACTACTTGTCAACTAACTCTAATTAGAGTATAAGTAGACTGTTAGGCTAGGGTTAGAATAATTTGACGTAGTTGCAAAGTAACTTGTAGTCAGTAGAATGTCTAAAGTGGACCATCGAAATAAAGTGTTACCACACAAATTTGCTTAGAAACAATTCTCACAGATTGAACAATAAAAAGACAAGTAAAACACTGCATTTAAAATTATATTTTAAAGTAGAACAACTGAAATAGTAATTTCTTGTAACCATACACCAATAATCTTTAAAAAAAACTATTTTTACACTGTAAACTTTTAAATGTTTTCTTTAGGTTTAAAGAATATGCACTGCAAACCTATGTTTATCATCCAAGGCCAATGAAGTTCTTCCTTGTACCAGACTTAGCAATTCAAATGTGTTTGGACCTCATTTTGTGCGCAGGTATTATCATGCTGCAAAAGAAAATACCCTCCCTGAACTGTTGCAACAAGGTTAGAAGCAAATAATCCTCTAGAATGTCATTTTATGGTAAATCATTAGTTGAAAACCTGTTAATTAGATAGGGGTTTCCACACACTTTTGTCCAAGCATGCTAGCAGTGAATTTAATTACAGATGGTGCAGTGAAAGTTAAAGGTGTGTTAAATGTTGGACGACCCTGTGAGCAGCCAAGCTTTTACACAACAATCTGAGTTTTAAGACATCATTAAGACCACAATGGCCTTGGAGAGAGAGGGGAAAAACAGGCAGAAAGAAATAAACGACAGCATTACAAGAAAACAAGAAAAGAAGCAAAGAAAGAGAGTAGAAAAGTGGAGAAGAAAAAGTCCAGATGGGTTTCTGTTGTCCCTGGAGGGGACAGAAAGACTCAGTGGGGACTTTGCAGAATGAAACCCGCGTGAGCTGCTCTCGTTTTCTCCTCTCTCCCAGTCCTGTCTTCCCAAAGCCTCATGACAAACACTCACCTTGAGTGCTGAATCACGGGTCCCGTGGGCCTCCGCATGAGGCGCTGATGAATTTTCGCCACAAGAAAGTAGGGGTTATCTCTGAGGTCAACCCTACCCGAGCCACATTCATCACAGCTCTCTTCCAAAACAACCAGCCAAGATTGGAAAACTGAGATGCTACGAGCGAAACGAGAGACTGAAAGACGGAAAGAGAGAGTGGGAGGGGGGAGGAAAATAAACATGCTTCTAATGCAGAGGAGGCCGATACAGATACAGGCAGATAGAAGCTTGTTTACCTTGTATTCATGCAGGCTGTTTACTGTGTTTACAAAATTATAAGAAACCATACTACAGTTCAAAAGTTTGGGGTTGTAAAAAACACAGTAAAAGCAGTAATATTGTGAAACATTATTAAATTAGTGGTTGTCTATTTGAATATTATTTTAAAATGTAATTTATTCATGCAGTGGCAGAGCTGAATTGTTTTAGCAGTCATTAATAAAGTCTTCAGCATCACATGATCCTTCATAAATCATTCTAATATGCTGATTTTGTGCTCAAGAAACTATTTTTATAATTATTGATATTGAAAACTGTCATTTACAGACAAAGCATTTTGAAATCATTTACTTACAGTCTGTGATGCAGCTGCTGTCAGATCCAATACAGTTTGTCTGATTCATCTTTCAAGAAACTGAATGTGCATTTGCATACTGTTTCCAGTGTAGACAGCATTAGTAATTATATTGGATTCTATTTTCTTTTGACGTGATACTTACATCCAGTGTAGGCAAATGCCAGCCATTAAGCAACTAACCGCCAGTGGCTGGGACCTATGTTGTGATGATGTATAACTATTCGTCTTTAGCCAATTTCATTGCCTCACTCATATGAATTTGTACGAATTGTCTATACTGCAGTGTTTTAGGGGTGGAGTTAACGTCAGGATAAATGGTCGTACAAATGACACCGGTTTCACACTGCACGCGCAAGCGTCTGTCCACCTCTGTCAAAAACACATATGCATATATCATGCTGTTTATAAGTAGTTTACGTGATAAAAGTACCCTTAAAGTTAAGATATGCCTCTAGTTTGAATCATTTAAACGGGCCTTTGAAGTTTGGGAAATGTGTTTTCGTGTATTTTATTTATTTTTGTCACAGCACTAGATGTCATATGGTGATTGTGAAACACACGGAACACTTCACTACATGATTTCATGGTGAAATGTGTTATTTTTCATGTTAATCAGGTCAATTTTGATCAAGAACAATGCACTGTGACTTCAATTCAGCAGCAGCAGACTCTGCTCCTGCGACGCGCTAACATGGGCGCAGGAAAAAGTATTCGCTGCTTACGCTCTGCTAACGAGTGCAGTGTGAAACTGGCCTGAGGTCGTACAAATTCGTACGAATTAGCCACCTCGTAAAATATATACGAACTGCCGTGAGATCGGGTTGGCAATTCTGATACATTCAATAGGCCTATCCATTATGACATGTAGGCATTTTTATCTTTATGTACACAATAATAATCTTTTACATTGTAATCCTTTTATTTTTACTATTTGGCGTATGTGTGTGTTGCTGCGCATCCCTGTGTGTGTAATAAGCAGTGCATGCACGTTGTGCACCCGCCTATAGGCGCATATTACTAACGCGCCCTTTAAATAACACAAAAAAATACTGTGTTTCCTTAGCCTGACGTCGTCATACTCAATTCTAGTCAGAATTTGAGTCTGATACTGCTCCGTTGGGCTGTGATTATGGGGCGTGTTTAAACCGAACCAAGAAAGACCTCAATTGGATAGACCAACAACCAATCAGAGCAACGGAGCGACGCATAACGTTAGTTGTCAAATGTCAACAGAACTCAACTGCACTGTGTTGCCAAGTCCGCGGGTTGAAGCGACCCCAATTATGTGATATACAGACCCAGGAATGCGAAATTTAGCAGGCAGTCCAGCCAAAATAACACATTTTACCCCCCAAATGCCATTTTCCCGGAGAACCCCCCTGGAAAGCTATTGGGCTTGTTTTTAGCTAGTTTTGAGTAGCAATTGGGCGAGTTTTGCTGTAAAAACTTGGCAACCCTGTCTGCACGCACGCTAGAATAAGTCACGTTAGAAGAAGAAGATGAGTGTAAACGATCTTTGCCGGTGTTGTAAAAAAAGAATTTAAGGATGCACAGAGAACCAACACGATCATCATTTCTGAGAGAAATAGTAAAGGTGAATGCATATACGAACAAGTTCTCCGTTTAGGATTAGAACAAATTCAACCCAAGCGCCTTTGATGACGTGGATGATTACGTTACTGTTTATCATCTGTCCATCATCGTCTAAAACCCGCCCTGACAATTTCATTGGTCCGACCAGTTTCTGTTCGGGCATAATTACTTCTCTATGGATCAAGTCCAGACCGAACTGCCCGTGCAAAAAATTCTGTGGGCGGGGCTAAGTTCGTCTGGCATCCAGGCTAGTGTTTCCTCAAAATAGCAACGCGCCAACAATGCGCCTGGACACACCTCGTTTTCAGACCAGCACGTCCATGGGCACACAGATGGGCACAAATGCATTTGCTATTTAAACAACGTGGCGCAGGACGTGAAAATGATTACTGCTTCAGGCTGAAACTAGAAAAAAAAACATTTGTGTTGCGCCTGGCGCCGCATTGCGCCGGGTGTATGATAGGGCTCTAAATACACTATAAAAGAATAGTAAAAGTTTTCCATTTTACCTCAGCTCTACTGTATGTTCTACTGAAGTCATTTTATAACCTTGTATTGAATACAATTTAAAGTATATGCTTTTTTAAGACAAAATTTACTGATGCCAAGTTTGAAAATGCGGAGGAGTGAATGAGATTTGAGGCATAGCAAGTACATAGAGCCTTTATGATTAAGACAGTGAAACAAGTCTTTTCTCCAATCCAAATTCTGCCTGTTTGTGTTATCTGCTCATGTCTATGTTTGTCTTATCTAAGCCTGTTGGATAAAGACACACCTCAGCAAGCTTTACAGATCCAGTCAGCTCATAGGCGTCTCCAAACAGAGGTCGTTTCATCAGTATTGCAGAGCTGACCTGTGGCACCTCTCTCAGAGGAAGCAGCCCCTGACCTTTATTACTGCTGAGTTACACACCTTATTGCCAGGAAAACTGTAAATTTTTATCATGGGGACATTGCACATGGCAGGCAAAGGTCAGGCAATATACTGCTCCTTGGTCCAGCGTCCTCCTTTTCTCTCAAACAACATGCAAAGCGTCCTTCAAATGCACCTCAATCAAATCTTTCCCCCTGCACCAATATGAGCACCTCTGTTCCATCCGATTATCTCTTTTATGGCCTAGATTTATGGGTTCAGGGGTTGGAGAGCACCTCCGGAGACGCACGCCAAACGCCGGTGTGTGTAAATGTAATTTATCTCTTTTGCCCCAAAACTTATTTTTCTGTTTTTGTACAACTCGTAGTCAACAATGCATTTAACCATTATGTTTTGACAGTTTGCACAGTTTATTCCCTTTGACAGTAAGCACTCAAATTCAAACAAATGTTAAATTCTTGAAAACCACTGATCTCTAGACTAAATTAGACTTTAATAATTTGAAATACAGTTTCATAAAGGATCTAAAATAATAGCAAACAGAATTTGTGATTTATATCATCTTGCATTACATTACATTAACACTGGATAGCATATTTCAAAGATAGACTTCTTAAGGATAAGGATAAGACTTCTTAAAGTAACATTTTGTGTTAAAAAATATGCCTTGTTTCACAAAAGGTACAGTGGTTTGTTGCCTCCCTCTGAAAGTAGTACTTTCTAAAAGTGTGTTTTACACACTAGAATTAGTAAATACAAAAAAAACCATCAAAACCATTCAACAGTAAAAATGTAATTGATGTCCAACAAATAAACAACAGATATAATACAGATGAACAATTGATAAAGCTTGGGTTGCTGAATATTCGAGTTGCTGAATATTGCCAGAGCATATTCTTATTAAACATAAAAAAGTTATTCAATCAAGAGCAGTGAGTGATTTTCTGTTTATCTTTTGTTGTTTGATCCACTGTACTGTATATTATGCTGCTGTCACTTTAATTCACAGATTTAATATACAAATGCGATTTCTTTACTTGCTGTTTATGTTCACAGACATAACCAACTGTGTTTATGTGAACTTATATATATATATATATATATATATATAAAATTCAACAGGTCTCCATGATACTGTAATTTTTTGCTCATCAAAGCCTTGTTTCTGGAGCAACTTTCAGAATATTTCCTATTACAATGTCTGACGTTTATATTTTACGTGGCAAAAGAAAGTCACATAAACCATGCGAAATCTGATCGATCTGAACAGATTTCCATAAATGCGAACCAAATATGAATGTAGCTCGTATTTCATGTGATTTTTTTTTTTGCTGTTTACACTTGCCAAATCTGATCAGATTTCAATCGGATATACACAAAAAAACGGATTTGGACTGATTGTCTTAATGAGGCTAAAGAGTCTAAAACTGGTTTGTTCGAAGATTCAGTCTCTCTAAATCCCTCCTTTCCTTACTCTGCTCTGATTGGTCAGTCGGCTCAGTCTGTTGTGATTGGTTGACCCGTCACAGCATGTGTTGGAAACAAAATGGCTATTATCACACCTGAATTTCAGCTCCGGAGGCTACCTTAGCACTTGTTAGATACACAGTGATACGAACAGTAACAATGGTGTCATTTTTTCCAGATCAATTCTAGCGCAAGTCCTTTGCAAAGTGGATTCGCAAAGCAGAAAACAGTGCCTTCTTGTCGACAACACGAACCAAACTCTTCCAGGCTTCAGCTACAACTATAATGTTTGAGGGTCAAATGTTGTTCAGCCAATGAAGACCATAGACTTAGCCTAGAAATCTAGATGCACCCTAGTGGCAGCAAATATAATTTGCAGCCAGAGTAGTCTAGCAACTCTCCGTTGGCTTGCGAGCTGGAAAAACCAATACTCTGGTCAGGCCAATCACATCGTTTATAGAGTCTGTGGGCGGGCTTAACATAATGACGGCAGAGTTGCTGCGGTTCCGTGTGCTACTTGTAAACAAAGAAGCTGGCGAACAGCGGTCTTTCGAATCGACTTTGGCGTGACTCTGGATGATTTGTAGTTAAGCTATTCTGCTAAACATTAATGTCAGCCGTTTTTAAAGACCAAGAAGAAGTTGTTGTCCTGGTGAAACCTCCAAACATTTGGTATCCCTGCAAAGCCCCGAATGTGCTCTTTACAGGACATCCAGACTGTGACATGTGACATGTATGATGTCAGAGAAATTCACTAAAATATAATGTCCACTACAGAGGACAAAAGTCTATTCTTGGGTCCCAGGAGGTTAAGAAAAGAACAAAGAATAGCACTGAAGTCATTCTTAAGAAATGAAGATGTGTTCGGAGTTTTGCCGACCGGATACGGCGAAAGTTTATTCTATCAACTAGCTCCGCTTCACCTTCTTCGTTGCTCTGGTTGGTTGTAGTGCTATCCTATTGCGTGCAGAGGGAATTTGAAAGACAACCATTTATCCCGCCCCTCGGATTGAGCCCTGCCAATGGTGAGTTCCCAGACCCAACATATTGATGTGGGTCTGGCTTGTCAGGCTACTATAAGACTGGCTTTACACAAATTTGTTACATTGTTACGTAGGTTGTGTGACAGGAAGGATACTGGAATTACTGACGACTCGTTTCAGGCAGTTCATAATTGATTATTTATTTTAGGAGACAATAAATTTATTTGATGTGCACTTTTTTAAATTGTGCAGACCTTTTACCTTCACAAATAGTTATTAGTAGCTATTTTATTGTTATAGTTATAGTATATGACAGTTATTAAAAAAAGGCAGAGCCGGCCCAAGGCATAAGCGAACTAAGCAGCTGCTTAGGGCCCCCTTGGCCACCAGAGGGCCCCCAAGAGCACAATAAATTACTCTCCGGCAAAGTTATTTTATGATGATTGAAATCGCAAAATGGCCGTAAACAATTATTGCAATAAATTGCAAAAAGTTTTCTAATATATGCACGGATTGATTGGGCGCCATCGGCTGGACACTATTCGCTTGTTAGTCAGGATTCATCAAGTCCAAAGAGCGGAAAAATCGGCGCTAAAATGTACTCGTCAGTTGCCCGCTAACCTTTTTATGAATGGATGGATTTGAGAATGCGCTATATGGTTTAGTGCAAATATATTGTCTGACGTATATGTTTACGTATATGGGCTGCATGTTTTGGACAGAGTAGACAGCATAGCTTTTAGTTTCTCCCTTGAAATTATAAGAAATTATAAGTTGTGTAGCCTACATTTTGGAAGTTTTTATTTAGAAAATAAAAAGAGTTCTTTCTACACAGTCGAATAGAATACCAAAAAAAATAACATTTTGTTTCCGCCAAAATAAAAGCTCTGTTTAATGTTTGAAAGAAATCAACATTTCTTGTTTTTAAAATAAGTCTCTTCTTCTCACCAAGGCTGCATTTATTTGATTAAAAATACAGTAAAAACAGAAATATTGTAAAATAATATGATGTAAAAACAGCTGTTTTCTATGTGAATATATATAGTGAAGTGTAATTTATTCCTGCATGTGATCAAAGCAGAATTTATCATCATTACTCCAGTCTTCAGTGTCACATGATCCTTCACAAATCATTCTGATATGATGCTCAACAAACATCTATTATTATCAGTGTTGAACAATGTTTTTAGGATTTTTTTTGAAAGCTTTCTATTTCAGAGAAATGCTGTTCTTTTGAACCTTCTATTCATCAAAGAATCCTGGGGAAAAGTGAACATATTCAGCATAAGAGACTACTTTAAAAAAAAGTACATATCCTATTGTGAACTATATTGTAAGACTTACTGTAAGACTTTGAATATTAACGCCTGATCACTCTTGTGGGTTTGCTACTGTTACAATTAAAAACCTTTATAAGGATAAAAACATGACAGGCAGACATGATGTAAGCAACACAACTACAACTAATACAATTTATACTGGGTTTGCAAATGATCAATAATTGACAATAGTCAATCCTATTGGTGGCACAGAGGGGCCCCCAAATAAAATTCTGCTTAGGGCCCCATAAGGGCTTGGGCCTGCCCTGAAAAAAGGAATTGTGCATCAGTCTTTATTAATAACCAAATCAAAATAACAAAACACTCTGGTTTCTTAGCAATCTCCAAAAACTTGAACAGAACAACAGCATTACTTTGACAATAATGGACAAAGGGCAACTAAAACTGAGGGCCATATATACAGAGAAACACTACAGTTTCTAAACGAGATAATGAACTATACACCAGTGGAACACAAGAGGTCAAGTCAAAAACCATAGCAACAGAAGAACAGAGACAAAGGAAACTGAACTGGGAACAGTGCAAAACTAACAGGCTAAAACAACTCAAACAAAACTCAAACCCAGACATAGACGTAACAATTACCCTTACAATTATAACAATTACTGCATGAAAGGTTTGATAAAGCATAATAGGGGCACTTTAATCAATTATTTTCTATTCCAAATATTTTTGAAGGGGCACTGACTGCCTGGTACAGATTTAGACATTTCTTCTTGAATGATATTTCTGGTATTTGTTAGATGTTTTTTTGAAATTCTTTTATATTTTTATCTTTAAAAACAAAGTTACCAACCACAGAGTTTTTAAACATCAATAAAAAGGTGACATTTTCTGTGGGGTCTGTATCACTTTTGATATATTATGCAAATGTGTGCATGTTTTGTAAGATGATGCCTAATTTGCATATTCAGATATAAAAAATGCAAGTCAACATAAAAAAATAAATTAAAAAAAACTTTTCTTTTGTATTCAATTTGGCATCGTCTCATTTAGATTAAAGGAAAGAAAACTTTTGGCCTACTCTAGTAAAAAGAAAAATGTTAGGAGAATTAGACTGTTCATCAAAGCGACAGTGAGAGAGAAAGAAAGATTGAGCGAGAGAGGTAGAGATTAAAACGTAAGGTCATATTTGAATGATAGCACAAGTTTCTCACAAGTGTGAGTGCAGATGAGCTATACTAGACTTTGACCTGATTATTTCAAGTGCCAATGGAATTCACAAAAGTCCCAATTCATCGTCTTCCCTACTGCTACATTTTTTTTTTTTTTTTTGATGACCTTTACATGTGAGATTCTGATGTGAGATTAGATGTGATTCTAGATTCTCACTTCCAGATACTGATGGATGGTGTCCTGCGATAGATCAGACACAGAACAGACGGTTGGTGTCAGAGGTTTAGTTCTTTCGAAAATGTATAATGTCCATTCCCAGAAATTGACTTTTCCATGGATGTTAATGAGAAAAATCTTTTCACCTTATGTTTCCAGTTTCACTTTTGTTTAAGAAAACAAGTTTATTGGTAACACTTTACAATAAGGATCATTAGTGAACATTAGTTAACTACATTAGTTAACATGACCTAATAATGATCTGCACTTAATCTTAATAATTTCAACATTTACTAATACTTTATCAAAATCTTGTTAACATTAGTTAATGCACTGTGAAATAACATGAACAAACCATGAACAGCTGTATTTTTATTAACTAACCCTAACAAAAATGAACAAATACAGTATCAAATGTATTGCTCATGGTTAGTTCATGTTAGTTAATACATTAACTATTGTTAACTAATGAAACCTTATTGTAAAGTGTTACCAGTTTATCTTTACTATTATCATCAGCTTGATTATAGTTTATGTATCTTTTTTAAATATTTGCTTTATTTTGTATACCCTATTGTAAAACTTGAATGAAACTATATTTAATAATATTTGTATTATATTTGATTAAAACTACCAGTTGATGCTATTTTAGTATGATTGAAATAGTATTATAGTTTATATATACACACCAATCAGGCATACCATTATGGCATAACATTACAAACTGTGATGCACTGTGTATTCTGACACCTTTCTATCAGAACCAGCATTAACTTCTTGAGCAATTTGAGCTACAGTAGCTCGTCTGTTTGATCGGGCCAGCCTTTGCTCCCAACGTGCATCAATGAGCCTGTCGCCGGTTCACCACTGTTCCTTCCTTGGACCAGTTTTGATAGATAGGCCTACTGACCACTGCAGACCGGGAACACCCCGAAGAGCTGCAGTTTTGGAGATGCTTTGACCCAGTCGTCTAGCCATCACAATTTGGCCTTTGTCAAACTCCCTCAAATCCTTACGCTTGCCCATTTTTCCTGGCCTTCACAGGGGAGAGTCTAGTTGACACAATCTCTGCAGACACTTCAGCGAAGCGTTGGTCATGTCTAGGCGCAGGTCCACCATCTGATCTGGATATGGCCTGGATCCGGCTGACTACAGTAAACCTCAGGATAAGCACAGAGACTAACATTAGCGTAGATGCCATTCTTTTTATGATGTAATGAGTACATCAGGTGTTATGGGAAGTGTTCACGGTTCCGGCAGACCTAGTAAATGCAGCCTAAAACAATCATTTAACTGATTTGAAAAATATAGATAGAGAATGTTCTATGTTTATGCCATAGTAAAGAGATGTGCTTTTAGTCTAGATTTAAACTGATAGAGTGTGTCTGCTTCCCTAACAATGCTAGGAAGACTGTTCCAAAGTTTATGTGCTAAATAGGTTTATTTATTAAGCTTGCAGGGCAACCACCCAGTAGAGCATTACAATAATCTAATCTATTCAGCATTTTGCATTGAAAGCATGTGCCGTAATTTAGATATATTTTTAAGATGGAAGAATGCAGTATTACAGATGCTAGAAACCTGGCTTTCAAATGAAAGATTGGTATCAAAGAGCACATCCAGGTCCCTAACTGATTACGAGGACTTGACAGAGCAGCCATCACAGTATTCTAGATTACTATGTGCAGAGGTTTTTGGTCCAATAATTAAAAATTCAGTTTTTCAGAATTAAGTTGTAATACATTTCTGGTCATTAATTTTTTTTATATCAGCTATGCATTCCATTAATCTTGTGAATTGGTAAGTTTCGTCAGGCTGCAAAGATGTATAGAGCTGAGTATCGTCAGCACAACCATGAAAACTAACAACATACTTCCTAATGATATCTCCCAATGGTAGCATGTACAGGGTGAAAAGCAATGGTACTAGCACTGAGCCTTGCGGTACTCCATACTGAACGTGATCGGTATGACATCTCTTTATTTACTGCTACAAACTGATAGTGGTCAGATAAGTATGATTTAAACCGTGTCAATGCAATTCCACTAATGCCAAAATAATTTGAGAGTCTATTCAAAAGAATGTTGTGGTCAATAATATCGAATACAGCACTAAGATCCAATAAAACTAATAGAGAGACAACCACGATCGGATGATAAGAGCAAATCATTTGTAACTCTAATGAGAGCTGTCTCAGTACTATGATACGTAAATCACAGATACAGTTTCTTTTTAAAAAGGCACATGGTTGTGAGGACACTGTCTTTTCTAGTATTTTTGACATAAAGGGTATATTTGAGATTGGCCTGTAATTGACTAATTCTGTAGGATCAAGCTGCATTTTTTTAATAAGCGGTTTAATAATAGCCAGCTTAAAGGTTTTCAGTACATATCCTAATGACAAAGATGACTTAATGATATTAAGAAGAGGATCTATGATCTCTGGAACCATCTCTTTTAGTATCTTAGTCTGTATAGGGTATAGCATACATGTTGTTGATTTAGATGATTGTGTATATATTGTATATTTGTGTGGATTGTGTGTGTGTGTGTGTGTGTATGTGTGTGTACACTCACCTAAAGGATTATTAGGAACACCTGTTCAATTTCTCATTAATGCAATTATCTACTCAACCAATCACATGGCAGTTGCTTCAATGCATTTAGGGGTGGTGTCCTGGTCAAGCCAATCTCCTGAACTCCAAACTGAATGTCAGAATGGGAAAGAAAGGTGATTTAAGCACTTTTGAGCGTGGTATGGTTGTTGGTGCCAGACGGGCCGGTCTGAGTATTTCACAATCTGCTCAGTTACTGGGATTTTCACGCACAACCATTTCTAGGGTTAACAAAGAATGGTGTGAAAAGGGAAAAACATCCAGTATGTGGTAGTCCTGTGGGCGAAAATGCCTTGTTGATGCTAGAGGTCAGAGGAGAATGGGCTGACTGATTCAAGCTGATAGAAGAGCAAATATGACTGAAATAACCACTCGTTACAACCGAGGTATGCAGAAAAGCATTTGTGAAGCCACAACACGCACAACCTTGAGGCGGATGGACACAACAGCAGAAGACCCCACCGGGTACCACTCATCTCCACCACAAATAGGAAAAAGAGGCTACAATTTTCACGCGCTCAACAAAATTGGACAGTTGAAGACTGGAAAAATGTTGCCTGGTCTGATGAGTCTCGATTTCTGTTGAGACATTCAGATGGTAGAGTCAGAATTTGGCGTAAACAGAAGGAGAACATGGATCCATCATGCCTTGTTACCACTGTGCAGGCTGGTGGTGCTGGTGTAATGGTGTGGGGGATGTTTTCTTGGCACACTTTAGGCCCCTCAGTGCCAATTGGGCATTGTTTAAATGCCACGGCCTATCTGAGCATTGTTTCTGACCATGTCCATCCCTTTATGACCACCATGTACCCATCCTCTGATGGCTACTTCCAGCAGGATAATGCACCATGTCACAAAGCTCGAATCATTTCAAATTGGTTTCTTGAACATGACAATGAGTTCACTGTACTAAAATGGCCCCCACAGTCACCAGATCTCAACCCAATAGAGCATATTTGGGATGTGGTGGAACGGGAGCTTCGTGCCCTGGATGTGCATCCCACAAATCTCCATCAACTGCAAGATGCTATCCTATCAATATGGGCCAACATTTCTAAAGAATGCTTTCAGCACCTTGTTGAATCAATGCCACGTAGAATTAAGGCAGTTCTGAAGGCGAAAGGGGGTCAAACACAGTATTAGTATGGTGTTCCTAATAATCCTTTAGGTGAGTGTATATATATATATATATATACACATTTAAGCAATTTTGAGCGTGGCATGGTTGTTGGTGCCAGACGGGCCGGTCTGAGTATTTCACAATCTGCTCAGTTACTGGGATTTTCACGCACAACCATTTCTAGGGTTTACAAAGAATGGTGTGAAAAGGGAAAAATATATATTATATATAAAATAGTTTTTATTTGTATTTTCATTTGTGTTAAAGTTTTAGTAATCTTGTTTTGTGTTTTTGCCATTATTATAATTTTTATTTTTACTTATAATTTGTATATTATTTGTTTTTGTTATTTTACTACATCAACTTTAGCCAATTTTACTTTATTTTATTTCAAGCAACATTTTTTTTCAAATATCTATAATAACCCTGCTACTAGTATATTTTTTATATTTATATTCGCAATTACTGCAGTGGTAAATCATGTCTAGTCCATTTTAAGCGAGTGATGCATTTCAACTAAGTAATAGGGAATCGAGCTGGTTACATACTCACTTTCAAAAGTCTTTCCATTAATATAAGTGAGTGAAAGTTGAGACCCTGACCACATATTTTTGTCCTTCATTAAGCTAAAACTATGAAAACCTTTGGCCTAAAAATGATAAATAAGTCCTGTCTCATGATCCTGTTGGCGGGATTGAAGTTTATATGTGTGTGCATGTTTGTGCCTCATTAGTCTTTGATCCATTGGAACAGATAAGCACTCAAATATTACTGCTGCAAGGACCATTGGGCACCAGAACGATGCAGAATATGTCCCCTTTTTCACTGTCTCTCACCACAAACTTCCTTCATCTCCCTTCTTTTCTATCTCATTAATTCCAAGAGTTAAAGATGCACCACACTTCCACACATCTGAGACCTTGCAGCTCCCGTACAGTTGGGTCTCCAGTGCTTCAGCAGCTATGAGTGATACATCATATCTACGTGATTTTGATACTGTAATAATTCATCTCACCCCAGCCGGCTATTGCTGCGTAACAAACAGAGAGAATAATGATAATTCATGAGTGAAATTCACTGCTCAGATTGGTAGCTCTTTTTAGCACCAACTTTGTCAACAAGACTATAAAATCTCCGTATTATAAATGGAAAAGCTCTTTTCTGGGCTTTACTCTTGACAAATGTATGGTTTAATAAATTCGGCAGGGCGTTCATGAAATATGGAATGGGGAAATAATATTTTATGCTGAAAATAATAAGCAACATGGGAAATAATGTGTTGCTCTTTGCTGCAATATTTTTCCATGTCATTAATTTTGGCATTCAAAATCGCTATGCTTAGCATCTCATGACAAACCATGAACAAAGATACCTAATAATGTATGTAACATAAAACTAGTGTCCAACCTCAGTTTAAATAGCTTATAAAGTGTGTAATTTTTTAAAGGTTGTAACAGCATGTGTACATTGAAACCTCCCTCATGCCCTTGAGAGCATTGCTGTAGGCCACCATTCCCCCCTTGCATTTCCAAAGTGCGTTTCTCTGAGGGCAAATGTTGAAATGGGTCAGCTTTACAAAAACAGCCATTTTCAGTTGATACACCATGAATATTTGATGATGGCTAACTTCTCTGTAGGGAAAGGCAGATATCAATAAAAAAGGCCATCCAGACGGTGATAAAGTCCACAAGAATGCAGTCTGTCCAAACAGAGACCGGGTTTAGAAAATAATTGCTTGTAGAAGCTCTAACTAGATGGTAAACTAGATTTGCATTTCCCAAAGGAAATACCAGTGCTTACAGGGAAGCAAAATAATGTTGTAAAAGTTTTAGACAAGCGGTTTGGCTTTAGTTTTATGTAAATGAAATGACGCATCAAGTGTGATTCCAAAGAGTAGGTAATGGATAATGGATATTTATTCCCAAGGGCACTGCAAACAGGTAACAAATTTAGATCTATATATGGGAATGGGAAGTTGACCCTATTAATATTGCATGGAAAAAGTACCACACAATGTTTAGTTAAAATAATGGAGTTGTATATGAAACAAAAAAGATAACTACATTTTCATGGCCATGTGTTGCTTAACAATCAAGACACATCCATATTATAAAAAATAAAAAAATAAAATAAAAAACATTTCCAAAAATAGATGGCAAGTGCTATTCACACTAGCTCTTCCTAACAATGCCTGGGTGGGCCAAACAAGATACAAAAAAAAAAAAAAAAAAAAAACACTTCTATTTCAGTTTCTTCAGTTGCATAATCAGTAGAGTGTAAGGTTTAAAGATCTTGGTTTTGACACTCTCTTCTCCCTTTTCCCATCACATCACATCGGAAAGGCATTTACTTTCAATAAAAATGAAGATGATGTTCTAAAAGTGGAAATAAAGTGCCTACCAAAATTATATTTAATAATAATAAAATAATTTATTGGCTAGGGTTAGGGGTAGGTGTAGGAAGGGCTTTTATTGACCCATTAAGGCGGCATCCCTTTAATATTTTTTTTACAAATATAATCATTTACACATGTTATTTTTTGCATCCTGTTAATGTACAACAATAGGTGCAAATAGTATGTATCTGTCAAAATAAAGTATAAATGGCATATTATTGCACAATAACATATTTGCACTTAGTGTAAATAGCTTCTATCACTATTTGCACTTAGTGTAAATAGCAATTATCGCTAAGAAATTACACTATTTTCACTTAGTGTAAATAAAACCTAGTTGCTATTTATACTTATAATCCCAAAGCAAGAAGACAAAGTAACAGAGTATCCACAGACAAACAATACCGGACAAATTAGCACAAAAATGAACTTAAATACACAGTGATGATGAGACAATGACAAACAGCTGTGATGTGTAATGAGTTTCCATAACAACAGATATTCCATAATGGTGGGAAACTAGAACAAAGGAAACATGTGACAGGTGACTGACAAATGCAAACTAAAAATGTATATATATGTTAAAGAATATTTAAAATGTATGACACATGATGTAACACATAGGGCCCTATCATACACCCAGCGAAATGTGACGCAAGTGTTTTTTGCTAGTTTCAGCCGACGCAGTTATCATTTTCATGTCCAGCAACACATTGTTTAAATAGAAAATGCACTCGTGCCCATGGGCCAACAAAAACCTGGTCTAACATCAATGACGCTTTTTGTTATTTAAAGGGTGTGTTAGTAATATGCGCCTATAGGCGGGTGCACAACTTGCGTACACTCTGCTTATTGCACAGACAGGGACTAGCTGCAGCACACAAACATGGCAAATATTAAAAATAAAAGGATTACAATGTAATTGTGGCAATTATTATTGTGTACATAAAAATTGGACCAATTGTGGCAATACACACATGTATTCAAACTGACTCGTCAGATTGAGGGTGTCTATATTCCACCATTTAAATAGCAATTCGCCAAGCGCACCTGCCTTTTAAAGGGAATTGGAGATGAGACTCTGATTGGTGTATTGCACGTTACACTAGTGTTGTCAAAAGTACCGACCGCGATACCAAGCCGGTACTGAATTTTTTACATTTGAGCTTGGAGCGCTGTTGAGCTGGAATCGTAAACACCTCTGACTGGCCATTGTGCTCATGTGCTCATCCGATGTGCCTCGGATTGACTACAATGATCAACGCACGGGAGCGTTTAAAACCACACGGAAGTGTTTGAAAGTGTTTTGAAAGCGGGAGCATCTGAACGCACAAGCAGGCGTGGACCAGCGGACCAGTAGGCTTATAGGCGCCTGCATTCAAATGCTCCCGTGTGTATCTGTGTAAGTGCTCTGTGAAAAGCGTCATTAATGTATATTTATAACATGTTTTTGAAGTGCTGGTCATTGTAGCCAATCACAGACATATTTGATGAGCGCTTGACTGCAATGACAAGTCAGAGGTGTTTACGATTCCACCCAACAGGGCTCAAAGTGCCACATTTTTAAAATGTCAGTACCGAATTGGCATCACGGTCGGTACTTTTGACAACACTACGTTACAGCCAAAACACACAAATGACTCATTAAGAGAATAGGTACAACCCCTTTGGACCATGCGCCTGGCGCCGACCATTTTTTATTTCGTTAAAGTAGCAAAAGTGGATTCGGACCCGCCCTAAGTGCACCTGCGCCATGCGCTCAGATCGTTAAAATGGGGCCCTTAATGTAATACATAATGTTTTGTAATCATCCTTAAAATTATACTACAATTTATTTTGTAAAAACATGATCAGTTCTGGAATTGGGCATTTGCAAATCAGATTCGATCTATGATATTGTAAAATATCCCAAAGATTGAGATCAAGCTTGCAAAACAAAATTTTGAGTTCATAAGAATAATGAACTGTCATGATTCATTGACAGACAAAGGAAATTTGAATGTGATGGTAAAAGCCAATCACCTTTACTTGATTAATGCCATTCATTAGATCGGTGTCTTGATTACCTCAGAGAGCCCAGGTCTTTTCCATCATGTGGAAATCAATGCATGGAGCAGCTAATGACGTAGTAAAAGTGAGTTCTGTCCCTCCCGCCATCTCTCTCTCTCTCTCTCTCTCTCTCTCTCTCTCTCTCTCTCTCTCTCTCTCTCTCTCTCTCTCTCTCTCTCTCTCTCTCTCTCTCTCTCTCTCTAGATAGAAAAAAGCTTTACTGCCACAATAAACAAGGTTTTTACATTGGAAAAGCATTAATACATATTACACCAATGTGCAAACTCTCTTTCTGCAGCCTTTCAGGGATCTGCAGAGCTGGAATATCCCTATTGACGTTTAATAACAGCATATAGATTGATAGATAAATTATGTAATTGTTCTGCATGGACGCGTATCGATTTCTCTCCGAGTTCGTGGGTTTTCTCCTGGTGATTTGTCACACAGCTGCGTGTTTGTGTCTTCAATGAGAGCTAATGTGGTTTGGGAGGGAGGACTGAATTCAGGTCCAACACAATCGACTTTTGTCGCAAGACAATAGAAAGAGTGAGAAAGAAAGAGAGAGCGAGAAAACTGAATAAATAGCTGGAGGGTAAATATGCTTGTTTGCTGGTGAATATATGATATTTATAATATTTATACAATCAATAATTCATAAATGACAAGTTGAATTATAAGTGGCGCTAATATGCCCTTACATATTTTTTTTATTTCTGTGCTTGTGTATCTTACAGCTGGTAAATAACATTTTCATATTTTTAATACTATATTTCCTGTGCACAGCACAAAATCTAATGTCTTGACTTTCGGTCAACAACTTTATCATTCACACATTGACATCAGTCAACACTTTCCTGACACTTTACTTAATTAATAACATTTCAATAAAAATTTTAATATAAATATTGCCTAGCAACTTGCTTCTAGCAACAATGCCAGCTTCTTTTGCTATATACCTTAAAGCCATAATATGTAATTGTTTTATCGCTGGAGGTCACTTATTAAAAACAAAGGCATAGCTTGATTTCACAGAGATTTTATTATGCCACAGACGGTGAGACAGTGAGGTAACACAGCACTGTTTTATCATATTAGATACATTTGAGTGTGTTGAAAGTTATGTTATAATGCTACTCTGTGCATTTGCTCGGCAGCTACTATGAGACACGCGTTGCACACTGCAATAAGCTCGATCGATATTAGGCATGGTAAAACATGGTACTCGCGGTAAACCAAGAAAACAAGATTTAAACAATATGACTAACTGTGTTGAGCTATATAACAATGATTAGTTTTCTGTTGATGAATGTATCCAAACAGTAGCTCATCTGTCTAATAAAACACATGATATATTAAATTACACATAATATAATTTTATATAATACGCTGGTATGATGTCAATGATACACTCTAAAAAAAAAAAGGTTCTATATGGCACCAAAAATGGTTCTTGGCTCGTAATCATAGGGGAACCTTTTTTAGTGCTATATAGCACCAATTTTGGTGCTTCAAGTTCTTCAGAGGTTCTATATAGCACCTTAGTCAAAGAACCGGCGAAGAACCTCTGAAGAACCACTGAAGCACCAAAATTGGTGCTATATAGCACTAAAAAAGGTTCCCCTATGATTACGAGCCAAGAACCATTTTTGGTGCCATATAGAACCTTTTTTTTTTAGAGTGTAGGCGACGCAGACACGGTCTGCATCTTGTTTAAAACTGCTTATTTCTCTGGATTTAAACATTCTTTGAAACATTTGGGATAATGTAAGTACACAAATCAACAAAATATATAACATTTTTCGAGTGATTTTTGTATATTTTAATCCAAAAATCGTACATATTGTGCCTTTAACCAATATCAGTGTTTTGTTCTTCCTCATATTTAAAAATAAAATAAAATATTTTCCTTGCATTTTAATGCATTAATTGAACTTGTAGGGTCATGAAAATGAAATATCCCCTCCAGACATGATGGGTGGACAGATTGCATTTTATCATAACGGAACCACTTTATATTAGGTGGCCTTAACTACTATGTACTAACATTTTAATTAATCATTTGATAGAATGCACTTAATGCGTACATACATGTTTTTACATGGTACATTTTTAAAATTAGCTGCATGTAATTACATCTGTAATTATGACATTTAAAATTACTCTGTTGACACTTCCCTTACACCAAACCCTATCCTTAAACTTACCCATATCACCACACCTGTCCATAACTTTACCCGTATCCCACCATCAGTAAAAGTGTTTTGCAATACAATATGAACACAATAAGTACATTGTACTTATTTTTTTTATGTAGGTACATAGTAGTTAAGGCCACCTAATATAAAGTGGGGCCATAATAACTTATACATAATAAGATGACTTGTTTGTATAAGCTTATAGCTGATTGGTTAGTGTAAGCGCCTCTGAATAAAATGTTACATAGTTACTTACCATAAACCATTTTGCTTGATAATCTTTTACATATTTCTCACCACCTTATAGTGAATTCCCGAGGTCGACAGGAGTTGAAAATGGAGCGACTCTTCCTCCCCGTGGGACTCCTGTTCGTTGGGTTGGTTTGGACAGATAGGCAGCAGCTGCAGGGGAATGATAGTGTGGTTAGCCGTCGCAGCCGAGTGCAATAATCTCAGTCCTGGCTGAACCAGAGAAAGGGAGCTGTGCTCTAACAGTGGGGCTTCTGCCATACCTCAAGTATCATCATGAACAGCTGTTCTCAGGCCTGTAGGTGAGACAGGGCAAGTAGAGGAGCCATGGGACACTTAAGAGGCATCTTCAGCTGACACACTGACTGGCCTGCTGGCTGATGAGGGAAGAGATATGGGTTTAAAAAAAAGAAAAGAAAAGATTTATATCAGATGTTTATGTCAAAGGTCTGCTGTTCATTCACTGCACTCAAGTTAGTCACAGTTTGTTATAAAGGAAAATATAAAGGAAAGGAATGATTATTATAGCATCACCTAGTGTCAGATGGATGTGACTACAGTGCTAGGTGAGCTTTGGGATCATTCTACTATATTTGGAGACACAGCTTTAGGGCAGAAAAATAAAGAAAATAGCATTTAGAAGAATACCAGGACAAATCAGTCAACATTTTGGAATAATTGTGATTTGTTTATTGTTTTTGAAAGAGTTCCATGCTCAACAAGGCAAACAAAAATACAGTATAAACCAGGGGTCGCCAACTAGCGGACTCTGGTCCGAATCCGGACCGCGAGATGCGTCCATCCGGACCGCGAAGCCTTTTGACATAATGAATAAATAAATAAATGCCACATGCCATTGAAAAAATTTAATAAATCACATTTATATCAGGCAGCTCAATAGAACCGTTTGGGTCCTATGTCGCCACGAGTTGTGACGACAGATAACATTACTATGCTCACTGTTGCTACGTTCAGACGCGCAGTCACGCATGCAGTGAAGAAGAGGCTGAAGCCTTGTTTATACTCGACGTGTCCGCAAGAGCGCGAGGGTGCGCACGGCAAAAACATCAATGCGGAGTGGGCGGAGTTGGACGACTCTGCATCCAAGGATGAACTAGTTCTAAGCAAATCTAGCCGAGCATGACGTCACATCACACCGGCACCCAGTTTGCACATACAAATTAGGTGCTTATATTTACAAAATTACCCTCTAAACCCAGAAATAAGCCCTTTTAAATAAAGATCCATGTTTAATAAAAAAAAAAATTCACAAAACGAAATGAAAATGTTTAGTGAATTTAGGAAATATTTAAGAGATCGTAAATTTAGTTGTATACATTTGTGCATATATTTTGTTCTCATGTCACAAGTAATAATATCAAGGTTTACTGAGTTTTACACAATTCTTTTGTAGTGTGGTTTTCGGTGTAGTGTACTAAAATAAATATCATCACCTGTGTACATTAGCCCACTTCTTCTCGATGCTTTTTCCTGATGGTTTATAAAACAATTACTCAGAGTCACCCTCTGTTGTTTCAAAGAATAGCACAGTGGCGATCGGGTCAAGTATAAATGCCTCGTCCGTTTGGGGAGGAGCGCGCGCAGTCAGTGGAGGCTCGCGCTGCGGAGCCAGGCGAAAGTATAAACAAGGCTTGACGGTGTGTTCACACCGGACGCGAATGACACATCATGCATGCCGCTTAACCCTCTAGGCACCACGGTCAATTTACTCGACAAGATGCAGCACTGAATAAAACGGCCAATTTTGTCAAATAGGGTGTCAAATTTTGTTCGACCTCCCCTCCACTAGATGGCAGACATGTCATCCCCGACTCCGACTTTGCCGTGGCTTGTGAGCTTTTGAACTAAACAGGTCTTGTCTACTTGTGTTTGTGTGTCATATGAATAATATACATGTGCCCCATACATGGAATCAGAGTGCCTACTGTATGTAGTAAATGGAAAGTCTCTACAGCAAAAGGCCAACCGTTACATGCATTCGGTTTGTTTCTACCATTTATTAGTAATGATTTACACAGTTTGTTTAATATTTACTATTTACCTGAGCATTCAGTATTGTGCAATATAGCATACAGAAGGTGAGGGACATTTTGGGGGCAAAGAAGTGCCACATTTTATCATTTAAACATGTAACTTTTCATGAAAATTCTATAATCCAAGATGACCACCACCATATGACGTCATAATATGCTATTTAGATGGGAAAATGTAATCCCTACATTCATTTTGGGTCATTCTTAATATTTCTCTAATTCACAGAAAGTCTCTATCTTTTATCACTTTTAAGATATAGCCTTTTGAAATTAAGATGTCAAAATCGAACGTTTTAGGAAAAAAACTCTGGCGCCTAAAGGGTTAATTTGCACGAATCGCGCCGCAGAATGTCTATTCGTGTCTCTGCATTGACTTCGTGTCTCTGCATCACTTGCGCGAAACGCTTCTTCGCATCCGATGTGAACGCACCATCAGAGCAAAAAGCAGCGCGCAAAAAAATGCAATGGCATTTTCGAAAATTAGGAAAGTTGACGCTGAAAACGTCTCGGTTACGTATGTAACCCTCGTTTCCTGAGGAGGGAACGGAGACGTACGTTAGTGACTAACGAATGGGGGTTTCGCTTAGAAGCCTATCATCTTCGAGAATTCAACAGCGCCCAATGGCAGTGCCAATGCCATGGGCATGCGGAATTTGCATGCGTAACTCCGCCCCACCCTGTGGGTATATAAGGAAGTACGCTGGCAACATCGCATTATGTTACTGCTGCAGGAGCCAAGACTGAACTCCGCATACCAGCAACACAGCTGACGTGGCAAAGGAAACGTACGTCTCCGTTCCCTCCTCAGGGAACGAGGGTTACATACGTAACCGAGACGTTCCCTTTCGTTCAGTCACTACGACGTACGTTAGTGACTAACGAATGGGGGTTCCAATACAACAACGCCACTCAGCTGTCATCCAGTGCCCTGCGTAAGTGTGAGTACCCTGTCGTAAGACTAGTACAGACGAAGGACTCTCACTTATCACAGGATTACCAAGGTACACTGGGAAGCATATCCCAGTGAGGGAATGCCAAGATGCCTACCCGTGGGGAGGACTTAGAGAATACACATATGACCCGCTAAGGGCTGCATATGGAAGAACTCTAGGGTACCAGCCGAAGGTGGATTTTTAACCCTAGGGGCGGCAGGGACTTGCCAAGGGAAAGACACCTGCTCGCTGAGGAGGCTTACTGTGGAAATACTCGTGTGGGGGTCGCCGGAGGGGAACCATGCACACGGAGTACCTGGCCGGACATGAGGGTCTGGGCTTGAAGGGCAGACTGAGCTGATGTCGGCGTAAGCAGTGCTGGAGGAGCTCAGGGCTCTCGGGGAGCTCACCTGAGGAAAAATATCGCACATATCCAGTCCGTGGAGTGGAATGGCGAGCAAGCGAAGACACCTGAGCCTGGCCCATTACCGGCCACCCGTAGGGGCGAGTACATAGTTGGACACTGGCTCCACTCGGAGATTGTAGAATCTGGCGAATGTGTTTGGTGTCGCCCAGCCTGCAGCTCTGCAGATGTCTGTTAGCGAGGCACCATGCGCTAAAGCCCAAGAGGAGGCCACACTCCGGGTGGAGTGTGCCCTGACCCCAAGGGGACATGGTCGACCTTGCTGCTGGTAAGCCAAAACAATGGTGTCCACTATCCAGTGAGACAACCTCTGCTTTGAGAGAGCACTTCCCTTCCGCGCTCCACCATAACAGACAAGAGCTGGTCTGAGGTCCTGAAACATTGCGTACTGTCTACATAGGCGCGGAGAGCGCGTACTGGACAGAGCAATGCCAAGGCTGGGTCTGCCTCCTCCAAAGGCAGCGCTTGCAGGTTCACCACCTGGCTTCTTGGAACGGAGTGGTGGGAACCTTGGGCACAAATCCGGGCCGGGGTCTCAGGATCACGTGAGAGTTAGCCGGCCCGAACTCAAGGCACGCTTCGTCAACCGAAAATGCTTGCAGGTCCCCGACCCTCTTAAGAGAGGCCAATGCGGTCAGCAGAGCCGTCTTTATAGACAAGAACTTAATCTCAACCGACCGCAAAGGCTCAAGGGAGGCCTCTGCAGAGCACTTAAGACTACTGAGAGGTCCCAAGAGGGAACGAGAGGAGAGCGAGGATGATTCAGTCTCCTCGCCCCCCTCAGGAACCTGATGATCAGGTCGTGCTGACTTACCTTTTTGTCCCCCAGGAGATCGTGGTAGGCAGATATTGCGGCCACATACACTTTAAGGGTGGAAGGAGACAGCCTTCTTCCCACCCCCTCCTGGAGAAACGATAGCACGGACCCGATCGGGCATTTCCAGGGGTCTTCTTGGCGGGAAGAGCACCATGTGACGAAGAGGTTCCACTTCAACGCATAGAGGTGTCGTGTAGACTCTGCTCTAGCGGAAGTGACGGTAGCGACCACCGCGGGTGGAAGGCTACTCAAACCTGCCGCGTCCCGTCCAGAAGCCACACGTGGAGCTTCCAGAACGCTGGATGCGGGTGCCAAAGGGTGCCCCGTCTCTGAGTGAGAAGGTCTTGACTCAGAGGAATAGGCCAGGGAGGGGCTGTCGCAAGGAGTAGCAGTTCTGAGAACCAGGTCTGGCCGTGCCAACGGGGCGACCAACATGACCTGCTCCTTGTCCTCCCTGATCTTGCACAGACCTGTGCGAGAAGGCTCACTGGGGAAAAACGCATACTTGTGTAGCCCCGACGGCCAGCTGTGCGCCAGTGCATCCGTGCCGACCATAGGTCAGGGAATAATACAGGGAGCAATGGGAAGAGTCCTGGGAGGCAACAGGTCTACCTGTGCGTCGCCGAACCGTTCCCATATCAGCTGGACCGTCTGGGGATGGAGTCTCCATTCTCCAGGAAGTGGCTGAAGCCGTGAGCTCGTCGGCTGCACGGTTCAGGACTCCCGGGATGTGGACAGCATGAAGGAACCTCAGATGCTTCTGACTCCATAAAACGAGATGGCGGGCGAGTTGAGACATATGGCGGGAGCGTAGACCGCCCTGGTGGTTGATGTACGCTACTACGGCCGTGTTGTCTGTCCTGACTAGCACATGTTGACCCTTCAGCAACGCTCGGAAGCGGTGCAGGGCGAACCGTACTGCCAGTAACTCGAGGCAATTGACATGCAGAAGGCGCTGGGGTCCTGTCCAGGAGCCCGCGGCTGCTTGTCCATTGCACATGGCACCCCAGCCCGTGGATGATGCATCTGTTGATACAACAAGATGCCTGGAAACTCGTTCTAAGGACACACCGGTCCGTAGAAACTTGAGGTTCGACCACGGGGTGAGTCTGTAAGCAGGCCCGAGTCACTTGTACCCGGAGCGTGCCAGACCGCCATGCCCATCTCGGGACTCGATCGCGTAGCGAGTGCTGAAGCGGTCTCATATGTAGCAATCCGAGCAGCGTCACCGCGGCTGCAGATGCCATATGCCCCAGGAGCCTCTGAAATAGCTTCAGTGGGACCGCATTCTCGCCCTCGATTTGACAAAGGCAAGTCAGCAGAGACTATGTGCGCGCTCGCTGGTAAGCAGCACGCACCTGCGACCGAGTTGGAAACCACACTGAGAAAGGAGATCCTCTGCACGGGGCAGAGTCGCTCTCCTCCCAGTCGACCCGAAGGCCCAGACGGGCTAAGTGCCGGAGCACTTGGACTCTGTGTCCGCAGACCTGCTTAGGAACGGCCCGCGTCGAGGAAGGAGACATGAAGTAAGCGTCCTTCAGGTCGATCGCTGCAACCAATCTACCGGACGAACGCGTCCAAAGAGGCGTTCGCTACCGACATCCTGAAGCCTGAGAAGGATCGGTTCAAGACGGGTAGATCCAGGATTGGCCTTAACCCACCGGTTTCCTAGGGTACAATGAAGCACGGGCTGAGAAGCCGGACTTCACTTCGGCTGGAGGGACAGGCTCGATCGCACCCTTCGCCAGTAGGGTGACAACCTCCGCACGTATGACAGGGGATAGGCCCCATCATAGCGGGCGGCCTCCCCAGCGCGGGGAGGAACCTGCGCAAACTGAATCGCGTAGCCGCGCCTGACGGTCTTCGCGACCCAGCGGAACAGTCCCGGAAGCTGAAGCCAGACTCCCAGGAACTGCACCAGCGGGGTCAATCGGACCACAGACGTACCCAGGGTGGGGCAGCGAGGCAGCGTTACCGGCCCGGACATGGGAGGCTGTTGGGCGTCCCGGTGCGGGGGCACGGTTAACTGCTGCGTCCTGACAGAGGAGACCAGGGAAGGACGCACGTTCCACTGGGGTCTGCTCTGAGAGGAGGCTGGCGAGAGAGAGGGACGAGAGTGGCGCGGCCCGGAGGCGGCACACACTGCCATCACCGGTCTCTGGATCCTCAGAGACAGGAACATGAGTTCTTTCCAAGCGCTGCTAGCCCGAGGGCCAGCAGCAGAAGGATTTTCCCCCGGCCCTCCACCGGGGGAAGGAGAGGCCCTGCTACCATCCCCTGGAAAGAACTGGAACCCATCTCTGAGTTGTCCACCTCCAGCCTGGCGTTTTAGCCAGGCTGAGGAGCGGACTGGGCGACATCCTGCAACCACCTCCACGGCGCGGCCCGGAGAAGGCTGCTGCTGGGGCCGGACGGGAGGAGGGAGGGCGCCCTCGGCGGCGAGCGGACTGAGGCGACTGGGCCGGCGGCTGGTGCAGCAGCCAGCCGCCGGGGCAGTACGTGTTACAGCCTCAGTCTGTTCTGGGGCGGCCAAGAACTGTTGGGCGCAGTTCTCGGCCGCGCCGCCGAAGAGGCCAGCCTGGGATATGGGCGAGTTGAGGAGGCGGGCTCAGTCAACCCCCCCATATCACCAGGTAAGGCCAGGAAATTCTCCCGGACCACAGCTGTGGACATCGCCCGACCGAGGGAGCGTGTGGCCACCTTCACCACCCAGAGGGCGGGATCAGTGGCGGCACGCAGCTCAACAAAGAGCCCTGGGTCAGCTCCACCCTTGTGCATGTGCAAAGGGGCGGCGGCCTACCCCATAGCACTGCAGGACCACGCCACCGAAGTAGACGAGCCCACAGCCTTAGGGAGGGTGCTTAGGACAGCCACACCACGTCAAAGCCCTCTGTGGACACCGTAGTGCGCAACAGAGTTGTTTAACAGTGGGGAGGGGGCCCCAGTGTACCCTAGGCCGCGGCCCCATCAAGGGCAGAGAAGGCGGAGGAGGCCACCAAACGGTCACGGGAAGCACGGGGACTTCCAGGACTTCCAGGATCTCCTCATGCACCTCGGGAGCGAAAGGCATTGGGGGTGTGGCCCAACAGCTGTCGGGTGCCACCCACAAAAACCAATCGCGCAACCACGAGCACTCGCGACTGGGCGGAGTTCCACACCAGCGCGAGGCTCGCGGCTGCCCGAGATAACATGGCTATCAACTCTAGGTCAGATCAGGCAGTGCTGACACACCCGGAGGCGGAGCACAACCTAATCGTCATCCCCAAAGGATCTAGCCCACCTTGGGATGCGGCGATCGACATCTCGCCGCTATCTGGAGTGTGAACGAAACGAACGAGGCGTCAGAGACGGGCCGCTGTTTCAGTCCAGCACTCGCGGGAAGCGATGTGCGAGAGGGGGGCGAAAGTACCAGCCAAAGTACCACCTCTCTCAGAGAAGGTAGATTGGGGTGTGGCAGAGGGGACTCTCTCTCCTTGCGGAGATCACTGAGTCTCGACCGCGACATCGCGATGGTCACGTTCCCGCAGTGGGAACATGACACATCCACAATCACTGCCCGAACGTGCTGAAGCCCAAACACGTCGAGCAGTGAATGTGCCCATAGACAGCAACGGAGATCGATCGCACCCGGAAGTGCACGGGCGAACCGTCTTGAAAAAGACGTGCCACGCGCAAGCTCTTTTTGTGAGAGGAAAGCTCTGCAGAGTGCTGAAGCGCCCAGTTATAACACACACAGCTGTTGCAGATCACTGCACAGATCAGCAGGCAGGCAATGCGAGATCGCTGGAATGCGCCGTAACACCAACACCCTGGAGAACCGCTCGTCTCGAAGACTGAAGAGAAGACTTCAGAATTCAGGCTTGTAGGAGTGAAGAGATGCTCTTGGCTCCAAAGCAGAAACATAATGCGATGTTGCCAGCGTACTTCCTTATATACCGACAGGGTGGGGCGGAGTTACGCATGCAAATTCCGCATGCCCATGGCATTGGCACTGCCATTGGGCTGTTGAATTCTCGAAGATGATAGGCTTCTAAGCGAAACCCCCATTCGTTAGTCACTAACGTACGTCGTAGTGACTGAACGAAAGGGAACCGAGTTTTCCAAGATGAATGGGTGGGGGAAAAAAATAACATTTATTTTTCCTGCATCCTGTACGAGGCCTGTGTGTCTCATGTGCTCTGATTCTGTTGCGGTTGTCAAAAGTAGGAACATTAAATAAAATACAACACTGGTGGCACTTTATTTTTGCCTGTTTGTGTTTCTGAATGATATTGCTAATGCTATTTTACCAGTGCAATTTGAAGCACAGAAGACAGCAGTGTTCAATATTAGATACATTTAGTTAAGTAGAGACTATAGCTACATGTGAATGAACATAAAATGTGTTATGAGATTTCTGATTTTCTGATCCAGGGGGGTTTGCGTTCATTGACTGTTATTATTTATCTCAGTTCATTTTTGCCTGTTTGTGTTTCTGAATGATATTGCTAATGATATTTTACCAGTGCAATTTGAAGCACAGAAGAGAGCAGTGTTCAATATTAGAGACATTTAGTTAAGTAGAGACTATACATGTGAATGAACATAAAATCTGTTATGAGATTTCTGATTTTCTGATCCAAGGGGGTGGGGGGGGGGGGGGGGGGGGGGGTTCTGTTGCGTTCATTGACTGTTATTATTTATCTCAGTTCAGCAGGAAAAAGTACTTTAGTTGCTAGTAATGGTGAAATGAAGTGCAGATTTAGAGATGAAGGCATTGTAAGTTCATCATATTTTTGTCAGACATGGTTACTGGTTGAATTTAGATATTTTGTACCAAAGCAACTTAAAGGACATAACAGAACAACAACAAAATGAGATACATTTTGTGAAGGATTAGCCTACCTATGTTCGCTTTAACAATATGAACAGACATGTTTTGTCCATATGAGAACATATTATATTTTGTTCAATAAAGAACAAATGTTATCTACACTCATTTCTTTAGTCTGGCAATAAACATAAATTATTGTTTTTAGGTATATAATTGTCCGGACCTGGTGGACGGCTGGTGAGGAGGGTTAATTTACTGGACCTCAAGCAATTTTAGTCGAAGACCCCTGGTATAAATAGTAATATTGTAAAACCATTTTCTATTTATATATTTTTACATGTATTGTATTTCTGTGATCAAAGCTGAATTTTCAGCATCATTACTCCAGTCTTCAGTGTCACATGACCCTTCAGAAATCATTCTAATTTGCTGATTTGCTGCGTAAGAAATATCTCTGATTAATATCAATGTAGAAAACAGTTGTGCAGCCTCTATTTTAATGGAAACTGTTATATACTACCATACAAAAGTAACATCTGCTCATCAAAGAAAAAAACGATCATGGTTTTAAATAACCATTTCATACAATTGAGTACCAATTGTGCCAAATGCTTACAATTATATAGTGATTTGCTTTGAATCTTCAAAAACTATGAAACTTCATTCTGAGGGCCTAATTTGCCCTAATTCACCGTATAACCAAAATTCAACTCATTGTCATTATTTGTTTAGTGTGGCCGCAGTAATGAATATGGGCTTGTTGAATTCATTGTTCTTTTCACTCCTTACAGCTGGTGCTATTTATCTTTTGTCATTTCCTTTAGAGTGTTTCTATTCTGATTGTTAGCTTTAATGTATTCTTGTCAAGGAGAACGTCACACACACTCTCCAAGATCTTCTGTTTCAAAACAAGCATGCGTTCAATTAATCATAGTCTCAGTTGAATAAAAAAATCCTCCACATCATTCCCTCGCCGTCCGTAACGCATAAATACACAGCCATCATTCTGACCGCATCCTATCCCTGGACACTCAGACTCTTTCCCACAGTCTTTTTATGATTTTGTTTTTTTGTTTATCATCGAGTACGCAGCCGGGTCTCTCTTAGAATATATAATTGAATTACTCTGGGGTGCCACTTTGTTTAATAGACGCAGTTGCATAAGGTTTTTGACGCAGATGAGCTTCATGTGGCATTGACCGGCCCACTCCGGAGCGTGGTTTCATCAGATTAAATAAAGATTAAAAAACCGTGGAGCAGATGATGATGGCCCTGGGGTATCTTGTGGAGATATGAGGGGAGATAAAAAAAATCAAACCCATCTCGGTAGCAAACTGACCCTCAGTGCTCCCGAAGCAAGGCCCCGGCCCCAGAGGCACTATTATTTTTATATCAAAGCGTCTGAATGAAGAATCGTTCCTCCAAAACTTCTAAATTAGGATGTTCATGCAATATTGATAGCCATTTATTTAATACAGCCACTCTATTGTATGCTAACTTTGAAGTAAAATATGCTTTGGACAACTGATGAGCTCAGACAACAGAGGTTTCTTCTTCTCTCTCTTTTTTTTTTCTTCTCTCGGCCAAATGTGAAAGCATCTCATCTCTGCAATAGCTTATGCCACGGTTATGGCTCTTTGTGGTTTTCACTGTCTGCCATACAGTAAAATGGGGGTCAGGGGAGAAATAGGCCTATTAATATTTCACGATGAAAGAGCTTCATCCCAGTCTATTTCAGCCAGTAGCCACAAGTAGCCTACTTCCTCCGGCTCTGCTTCCATTTATCAATTAGTGGACCTTTTTTTTTCTTTTTTTCAGGGGCATAACATTAAACCTAAAAGGAGCTTATCTCATCTGTGACAAAGTGTTTTTCCCTTCTGTACTTATGGCTGTAGCTAGAAAGAACCTTTAATGCTAAGTGACACATTTGAACACGGGAAATGGGCCCTTACTGTCAATTAATATCCTGTGTCAGAATGTTTTATGAGCATTTAAATAAGCAAGAGTGACCTCACATTCACATAGCTAATATCATGGATTATTCATGAAAATGCCATCGGATTGAGTTTTTATTTTATTTTATGAATTTCATAAAAGTCATCTATAAATTAGGACAGTCTTATATTTTTGTATCCTGCTCCACAAAAATATCGCTTGTGACATTCTCACCTCAGCTCAGCTCTTAGCAAACTTCAAATATGTGTTTTTGAATGATGCATGGAAAGGGCTTTAAAACCAATGCTTTATTATATTTACATTACATAAGGAATAATATACATCATATTTTATAATTTTCCTTGAATGGATTGATTTTGTGATAACTACTGTCTGGATGTACTTGCAGTTGCCACATATATAAATTACACAAAAAATATTGATTTGAATTGAAATATTTTATTAGCCCACTTGCAAAACATTCACAGTTTCTGCAAAAAAAAAACGTCTTTCAGCCAAGATGAAAGAACATACATATTATGACACAATATTAGTAACGTTTGATATTTCAAATACAGGGAGTGCAGAATTATTAGGCAAGTTGTATTTTTGAGGATTAATTTTACAACATTAATAATTAAACAACAACCATGTTGTCAATGAACACAAAAAACTCATTAATATCAAAGCTGAATATTTTTGGAAGTAGTTTTTAGTTTTAGCTATTTTAGGGGATATCTGTGTGTGCAGGTGACTATTACTGTGCATAATTATTAGGCAACTTAACAAAAAACAAATTTATACCCATTTCAATTATTTATTTTTACCAGTGAAACCAATATAACATCTCAACATTCACAAATATACATTTCTGACATTCAAAAACCAAACAAAAACAAATCAGTGACCAATATAGCCACCTTTCTTTGCAAGGACACTCAAAAGCCTGCCATCCATGGATTCTGTCAGTGTTTTGATCTGTTCACCATCAACATTGCGTGCAGCAGCAACCACAGCCTCCCAGACACTGTTCAGAGAGGTGTACTGTTTTCCCTCCTTGTAAATCGCACATTTGATGATGGACCACAGGTTCTCAATGGGGTTCAGATCAGGTGAACAAGGAGGCCATATCATTAGATTTTCTTCTTTTATACCCTTTCTTGCCAGCCACGCTGTGGAGTACTTGGACGCGTGTGATGGAGCATTGTCCTGCATGAAAATCATGTTTTTCTTGAAGGATGCAGACTTCTTCCTGTACCACTGCTTGAAGAAGGTGTCTTCCAGAAACTGGCAGTAGGACTGGGAGTTGAGCTTGACTCCATCCTCAACCCGAAAAGGCCCCACAAGCTCATCTTTGATGATACCAGCCCAAACCAGTACTCCACCTCCACCTTGCTGGCGTCTGAGTCGGACTGGAGCTCTCTGCCCTTTACCAATCCAGCCACGGGCCCATCCATCTGGCCCATCAAGACTCACTCTCATTTCATCAGTCCATAAAACCTTAGAAAAATCAGTCTTGAGATATTTCTTGGCCCAGTCTTGACGTTTCAGCTTGTGTGTCTTGTTCAGTGGTGGTCGACTTTCTGCCTTTCTTACCTTGGCCATGTCTCTGAGTATTGCACACCTTTTGGGCACTCCAGTGATGTTGCAGCTCTGAAATATGGCCAAACTGGTGGCAAGTGGCATCTTGGCAGCTGCACGCTTGACTTTTCTCAGTTCACGGGCAGTTATTTTGCGCCTTGGTTTTTCCACATGCTTCTTGCTACCCTGTTGACTATTTTGAATGAAACGCTTGATTGTTCGATGATCACGCTTCAGAAGCTTGGCTATTTTAAGACTGCTGCATCCCTCTGCAATATATCTCACTATTTTTGACTTTTCTGAGCCTGTCAAGTCCTTCTTTTGACCCATTTTGCCAAAGGAAAGGAAGTTGCCTAATAATTATGCACACCTGATATAGGGTGTTGATGTCATTAGACCACACCCCTTCTCATTACAGAGATGCACATCACCTAATATGCTTAATTGGTAGTAGGCTTTCCAGCCTATACAGCTTGGAGTAAGACAACATGCATAACGAGGATGATGTGGTCAAAATACTCATTTGCCTAATAATTCTGCACTCCCTGTATTATGGAAAGGAATTTTCAGCTAATAACCTAAAGCTGATTCCTTCTAATATGAAGTGGGTTTTTTTTTATTATCTTTTTTCGCAAAATATCGAATTTTGACCTTCACAGAGGACAGAAAAATAATTATTAAGGGTTATATTATGATAATGATATTATGATGATATGCACTATAACAAAAATACACTATAAACACAATATAAAGTATTGGGACACCTAACAGTGTTACTGTTCACAAATGCGCTTCTAGAAGAATGGTCAAAAATGCTCATAAACACACTCCTAAACCTGTGGAAAGCCTTCCCAGAAGAGATGAAGCTGTTATAGATGCAAAGGGTGGGCCAACTCCATATTAAACCGTACGGATAAAGAATGGGATGTCCATAAAGTTCAAGTTCATGTGCATGTAAAGGAAGACGTCCCAAAACTTTTGGCAATATAGTGTATATTATTATTATACACTCACCAATCATTATCATGATATCACCCATAATAATACAAAGCTACATTTTATAAATATGTATGTATATATATATAATTTCCTTCAAAATGAGTTGAACACAGCCATGAGTGAAGTTTAGTGTGTGTTAATATGACATCAATGAAGTCAGATGAAGACAAATAAGCCCATGTACTACATTCAGAGTCACTTGTGAAGTCATACTCTCTGCAAACACACTTTTTAAGGCGCTTAGTGCAGAAGCATCATGCTAATCCGTCCTCCTGCCGAATTAACCAGAGATCTTAATAAGACAACGCTAGAAAGTTATTTAAAGTTACCTAAGTAAACATGTTTAGAGTTTCTGGGAGTTTAATCTGTGGCTGTAGAGTCACGCCAAACGGATTCAAAGCTTCAGGCTTAAGTAGAAAACTGACAGGTCATGTAATACAGGCTCAGAGAAGAACATGAGGAAAGTGAAAATAATTGAAACTACTTTGTCTTAGTGGGGCAAAATTGAACAATAAAGGATATAACAGTTATTTAAACAATATTCAGTACAATTTGTTAGTGAACCATTGTCACAGAGTTGTCACATACCAAAATAATGTCATTATGCGGTTCCTGGTCGGCTGTGACATAAATATTACATTAAAGCCATATTCACACAAAACCATTTAGTTATATAAATACATACAATTAGTTTTCTATTGAAATGTCTATTCTATTAAAAGTTTTAAAACTAAAACCATTAAAATAACATTTCCATTACTTCTCATTTTATTTCAGATAGGTGCCAAAGCAACATTTCACATTTTCATTAGTTTAAAGATGTCCTAAATGAACTAAAACTAAAACTGAAATAAAAATGAATACAAACTATATATATATATATAACACACACACAACCAAATTACTAAAGCTAAGTTTAGTAAAACTACTGAACTAAAACATAATAAAATAAAATAAAACTATGAAAGAAATATTAACAAAAAAACGAATCTCAATTATACAAAAATAACTGTTTTCAGTTTGTGATTCAGCTCATATATGCTTAAGGTAATTTAGACCTAAATATAATTTACATTTAAAGTAAGACTGACATTAATTTACTTCTCTTGGTTGAAAAATAGATTAATTGGTATATGTCGAATTATGTGTAATATATTATATATTAATATATAATATATTATATTAATATATAAATAGACATATATGAATAAAATCATTGCAGTTGATGCCTCTTCTGTGTTTTGCATCACTGAAGCATTAAATACTAGTCAGCGTTTGATGAGGCTTTGACCAAAAGGTATGGAAAAAGTCACCAATCACATAAAAAATAAAATAAAATAAAAAAAAACTAGCTTTCCCCGTAAATTGCCCAGTACAAAACAATTTAAAAGAGGGAGAATGAATGATCTAGCTCATAAAACAAGAAAAAGAGAACATAAATTGTGTGACAGGAAGAGAAACAACGAAGAGAGCAATGCCAAAAAGTGCTGTACTTTTGACAGCAACCCTTTCCCTGAAAAAGTATTTTTATGGGTTGTGTGGTTTTAACCACTGCCATTGGAGCCTGAAATTCAATTTCATTTCAGATTCAACACAGGAAATATTTGGTTGGACACACCAATCATTTAACAATCAGTATTGTCAGAGGGGGCATTTGAGAGTGTGTGTTCGGGATAGGCAGAGCATGACTGCATCTATCTGAAATAGAATGAAATTATTCAATCAGTACAAAGCTTTCAAATCTTCCACCTGCTTTCTGTAAATGACATCAGAGCAAGCTGTGCTGCGATTACATGTAATGCATCTTAACTTCAATCAACACAAGTCTTGCAAAGTCTAATAATAATGTTCTTGTACAATTTTTTCAGCTCGTGTCGTCCTTGTGGAGTCAGAGGTGTGAAGAAATGAGACTAAGAAACAGCTGTCTGTTTTTAGACCCCTCAGATATGCTGCGTGATGTTAGCACCAGGGAACTGTTTAAAAATGTGAGGTGCTATTACAGTTACTATTCACCACGACAGAGATTAAAGTGCCCCTATTATGTTTTTTTATGCCATTTCATGCAGTGTGTACTATAGCTGTTTGTGAATGTGAATGTTCTGCAAATTCGAAAGTGCACAATAAACAAAGTTATTGTTCAATACTCCACTGACCACTGCAGACCGGGAACACCCCACAAGAGCTGCAGTTTTGGAGATGCTCTGACCCAGTCGTCTAGCGATCACAATTTGGCCCTTGTCAAACTCGCTCAAATCCTTATGCTTGTCCATTTTCCTGCTTCTAACACATCAACTTTGAGGACAAAAGGTTCAATAACATTTTACACATAACACAGACCGCTGACAGGTGGAGTGAATGACACTGATTATCTCTTCATCACGGCATCTGTTAGTGGGTGGGATATATATTGTTGTATATAATTGTATACACCAATCTGTGTGCCCATGGGCGTGCTGGTCTGAAAATGAGGTGTGTCCAGGCGCATCGTTGGCTTGTTGCTATTTTGAGGCAACTGAAAACGACTGTGCCATTGACTAACAGAAACCTGGTCTAAAGTCAATAGCACTGTATTTTTTGGTATTATTTAAAGGGCACATTAGTAAGGCGGGTTACACTCACAGGGATGTGCAGCAGCACACAAACATTTTTAAATATTAAAAATAAAAGGATTTCTCTCTTGTCCATGTACATAGCGAATCTGCCATGGTGCAATTGCAACTGGCTTTTAAAGGGAATGGGAGATGAGACTCTGATTGGTTTGTTGCACATTACACCCAAAACACACCCATGACTCATTAAGAGACTAGGTAAAACCCTTTTGGACCATGCGCCTGATGCGCCAACCTTTTTTTTTCTGGCGTTAAACTAGCAAAAGTGGATTCGGACACACCCTAAGTACACCTGCGCCATGCGCTTCAGACCATGCGCTCAGATCGTTAAAATAGGGCCCTTAATCTTCATTATTCTTTTTTTTGTATTTAGCCATTATTAGCCTTTATTCTGGCATTACATGGCTTGGCCATCTACACCTCCTTGATCGCACTATACTGTACATTAATCCACATATTTTCTGAAGTCTTTTTAGAAAACAAAAAATAGGCATATTCTTGGGACCTTATGTGAATTATTTTAACAAATTAGATTATAGAATAGAATAGCTCCCGGCACGATAGGTGCTTTAGAGCTACAATTAGCATCAAGCTACATAACACAATTTACATTTACATTTATGCATTTGGCAGACGCTTTTATCCAAAGCGACTTACAGTGCACTTATTACAGGGACAATCCCCCTGGAGCAACCTGGAGTAAAGTGCCTGCTCAAGGACACACTGAAGAACACCATTCAACGAACAGGTTCCACTTCAAAGCATAGAGGTGCCTCGTAGAGGGGGCTTCAGCCGAAGTGATGGTGTATACCACTGCTTGTGGTAGACCACCTAGAACCTCTGCGTCCCGTCCAGGGACCAGACATGGAGTTTCCAGAGGTCTGAATGCGGGTGCCATAGAGTGCCCCCTCCCTGAGAAAGAAGGTCCTTCCCCAGGGGAATCGGCCAGGGTGGGGCTGTCGCGAGCAGTGTGAGTTCGGCGAACCAGGTCCGGTTGGGCCAGTAGGGCGCAACTAGCAAGACCTGCTCCTCGTCCTCCCTGACCTTGCACAGAGTCTGTGCTAGAAAGCTTACTGGGGGAAATGCATATTTGCGTAGGTCCTGGGGCCAGCTGTGTGCCAGTGCATCTCTGCCGAGGGTACCCCCGTTCAGGGAATAGTACCACTGGCAATGGGACGAGTCCGGAGTGGCAAACAGGTCCACCTGCGCGGCTCCGAAGAGGTCCCATATCAGCTGGACAGACCGGGGATGGAGTCGCCACTCTCCCGGAAGTGGACACTGACGAGAGAGCTTGTCTGGTTCAGCGCACCAGGGATGTGAATGGCACGAAGCGACCTCAGATGCTTCTGACTCCACAGGAGGAGGTGGCGGGTGAGTTGGAGCATGCGTCGGGAGCGCAGACCACCCTGACAGTTGATGTACGCAACGGCCGCAGTGCTGTCCGTGCGGACCAGTACGCGTTTGTGCTGAAGCGGCTTCTTGAAGCGACTTAGCGCGAGACGTACTGTCATTAACTCCAGGCAATTGATATGCCAATGCAGCTGGGGCCCCGTCCACAGACCCGAGACTGCATGTCCGTTGTACGTGGCCCCCCAACCCATGGCTGAGGCATCCGTGAATACCTCAACATGCCTGGACACCTGTCTTAAGGGCACTCCGGCCCGTAAGAACGAGGGGTCGGACCAAGGGTTGAAGGTTTGGCGACAGTACGGAGTAACTGGGACCCGATACTGGCCGCTCTGCCACGCCCACTTTGGGACTCGGTCGTGTAGCCAGCGTTGAAGCGGTCTCTTATGAAGCAATCCGAGCGGCGTTACCGTGGCTGCAGATGCCGTATGCCCCAGGAGCCTCTGAAAGAATTTCAGTGGGACCGCCGTCCTGCTCTTGAATGTATTCAAGCAGTTCAACACTGACTGGACTCGTTCCTCTGTGAGGCGCGCAGTCCGGTTGACCGAATCCAGCTCCATACCGAGATCCTCTGTGTGGGACAGAGTTTGCTCTTCTCTCGGTTGACCCGAAGGCCCAACAGGCTAAGGTGACGGAGCACCAGGTCCCTGTGTTCGCACAACTGCTCTCGAGACTGGGCGAGTATAAGTCAGTCGTCGAGATAGTTGAGAATACGAACGCCGCGTTCTCGGAGTGGAACAATGGCTGCCTCCGCGACTTTCGTGAAGACGTGGGGCGACAGGACAGCCTGAAGGACAAGACTTTGTACTGATATGCCTTCCCCTCAAACGCAATTCAATGCATTCGAAGATGCGTTTCTGCGTCAACATTTTGAACGGAAGTCTGTGCAGGGCCCGATTTAAAATGCGCAGATCCAAGATTGGCCGTAACCCACCCCCTTTCTTGGGTACAATGAAGTAGGGGCTGTAGAACCCGGGGTGAGGCAGCGAGGTGGAATGTTCAGACCTGACTTGGACGGCCCGGAGGCGACCCGGAGAAGGGTCTGAAAATTCCGAGGTGGGGAAGTGTGGGGGAGAGAAGGCCCAGGGGTGTCCTCTAGCCTCACACTTCCCCCTGGCGAGAAGAGGGGAAAACTGGAGTGGCAAGGCCTGGGGGCGTTGCGCACAACAATCTTGGCCCTCTTGGGGCCCAGGGACATAGGAAACTGCTCTTTTATTGACAATGTGGGTTCCACTGAGCTAGTGGCAGAGATGTTATTTTGACGTTGTTGGCCCCCCGGTTCTCCAGGGTGGGGTGCGGACACCATCTCCCTCAGAGCAGATCCATCCGTCCCAGGGCTGCCCGTCTCAGGGCCACTTACCCTTACGTTTGCCGGCAGACTTAGCGAGGCCCTGAGCGGGTTGGGCGGCCCCCTTGAGTCCGGTGCCCTGCTTCCCGGGTGGAGGCTGCTGCTTGGGTTTAGCAGGGGCGGAGGCGGACGCAGGAGGACACCCTCGGCAATGAGCAGGAGGAGGCGCTGCGGCTGGCGGCTGGGTGAATGCAGCAGCGGTCCGCCGGGGCAGGATGTTCTTGATCACCTCCGTCGGCTTCTGTTCCACCGAGAACTGTTGGGCGAAGCTCTCGATGGCGTCGCCGAAGAGGCCGGCCTGACCGACAGGGGCGTCGAAGAACCGCACTTTGTCGGTTTCGCGCATATCAGCCAGGTTCAGCCACAGGTGGCGCTCCTGGACCACCATAGTGGACATCGCCCGACCCAGGGAGCGGGCAGCGACTTTCGTCGCCCGGAGGGCGAGGTCCGTCGCTGTCCGCAGTTCCTGCATGATCGGCACACCCTGGGTCGGCACTACCCTTGTGCATCTCCTTGAGCGCTTTGGCCTGGTAGACCTGCAGGAGCACCATGGCATGCAGCGATGATGCGGCTTCCCCACAAGCGGCGTAAGACTTGCCCAGTAACCCGGACGAGAACTTACACGCCTGGGAGGGGAGATGTGGGGCATTCCGCCAGTCGACCGCGGCCCTGGGACACAGTTGCATCACAACGGCAAGCTCGACCGGAGGTATCCCCACGTAGCCCTTAGCCGCGCCACCGTCGAGGGTAGTGAGGATGGAGGAGTCAGTCGAGCGATGGCGGGCGCTGTAGGGCGCCGACCACGACTTTGTGAGCTCCCGATGCACCTCCGGGAAGAATGGCACTGGGGCGGGGCGCTGAGAACCAGCACGGGCCGGCCCTAGATACCAGTCATCCAACCGTGAGGGTTCGGGACACGGTGGAGGGTTCCACTCGAGCCCGACACTCGCGGTGGCCCAGGAGAGCATAGCCATAAGCTCTGGATCCGGCTCGGACAACGCTACCACACCCGAAGGGGGCAACGAAGCCGGGTCGTCATCTCCAGAACCCATTAGCTCATCCTCCGATGCAGCCAGCGAAATCATGTCCTCAGCCGGAGCCCCAAAGGAAATGGCTGGCCCCCTGTGGGAAGGACCAGCGCGCTCCTCCGGAAGCTCCACCGGAAGCTCCACCGGCGTAGCGGAGGGTGGGAGGGGCCCAAGGGGTTTTTGTCCCGTGGGGGAAGCCCTGACCATCACCCTCAGATCTCCATCAAAGGCATCAGCCAAAGTAGCAGCCCTCTGCTTTGCAGCGGGAGGACCACTAGATCGGGGGATGCGCAATGGGACTCCACCCCTTCTGAGGTATTCGAGCCTAGATCTAAGCACTGCGATGGTCATGTTCCCGCAGTGGGAACATGAGTCATTCACGAACGCTGCCTCAGCGTGCTGAACGCCCAAACACGTGAGACAATGATCATGACCGTCAACTGGGGACAGAAAACGACGGCATCCAGAAACACACGGTTTGAATGGCATCTTGAAAAAGACGGAGTGTCAAACCGTGTATGCTCTTTTAGGAGTGGAAAACTGCTCTTTTATAGTGCTGAAACACTCAGGGAGATGGCCACGGCTCCCCACGGTCCGATAGTGCAAGCCCGCGGGTGAGCACTCAAAGGAAACACCCAACGAACCAACACAGGAACTCTTTTTTTCTCTCTGCAGCCACTCGCTGACTCGCGCCGTCACGCCAACACCAGGAAGAGCAGCTCTCCAGACTCGTTCTCTCGAACACTCTTAGCAGAAACAGGCTTGTGCAGGTAAGCAACAAAACCATCGGATCTGAAGTTGAAAGCGGTATGCGTTGTTCACTTCCGTGTTTTATACCCGCACTGCGCATGCCAATGTGAATTGGCTCGTTACTATACACTCGAAGTAGATTGTTCTCTGAAAATAGATCCCAATTCGTCGGTCAGTTCCGACGTACGTCGAACGTGACCGACTGAAAGGGAATCCATGTTGGCTGAACAAGTCCTATGTCCGAAAAACGGTATACGCATGCGCAAAATGCACTTGAAGAAAACCGTTCGTGTGGAGATTTCAAATGCGGAGTGCGGGAGCGGCAGCGCGAGTGGAGCCGAACCAACAGGTGCTGAAGACCGAAACAGACATTCCCAAGAGAATAGAGATATTCATCTCACAAAGACGTTGGTGAGTATTTAGCACTTAAATTATTCTCCAGAGTTTTGCTTTATGACCCGGTATGAAGTTTAAAAGACATTTTGTAGAATCACGAGTTCATGCATTCATTGGTTTCATGGGTGTGTTCTCATTTACCTCGTTTACTCTAATGGTTGCCAATAGTTTTATTTTCCTCATGTCTTATATGTCTAAAACAATAGGTAATAAGTAAATTAAGTTATTTGTGTGATATGTGTGCCATGCGACCCGGTGCCGTTAGATTGCATTTGGAGTCGGCCTCTTTCAGGGCTTGAGTTATTGCCTTTTAATATCAAACACGTCAAGCTCGTGATTTTCTTATTCATCCATTAATTCGTCTCATCCTCATTATATAATGAAGTAACTTCTGTTCTGTCATTTGCCAGATGTGATGCAGGAGAACTTTGTCATTAATGTTATTTTTTATTTTTATTTGTAGGTTGTTAGCCTATGCAGTGCCGCGTTTTCTTCACCACATTAAGACATCCTGTTATGCAGAACACTTCTTGAATGTATTCAGAGTTTTTCCTTTTTGATAATAAGGTATTTTCACCAAATATCATGTGTTGGAATTTACTTGTTAATAAAATAATGTGATAAAATGTCAACCCTGTTGTCTGTGTTCTGTATTTTGCTTAATATATTTAGACTATATTTTTTGTCATTTTTGTCTTTTGGGCAGTGAGAAATAAACAATTGTGACTACAATTCAAAATATTTAATTGGACCAATCTCACAGTTTCACTGTAAAACATTTCTCCAATTCAAAATTTTCTAATGACTGATCACATCTAAATTTTTTAGTTGGCCAAATTGAATTTGTGTTAATTAAATTTTATCAATTCACAGAAATTCAATTTGGCCAACTGAAAAATTTAGATGTGATCGGTCACTAGAAAATGTTAAATTGGAGAGGCCTGACATTTTTTACAGTGTTGGTAAATTACATTTTTCCATTGGCTCAACATATTATTTCTAATTGAGCCCATGTTAACAGACTGTTGCCACAATGGATAAAATTAAATTCACAGAAATTCAATTTGGCCAATTGAAAAATTTAGATGTGATCGCTCACTAGAAAATGTTGAATTGGAGAGGCCTTACATTTTTTACAGTGTAGCTGGGCGCCGTGGACAGGCGCCGAATGTCGCCGCCAGTGTGCGTACACTCATTGAAAACAATGTGTTCGGATTTTAAAGACATGGCGCGGCGCTGAGCTTTGTGTCCGGTGTGCGACCCCCTTAACGCTCTTATTATTACCATTATTATTATTATTATTATTATTATTAGTAGTAGTAGTAGTAGTAGTAGTAGTAGTAGTAGTAATAGTAATAATAAACCAAATCATGTATGTTGCTTTTTACACACTGCCATGATTTAAACTCATTGCAAATCATGGCTGCAAAAAAATATATTTAAAAAATACATGATCTCTTCTAGTATTTGACTATTTTCTGCTGAAAACTATATAAATGAAACTTGTCTTTTTAAGCTTCAGCAGGGAGTAATAATCCTTTTGATAGACTCCACAAATTAAAAATAATATGAGACATGGAGCTCATTTCACTAGCTTCTCCATATCATATCCGTATCCGTCTGGCTTCATTCCGCTATTATTTTAATCCCAGTGGTTTTTTCTTTGTCCGTGTTCATCTAGCATCATTAAGATAGGTTTCAGTCTCAACTCTACAGCTTTGCATTTATTAACAGATTTATCTTTCAGTGGCCAGAGCTGCAAACCAATTTGACAGGATCTTTTTTTTTTTTTTTTTTCCAGTATCTGCCGTTAAACCGTGTTACATATACAACTTTGGAGACATTACAAATCCTTTGAGTCTCATGGAATAATTAATGAATTACATTAATTGGTTGGTTTCACTGCATTTCTAATAGCTGAGATGAATATGTTTGACGTTACTGTATCAATATGTATTAATCTACACCTGTATTAATACTGACAACCAAAGTAGAGAGAAGAGGGTAGAGAGGTGCTGCAACAATGTAAAATATTTGAAAAATAATGTGTTTTTTTTAACATTCAAGCATGAAACCTATTCTAGTAGACCCAAACAACAAAATCAAGACTTTAACTAAAAGTCTAATAATATGGCCTTTTTAAAGTTGTGTTTTCAATATGTTTATTTTTTAGTCTTTCCAAACATGCAATGTGCACATTTCAAGTACAGATACCAACAAATACTAATGAAATCACCAATTGTGGACAGCAGGGCTGTGAATCAATAATTGGGTAAGACAAAAATACAAATGTGGATCATTCTGTGTGTGTGATTCTTGACCTGTCTGACACATCACACACAGGAACTGAGCACTGGCCATGGGAATCAGAGGTCTACTTCATCGTGAGCTAATCTTAGACGGAAACATGACATTTCCTCTCAGTCTCTTAATGAGAAGAGCAAATGTCTGGCTGAGCTCACCTTTGCCAGCAAAGTGTTAATCATGAATTGATCCGATCAGTGTTCTTTTGTAATTTGTCTCTCTCTGCATCCTACAGGATTTTGTCTTTACAACTAAAATTCCATTTAATTATTTAAAACATCATTAAGCAACAAAGCTCGATCTTTAAGATTGTCACATGAACAAAGATTTGATCGTTTCTTGGCTTCTGCATGTCATTTAGAGATCAGAGGTTTATACAATCAATGAAACAACATTTAGCTTTATGTGCAGGCCAAAGAACAACATGAAGAAAATATATACTCACTGTTGCTGAATTTCCAGAGCATTATACATCTGAAAATAATGATGTATCTGCCCACCAATAATATTTAATTATAGTTAATCTAATTTATGTTGAAATAACATTTTATTGGCAAATACATTTTAATTACATTTTTGCTAGTTTTATTCGTTTTAAAAAATAGTTTTATTAGTAATCACTTTATGCAGAAATTTAGTTTTAATTAGCATTGTTTGTTTGGGGTCATTGTGTTTATATGTATATATGTTTATATGTATATATGTACAAAGATAGGCTATTAATACTCTTATTCAGCAGGGATGCATTAAATTGATCAAAAGTGACAGTAAAGATATTTTTTTTTTATTACAAAAAGTTTTTAATTTGAAATAAATGCTATTCTTTTGAACTCTCTATTTGTCGAAATACCGGTTTCCAGAAACATATCAAGCATCACAACCATTTTAAACTGTGATAATAGGTGATAATATGTTTCTTGAGCAGCAAAGCGGCATAACATATGATTTCTGAAGGATCATGTGACACTGAAGACTGGAGTAATGATGCTGAAAATTCAGCTTTGCATCACAGGAATAAATTACATTTTAAAATATATTAATATAGAAAAAATATTAAATTGTAATAATATTTCACAATTTTTACTGTATTTTTGCTCAAATAAATGCAGCCTTGGTGAGCATGAGACTTCTTTAAAAAGCATTAAAATAATAATAAATATAACTGCAAGCAGCAATTATCTGGATTCAAGTGTTGTAAGGTCTTTAAGCACATGCATAAAAAGTTATTATATTTTACTTAGCAAGCACGTAACCACTTAGATAATACAAGTAAAGACCATTCAAATTATTTGATAATTACTGACCAAGAGAGTCCAGAGAATTGTACTGCATTGGTTTTATTCAGATTAAGCAAAAAACCTATAGGACTAGTTTGCAAAAGAAGATTTTTTGTGAATATTTAATAAGTGTTTTGATTGACAGCAGTGGTTCTTGAGGCAAAGTTATTCAGTATGAGGAGATCTATCAAATGATATCCATATTGTGTGGATATGTGAAACACAACGTGATTACAGAGGCGTAAAACTGGTTAGCGCCACCTAGTGGCTGATTTCTTTCAAAATTCTCACAGACCTCTAGGGCCATGAGTCAAATAGGTGCTGAAACTTAATTGGCTGATGACGGCCATGTTTCTATAGATACACCAAATGTCTTCATAGACAATCATGGCACCTTGGACCAAGACACCGCATGCCAATATTCAAGTCAATTGGACTAACAGTTGGGTGGTTGGCCGCATTTTTTATTTTTCATGTGACCAAAAAATTGAGCCTATACACGTGTACAGAGTTTGGTGAAAATATCTAATTCGGTTCAAAAGTTATAGCCATTTTAGTGAAAGTGTCCCCTCCCACTTCAAACATTTTGGTGCCCCTTAGTGACAGTGAATCAAAATTTGTACCTTTTTTCTTTAATTATTGATATTAAATGGACTGCATTTATATAGCGCTTTCAACAGACCCATGGCCATCCAAAGCGCTTTACATATTGCCTCACATTCACCCATTCACTCACTCACTCATTCATACGCAGACGGCAGTGTCAGCCATGCAAGGCGCCATCCAGCTCGTCGGGAGCAGCTGGGGTTAGGTGTCTTGCTCATGGACACCTTGATACTTGGTCAGGTGGAACCGGGGATTGAACCACCAACCTACAGGTTTGTAGGCAACCTACATGAACCACTGAGCCACTGCCACCCCAGACTCTATAAAATATTTCTGCACTGGTTTGGTTCCAATTGGGTGAAAAACCTAGGAAGAGTATGCAAAAGTAGGTTTTGGACAAAATCAAAAATGGGGGAATTTTTTCCTTGCGGAAATTAAATCAAACTATGACAAACTGTCTAGGAGTTATGAGCAGTTTTGCATTTGTGATCGCTGTAGCACCCCCTATTGGCCAATCAGAGTCATACCTTGTCAGTCTCTCCCCAAATTCAGACCTACCATCTGGCCAAGTTTCAAGTCTCTAGGCCTTACGGTTTGGTCTGCACGAACAGTTTTACGGCGGAAGAATAATAATAAAAATCTTTACAATTACAACAGTACTTTATGCTTGAACGCATAATAAAAACATACAGTCCCCAACTCACAATCAATGTGGACTACTAATTTTCATGAACGAGTCTGTTCATTCAGCAATGCAGGAGAATTCAGCAAATCTTGAACAAATCGTCGCTGTCCGATGAAACTCACGTATGTCCAAAACGCTTACTTTTCAGGAAGTGAAAAAAACACTGTATTTCAAAAGCAGTTGAATGTAGCGTTGTCATACTTGGTACGGCATCTTTACATGTAACCATATTCTTGCCAGTGTAATGATATAATCCACATTTGACCAAAATTGAGTTTAAATGGACATACGTGCATATTTTACAGTAACAGTGGTCGATACGCGTTCTTCCGATCATTAATTAGAATGGCAAAGTCGCGTTTCAGCAGAGGAATACGTGAGGAATACAGAGGAATACATGCTGGATATTCTCAGCCTCTGGCAAGCGGTGATAGCAGTATGAGTGAGGCATGTTCTAGTGACAATCATGACAGTAGCATTACAGGCTATAATTTGATCAGTTTGACTGAGAAAAAAAGGCTGAATCTTATCAAAGAGACCGAGTTTATTTACATACTAGCAAGCAAACTAATCTGTGAAGAACTAGATTAGAACTAAACTGCGGAGAGCTTCAATGTCGTACTATCGGCTATCCAGTGCTGAGCTTCGATGAAACAACTTCACGATACCAGCGAGACCGGCGAGATGCTTCCACAGGGCGGGAGATACGCGGCGTGATTGACAGCTTTGACACCAAATGGATATACATGAAAATCAGATGACATGATTTCACAACTTTTCATTGGCCATTTAGATATGTGACGCATACTGTATACGGAAATGAACCTGGACATTCAATCCGTCGAAAAATCTCAAAATCGGCAAAATGGACATACGTGGTTTTCATCGGACAGCGACGAAATGTTGTCTGACTTTGGTGTTCAAGGTTGTTCAATACCCGTTTTAGACCTGCAACATGTGTATGATTTAAAATGACATTTTATGAGTCATAGGTGTAGATCTGGTGTAGTCACAGATTTCACAGGCAGCGTATTGTAATTAACTTTGCTATTGTCATAAAATTTTTTCAGCTGTGCACGTGAAGTTCTGAGATATTAGTTGAGTACTTCAGTGAGCCCAACATGTCAACTTGTGTGTCAAATTGATAATTTTCCCCTCAAATACATAGTGGAAAGGCAAAAAGGATTCGCAACAGTGACTGAGCCTTTATTCCATTAAGGTTTTATTCGCCACTCTGTTGATCATCGCAGGATTGCTACATTGATTTTTTTTTTTCCAAAGCGGGTAAATGCGATGCTGAAGTCCTCAGAGAGCTGGTGTTATTGTAAGTCTCACATGAGAGGCACACACACAAAAAAGCACAGACTCACATGCTCATGGCCATGAACTAGTTATTTATCCACCACACACCTTTTGCTATAAAACACACTTTACAAAACAATTCAGTAACAGTCCTTACAAGAGTAGTCGTTCTTGACATGTGACATTGAGAAACAAAAACTTTAATTCTCATTAGAAAGGAACAAGCTCACTTGTGTCACTTTATATGGCTAACAGAACCAGAGGTCGTACTACAATTGCAATTACGTCTGGCAAATGTCATTGGGTTTTCTTCTTATAATAGTGAACTATATGTAAATATATTAGAAATTCAATACTAGATTTGGATAATTTATTAAGTTTTCTCCCTCTAAGGGATACTGAGGATGTTTTGTGTGTGTGTGTGTGTGTGTGTGTGTGTGTGTGTGTGTGTGTGTGTGTGTGTGTGTGTGTGTGTGTGTGTGTGTGTGTGTGTGTAAACATGCATTAAGGGACAATGTGCAGTAAGACAGTCATTATCACGAAATAAACCCCAGCAGGGTGATCAGGGCCCTAGGTGTCACTGTTAACGGCTTTATTATCCACCTTTTTCCTACGCCCCATGACGCTTTGCATGGATTATAGGACTAACTTCCGTTAAACTGTAAACAATCGGCAAAAGACTAACTCTATGAACGTAATAATAAGCATTTAAAAAAAACTAGGTACAATGAAGTGACATTATTCTACTCACCCTTTGAACATTAAAATGAAATTTAAAAGAGTAAAAGCATTAACAAACAACTACAACAGACCATGAATAACACCAACAGTGTGATTACGGATGTGTTAAATATCACTGAAGTAATATATTTCTGTATTAAAAATGTTCATTAGCTGGAACATTGAGTGATTATATTTTAAAGTGATTTCTGAAAAAAAAAGAGATTTTCAGTGCAGTCCCCATATTCATGGGATATATCATACATTAAATTGGGAAAGCAGACCACATGTGTGCGGTATGTGTTGTCTTTTTTCATATTGATTTCAGTGGAATGCAAATAAAATACAATAATAATAATATAATAAATAATAATAAACAATAATAATCAGGAGGAAAATAATTCAGCGACTATACTTGTGATACCATGTCACATTAAAATACCAAGTGCTATGTTATTCTTCAGACATCTGAACATAGAACATGAAGGACATTTTACAGCTCATTCAGTTAAACTGATGGATAAGGATTATTTGTAGTGCAACCTTATTGATAATTTGAAGTCATTTGTTTCAGTATTTTTTTAGAGGAACATCCCCAAACCGGTGCCTCCCATAATCTAAAACGCAGTAGGCTTGTTAGGAAAAAGGTGGATAGTGATTTTTCCGCATTGGAAGCTGGTTCTAACCCCTGTTAAATGGATAGTTCACCCTCAAGTTGTTCCAAACCTATATAAATGTCTTTCTTCTGCTGAACACAAAAGAAGATATTTTGAAGAATGTCTGTAACAAAACAGTTGATGGATCCCATTGACTTTTTTTTGGTAACAATGTATTTTACAGAGTCCTTGTTACACGTTGCATGTAGTTAGTAATAGCTATAAATTATGCTTAATTACATGCAATTAACCCTAAAACCAACCCCTATTCCTAACCCTTACACTATAGTCAAGGCAAGTCACCTTTATTTATAGTTTTTTTTTTTCCAATACAGATTGTTTCAAAACAGCTTTACAGTGATAAGAAAATTATATTGGTTACCCATATTCTTCAAAATGTCTTCTTTTGTGTTCAGCAGAAGAAAGAAATTCATAGAGGTTTGGAACAACTTGAGAGTGAGTAAATGATGAAGGAATTTTCATTTTTGGTTAACCTATCTTTTTAAAGTCCCTAAAGTCAGTCTCATGTAGACTGGGTAAACCTAGCCTGATCTGCCGGCGTTTTGATTTCACCCTGCAACTCATTTCTGCTGCTTCTGTTACACTTTTGCGGGAACCAATCACAGACTGGCTCATCCACCTGGCGCGCTATTAGCGGGTTTAACACGATGACTGATAGAGAAGCAATGGGTTGTTGCCCGTTGATCACGCCTCTTGTGGTCTGATTGGTTGAAGGACTATCCAATTGCATACAGAGTCATTTCATTTATGCTCGTTTATCACGCCTCTTGTGCAGTAGGAAATACATAGCAGACTCCCCAGACCAATGTTCAATCTTAAACTGAGCTTGGTCTGGGGATGTACAAAAAAACAAAACAAAAATTATTGCTGAAATAAAACTGAGGCAACAGCAATATGATAAAAGAGACATCAATCATACATAATTATAAATATTTATAATCAGAATAAACAATTCTGCAACCATAATATACATTTATATTACTGTAGGATGTTTACAGTTACCGAGCCACATAGCAATTTTATATAGAAGCTCATTAATATGCCACATTTAATCTAATAAGAAATTAATGGTTTATAATGTGTGATTATGACCGGCTGATGATACATTATCCAGCTTATTACATGATAAATAATTGTATAGGGATAATAAAATCTATAAATAAATGGACATTGAATATAGTATAAAATAATATAATATAATTCATATAATGCAATTCATATAATATATAACAATACATTGGAGAGGGATTCAAAATATAAGACATTTTAATTTCCAATATTTATGAACGACTGCTTCCATGATCAATTTACTGTAAAAACATCACCTGCTATCCATGAATTTTACCACATTAAATTGCGGCAGGCAAATACCGCTGACTTCTGTGAATAAGATATCATATTAGCACAGATAGCAGTTAGTAAACAAGATGCATGATTTTGTACTAAAATACTGCATGCACATGTGTTTTCTGCGTGTGTGAAACCTGCAAGAGATTTATATATATATAGAGAGAGAAGCAAAGACACAGTGAGAGACTGTAGCAAATGGCTCCAGACGCAGACTCGAGCTGAGAGAGATAGAAAGATACGCGTGATGGGGGTGAGAGAGGAGGATTTGAGACAGACCGCGGCTGCACAGAGCGGGCTCAGGGATGGGCCCTTTAAAAGAGCCTTTGATGAATGAAGCTGAGTGATTTCTGGGGACCAAGGTTGTCCTCTCCAGGGTAAAAGAGGTGCTGGGGCACCGTCACCTTGTAATCTGTTTCATATCTCCTCTTAGTTGTACTGCAAGTACACTACACAGGCTTTTCTCTTTCTCAAGGTCTCGGAGCAGTTTCGTAAGCCCTGAAATTCTCTCTCTCACTCTCTCTCTGTCCCCATCTTTTCTTTGTCTTCTACCTTCCGCTGAGAGAAGCAGCAAAGCCACGCTGTAAAAAGAGAGCATCTGTCCTGTGTCATCTAAAATGAGCAAGGGATCAAAATCACAAAGAAGCCTTGCATAAAAAGGCAAAAGATTGAATTTTTGTGGCATTTGTGAGGAGTTGCTTAAAAAGAAAGCATTATCTTGTCAAATAGAGCATCGCAAGATATCATTCAAATGTCTTGAGGGATAAGCAAGTATAAAAGAAGATAAATACCTTGGCGTATAAATATGCACCTTTAAAAGAAGATGAAGAACAAGTACAATTACTCGACAGCTTCGTGTTTTCTATCGGACCCGAGTGTTCTGTCCTCATTGATCTGTTTGGTCAGCTGATTGGTGTTATGTGAACAGTGACTGTAGCACTCCTGACCTCTGACCTGTCGGCCCCATGTCGATTATCCTCTGCACTGCCTATTATTTTCAAGCCTCCCTCTTTATTCAATACAATGATGTTGATGTTGAAACATATCGCACATAACGCGGGTCTTAACGCGCATGTGCACACACACAAAAAAAGAGTCTCTCAGCACAATCACCTTTCGAGTTAAGAAAGCGCATTATTTCTGCCTATCCTCTGGAGGTCACAGCCTCTGTGACCCGACCGCCTCCACATAACTGACCCACTTGATCATGCAACCCTTTTATCGTCAATTTTCTTTGTTGTTTCCAGAGTGCACGATATTTTAATCTTAAAATCAATGTGTTTTCGCATCATTTCCTCCTTGAGTCAGTCGGGCTTCACACTTGGGGCATCTTAACTTCAGTGAATAGGGTGAAATGCTTTATTTCATTTACTTAAGCAAATAAACATAGGCCGTCGATAGTACTACTGACATTTTGCTCTATGAATATTTAGCTGGCAAATATTTGCGGTGAATAAGTCTTGCAATTTGTAGTGCGTTATTGTGAACGAGTCCGTGCATTTCTGAGAGATAGAGAGTGTTTGCAGTCAAAGGTCTGGAGCTCAACTTCACTTCATTAATGCAAAACACCGCAATATGAGAGCAGATTTACATACTGTCGAGCGAAAACCAAAACAACAATGATGAACTGCTATTTCCTCTTAGGACGGGCCGCTTTGATGCCTCTCTAAAGGAAGAAAGTGAGTCTTTTTGTGCCTGGAGGTGGGGTGATGAATACTCAATGAGCCAACAGGTGCCGTGTACATGGTTTGAACTACTGAAAAATGAAAACTTGTTCTTTAAAGTGACGGCTCCTTTGATTTCTCCCTGCGACATGCCGCTCTGTTGACTATGCGCTATTGTGGTTTATTTCCTGGGACTGAGCAATCAGAGATGGATTGTTTTCTTGATTTCAACACCTCTAATGAGCAAATGAAATGAACAACTGTCTTCTTGGATATTAAGCCCATTCTTTTAAATACAGACACTTAAATGATTAGCTTTATTACAAGCCTTTTTTTTCTAATTGCAATTTGCTTAGCAAGGAATGCAATGAATATCGCTTAGGCTGCTGTCATTGTTTGCAATCAGTTTTACAATTTAGTTTTTAATGACATTTGCCTTCAGTGAGTTTTCTTTTTGTTCGAGGCGTTTAGTTTAAAGAATCATTAGCGTTGTCATATTTTGTACCCCAGTGAATATTTCTCAGGGAGGGTTTATTCTTGAAAGTCACTTTCTGTATAGACACAAACCTTGAAGTCTTGGCAACAAAACGCATTTCCACTACTGTCCAGGAAGCAAAATACAGTACATTTACCACTTAGTGGCAACATGTAAGAACATAATGTCTCATTATATGGGGTCTGATGTCTTAATGAGATTTTGATTTTAGAAGAATTCCTAATAACTCTTTGCCTGCCAGCATTTTTTTTTTTTTTTTAAGTTGCCAGCCACCGCCAGTGTTTTTTAACATTTTCACAAAAATGTCATGGCCCCCAGAATGTTGTATGCATGTCTGAAAATGCAATATATCAAAACTTTTGCGTTCCCTCACAAAGATATTTCAAGCTTCAAACTTTCCAGATCAATAACACAAATGACACCTCTTTAACATAGACAACAAGCTACAAACTAATTTTCCTCAAATCAAGCCTTATACAGGTGCTGGTCATATAATTAGAATATCATCAAAAAGTTGATTTATTTCACTAATTCCATTCAAAAAGTGAAACTTGTATATTATATTCATTCATTACACACAGATATATTTTAAATGTTTATTTCTTTTAATTTTGATGATTATAACTGACAACTAAGGAAAATCCCAAATTCAGTATTTCATAAAATTAGAATATTACTTAAGACCAATACAAAGAAAGGATTTTTAGAAATCTTGGCCAACTGAAAAGTATGAACATGAAAAGTATGAGCATGTACAGCACTCAATACTTAGTTGGGGCTCCTTTTGCCTGAATTACTGCAGAAATGCGGCATGGCATGGAGTCGATCAGTCTGTGGCACTGCTCAGGTGTTATGAGGGCCAAGGTTGCTCTGATATTGGCCTTCAGCTCTTCTGCATTGTTGGGTCTGGCATATCACATCTTCCTCTTCACAATAGCAATAGATTTTCTATGGGGTTAAGGTCAGACGAGTTTGCTGGCTAATTAAGAACAGGGATACCATGGTCTTTAAACCAGGTACTGGTTGCTTTGGCACTGTGTGAAGGTGGCAAGTCCTGTTGGAAAATGAAATCTGCATCTCCATATGGTTGGTCAGCAGTAGGAAGCATGAAGTGCTCTAAAACTTCCTGGTATACGGCTGGACCTCAGAAAACACAGTGGACCAACACCAGCAGATGACATGGCACCCCAAACCATCACTGACTGTGGAAACTTTACACTGGACCTCAAGCAACGTAGATTGTGTGCCTCTCCTCTCTTCCTCCAGACTCTGGGACCCTGATTTCCAAAGGAAATGCAAAATTTACTTTCATCAGAGAACATAACTTTGGACCACTTTTTTTCCTTTTTGTCTTTAGCACAGATGAGACGCTTCTGACGCTGTCTGTTGTTCAAGAGTGGCTTGACACAAGGAATGTGACAGCTGAAACCCATGTCTGTGCGTAGTGGTTCTTGAAGCACTGACTCCAGCTCCAGTCCACTCTTTGTGAATCTCCCCCACATTTTTGAATGGGTTTTGTTTCACAATCCTCTCCAGGGTGCGGTTATCCCTATTGCTTGTACACTTTTTTCTATCACATCTTTTCCTTCCCTTCACCTCTCTATTAATGTGCTTGGACACAGAGCTCTGTGAACAGCCAGCCTTTTTTGCAATGACCTTTTGTGTCTTGCCCTCCTTGTGCAAGGTGTCAATTGTCGTCTTTTGGAATATATCAGTCTGTGTGTAATAAATGAATATAATATACAAGTTTCACTTTTTGAATGGAATTAGTGAAATAAATCAACTTTTTGATGATATTCTAATTATATGACCAGCCCCTATAATATAAATAGATCTTTATGAGCATTTGGTTGAGAGACAAGTCCGAAGGGACATCTCTCTTAATTTTTCATTTAAAAGAAATATGCAAAAATAAATTATCAAACTAAGTGTTGTAGTTTGATCAGTAGGAGAGCATTGATGTGAAAAGTGAATTTGGAGACACTACAGTGTGTAACATTGAAGTTATTGCCTATTTTTGTAGTAACGCTTTTCAGGTTTTGCACTTTGCAGACAGTCCCTTCGGACTTGTTTCTCATATAAGGCTCAATTTGAGGAAAATTAGGTTGTAGCTCGTTGTCTACGTTAAAGAGGTGTCATTTGTGTTTGAAACAACACAACATTTACCTCACAAGTAATTGATCCGGGAAGTTTAAATCTGTAAATATATTGCCAACTTTACTGAACTCACTGAACTAAGCACTGACCATATTTCTATTATACTTAAAGGGTAACTGAACCCTAAACCAACTTTTTTTAGTTAATGATCTGCAAGGGGCTTTATTAGTGCCGTTCATTGATTCGAATAAATGTTTTGATATTTGGGTATAAAGTGTTTTAATTCTACAATATATGGTGTAAAAACGAGTGCTGCCCTCTTAAGGTTGAACAATGGCTACTGCAGTTACATTTTCCTATTGGACGTTGTTGGTCATCGTGACGTATGTTGGCTCTTCCAACGGCTCACTACCTATGCCCCTGGCACGAGCTCACCACGCCCTAAGAAATGTTTTCCCACATTGATCACATGAGAACGGCTTCACTCCAGTATGAACTCTCATGTTACATGATGTAAAAACATTATGAATGAAACTTAGGGTGCTTTCACATCTCTATTTCTGTTCAATTGGTCCGAACCAAGGGCAAACAATTATACATTCTAGCATTTTTCAGCTTTTTTGGTTCCTTTTCACACCACACTGATTGCTTTGGTCCGAACCGGTTGAAATGAACCAAAATGCAGTCACATGACAACATCCACATCACTCACTGGCCATGGCGTGTTTCCTATACTGCGACTGCGCGGGCTGGTTTTGTCCCTGGCCATAATCTATTACATTGTTTGTATAGACCACAATATGCAAACAATACATTTCTATAATGAAGCGCGGATGCGGCTTGAAAACAATGTTCTTAATGCACTGCAAGCGGCGAGCGCGCATCGCTCGTCACTTCAAGTGAAGATCGCGCTGTTCTTGTGAGTTTTCGAAAGTTGGGACCTAATATGGTCATCAGACCAAATTTCTATGAGGCTCCGCACCTCCTCACTACTAGTTTGTCCGCGAGCTGCCATGCTAAAGTGCAAACTGTCAACAAACACTTCCTCATCACATAATGCACAGCGCAGGTGACTACGCCGGCTGGTTTAGTCCAAAAATTATCAGTACTTTTTGCAGTTGGCTCTTTTTGAGGTCGGATCACATTCTCACCACAAACAAACTGCTCCAGAGTTTGTTTGAAAATGTCTGACACTTGGTTGGTCCGCTTTTGGTGCGCACCCGAGTGCGATTGCTGCTTTCACACCTGACCAAACGAACCGCACCAAAGGCGAAAACGAACTCTAGTACGATTCAACCGAACTAAATGAGGCAGGTGTGAAAGCACCCTTACATGACACTGGCTATCAACATTCTAATGAAGAAAATACGGTTAAATAATGCAGTTACACGTCAGGCTTTTCTTGCGATATTTTTGCCGCCCGTCATGTGTAGATACTTTTCATACATGAGACACACTTTCAAACCCTGACACGCAAGTGGTTGCCATGGTAGCGAACAACAATACCGTAACGTGCTGCCGTATAAATTTTATTTGAGGAAATCTGTTTATAATAGGCTATTAGGTTTAAACGTATTGGTCCTGCACTGATTATTGATTCAGATAAAATTAATGAAAATACATTGCATGTATCTGATCTATTTTTAGTGGCATTCAGTATAAGGATTTGACTGTTCATAGATTAGGTCAGTGGTCCCATTCTCTCTTGGGCTGCTGCTTCGCTAGCATCGTCGGCAACGGGAGTTAAGACTGCAGTTTGAGCCAGCGACTCGAATTGATAAGGCTCTGGCCTGTGTCCACAGAAAATTCACCCTCCTCCACTTCAGGTGAAGGTGGGGGAGAAAGGTCCTCTGTGACAGTGGCGTCACTCCATTCATTCTCCATCTTTGCGAGTCAGAAATCCGTCAATCAATCCATCACTGCGGGTCTCAGGTGCACGCCCCCCGCTCAACCCCGCCCTCGGTTCGTCCCCTCTGTCTCCGCTGGGCTCTGCCCAATTTTCCAGCATTTTTCTAATATTGCCAGTGGGTGGAGTTAGGCTCTTAAGTCCAAGTTCAAAATAAAACTCTGTAAACCCCTCCACTGTTAACGTACTGAGCTGTTTGAAACACTGCCAGCGGGACATTAAACAGGAAGTGTACTTACAGTAGGTTTTGCGAGAGAACCCAATTCTTTATGAGGGAACACAACAGTTTTGAGAGGGAATGCAACGTTTCTCAGGGGAACACAAATGTTTTGTGAGGGAAATCAAAAGATAAAAAAAAATACTTTTTCCTCCTATCCTAATTTTTTTACACCACCATGTCCCTTTAGGGACTCCATAAAATTCAGTGTTTGCCAGGGAAAGAGTTAACAAAAAATCTGATGACATAGCAAAACATTGTTTTGGTCAATGGATATTTTATTGAATAAATTGAATACAATAAAAAAAAATTTAAATAAAAAAATAAAGTCATGGGGCAGTCGTGGCTTAGAAAAGTCAGAAAAGTCAGACTGGTAATCTGAATACCGGCAGGAAATGACTGAGGTGCCCTTGAGCAAGGCACCTAACCCTCAATTGCTCCCCAGGAGCCACAGATAAAAATGGCTGCCCAGCGCTCTGGGTGTGTGTGTCCACGGTTTGCAGTGTGTGTGTGTGTGTGTATGTGTGTGTGTGTGTGTGTGTGTGTGTGTGTGTGTGTGTGTGTGTGTGTGTGTGTGTGTGTGTGTGTGTGTGTGTGTGTGTGTGTGTGTGTGTGTGTGTGTGTGTGTGTGTGTGTGTGTGTGTGTGTGTGTGTGCGTTCACTACTCAATTTTCCTAATGTGTGTGCACTAACTTGGATGGGTTAAATGCATAGGACAAATTTTGAGTGTGGGATACCAAACTTGACCTTCACTTCACGTCACTTTGTCATTTCAAAGTTCAATATCTTTGTTAAATTCTGCCTTCAGTATATAGTTGACTGGGATATAATCTACCATTTAAAAATTCAATTCAATTGACCAATAAAGGAATTAATAAAGATGTGTTGAGTTTAGCAACTGGTTGTCAATCGCCACTGCTCTCTTGGAAACTACACTGAGCTTGTGCTTCACTGCTGAAGTAGTTCAGCACCTTGGACAGAGCCCATAACACACTACATAAAGAGTTCAGCGCCCGGAACAACACGTTTGCAATGCTGGACCCAGAACTGTGACACGGCTGCAGTTCCACATCCCTCACACAGCCGAGTCAGATGAGGTTTCCTCTACCGGATCAGCGCTCTTGTGCTGAGAGCTGAACAGAATAACAGAAAACTCAGCTGCAGGGCTGCAGTCTTACCTCTACTGAAGACTTACACAATCATATCAAACAAATTATACATTAATTTAACAAATAATCCAACAGGTTAACCACAATACACAGTACATAAATATAAAAGACAGCATGGAATGCCATTTGCCAAGCATTTAACAAACAGACTATTCTATTCTATTCCTCACAGCCTCATTTTACTAAACAAGTGAAATAATAAGCAAAAAAATAAGGTGTCATTGTTATAGCGTAATTATATATTTAAATACTGATGTACTTACTATAGGGTTAGGGTATGATTAGGGTTTGGTTGAGGGCTATTTGCATGCAATTATGCATAATTTACTGTTATTACCATGGTAAGAACATGTAACATATGTAACTGTAAAATAAAGTGTTACCCAAAAATTATTATAAGTATAATTAAGTATATTAATATAAATTATAAGTAGCCTTGTCCAGATTAGAAAACATGCTATTTTAGACATGTAAATGTAATAATAATAATTAAAGATGCAAACAGCGTTGAAAGGGCCCTCGTACCCCGGGCCACCGCCACTGGTGACCTCAGTGAATAGTGAGCAAGATGCATTTAAGCGGGTAAATATACAGCAAAGTCATTTTGATGTGCCACACTTCCTTCTGCCAGCAGGTGGCGCTATGACTAACTAAATATTGCCATGTAGATGTCTTCAGGCCAGGACTCTTATCAAACATGTGAAGTTTGGGGCAGATCGGACATTGGGTGCGTTGCAATCAGCTCCCTAGTTCAGTAGTTAGGGCACTGATCATGGAGTCAGCCTATTGACTTATGACCTGATCAGTGCCCTGACTACTGAACTATGGAGCCGATTGAGATGCACTGCATTGTATGCCTGACTTACAACAACTTCCTGTGTCATGGTGAAACATCAGACTTTGTCAGGCCGCCACGGACACGCCCTTCAGCGAAAACTCAAGATCTTCGCAATTTAACATCACCAAGGCCTTAAGATTAGACTGACCAAACATGATGTTGTTCTGGTAAAATCTCAATTAGGGAGTTGATTACAGTGTAAAACATGGTATTTCCTGTTACCCACAGGTGGTGCTATGACTGTAACTGAGTATTGGCATGCAGATGTCTTCAGGCCAGGACTTTTGGGTCAGATCAGATCGTGTATGCCCGAGTTACAACAACTTGCTGTGTCATGGCGAAACATCAGACTTTGTCCAGCCGCCACGGACACGCCCTTCAGGAAAACTCAAGATCTTCGCAATTTAACATCGCTAAGGCCTTTAGATTGTGCAAATATGATGTTGATCTGATTAAATCTCTAGGAGGAGTTTGTTAAAGTACAAAATTTGCAACAGTTTTGCAAAGAAAATACAAAATATCTGACTTCCTGTTGGTTTTCAGATTTCGTACCAGGATACTTTTTTGTGGGTATTGGGCTGTGACATGTGTGTACAGAATTGTATAGCTGTACATGAAATGTAGCGGGAGGGGCACTTTGTTGAAATGTTGTAGGTGGCGCTATCGAGCCATTTTGCAATGCCTAATTCTGAAACTCATATGTATGTTTTTTGTAGGTATTGGGCTTTTACATGTGTCTACCAAATGTCATACTTGTTCGTGAAATTTAGCTCGAACGGCGCTAAATTGAAATTATGTAGGTGGCGCTATCGAGCCATTTTGCCATACCTAATTCTGAAACCCATATCAGATGTACATTTTCACCACTTTTGACGTATGTGCAAAGTTTCATGAGTTTTCGAGCATGTTTATGCCGTCAAAAATGTGATTCATTTCGGTTAAGAATAATAATAGGCTGAGCAATAACAATAGGGTCCTCACACCATCTGTGCTCGGGCCCTAATAATTATAAAAAAATTTATTAAAACAATAATAGTAATAATGTTATTATTATTATTATTAAATAATAATAATAACATTATTACTATTATTGTAACATTTGCATCGGATCAGTCCATAGATTGTGTTTTCATACAATGATTCTCAGTGCCTGAATATTTTTAAATACTCTTTATGGCGCAGTCATTGATGGATGTAGGTTGTTGGTGTACGTCATCAGTAGGGGCTTGTATACGGATGTATAAGAAAAGCTCATGCCACTAACACTGACATCATGCTCCGCTGGCATTTTCCAAAAGGGTCATTCAAGGCCTGGAATCAACTGCTCCCCTCTCCTAAGTCCACATTAAAGCAGCTATATATATTACAGTAGTAACAATCACATAATCTCTCTGAGACTCCACTCCTTCTTTCTGCTTGGTCAAGCACAGGGAGCCACGGTGAGGGGTTGGAAAGGTCTGGATCAGTCAGCCTCTCTGGCAATGCGATATTCACGGTTGCCAGTTAAACCCCAGAGAGGATTTTGGGTGTAAAGTTTAGTCAGCAGGATTTAACTCTTGCGTAAAACACAACAGATGTGCATTCCTGTCAAAAGGACATGATACTTCTCACATTATGAAGTTAACATTTAAGGATTTACTGTTCAGTCTAGCAATGCTTTTTAACTATTTAGTCTACATATTAATAATGATACTAATAATGTAAGTTTTCTGTGAGAGTTGTGTTTAGGGGTAGAGTTAGGGGATAGACTAGACATTTTGTACAGTATAAAAACCATTATGTCTATGGAGAGTCCCAAGAAAGGTAGTAAACCGTGTGCATGTGTGTGTGTGTGTGTGTGTGTGTGTGTGTGTGTGTGTGTGTGTGTGTGTGTGTGGATGTGTGTGTGTGTGTGTGTTTGTTTAAGATGAGAGACCACCAGGGGTGTATTCCAGAAAGCAGGTTATGTGACATAGGTAAGTAAGTGTAAGTAAGTGGATAACCTCAACTCTTGGTTCCAAATACGGAGGTAAATTTCAGGGTATGTGAGTAGCCATAGCAGGTTATGTTCCAGGATTTGTTTGCTCAAGAGGTATTCAGACGCATATTATATAATTAATATAGTTATATTAATGTAACCTAATTTGTTATATAGTTACAGTTATTTATTACACGGCTCTGTGGAATACTTAATTCTGATTGGTCAATCGCGCATTCCAGCAGTATGTTATTCCCAGATAACAACCGCCAACCGCCAAGTCAATAACACACCGCTCATCCAGGTACTACGAGTTATCTTGACCGGTGTCACTCTGCTGTCATTGACTGTCTGGCGCCATCTTGTGACTGAAAAACACTTAACCACCACGGGTTACAATGGAAGACTTCAAGGGTTAGTTCACCCAAAAATGAAAATTAGCCCATGATTTATTCACCCTCAAGTCATCCTAGGTTTATCTGACATTCTTCTTTCAGAATATATATTAGTGGTGGGCCGTTATCGGCGTTAACGTGCTGCGTTAACGCGAGACTCTTATCGGGCGATAAAAAAAATATCGCCGTTAATCTATTCTCAAAATTGTGTTGGGAGCTGGGTCTATACTACGCAAGCTATGATGACTTTCACCTTGATATTTTAGTGTGGATGTACACCTAGCCGAATTGCACAGTAGGGGGAGAGAGAACGAGTCTTGTATGAACCTGTGTGTATGCCTACTAGTGTTGTCAAATATATCCATATTTCGATATGTATTGATACTGAAATATCTGAAACGATACTCATTTTCTACAGTATCGATATCAGCTGCGCTCTCCTCTCCTCTCCGACCGACAGCGAGTGACACGCACCCGCCTCCTCTCATTCAGTCCGTTTAATCCTCTGAACATTGCTGGACTTTTGTTAGTGTTGGTGTGACCGGTCTGAATTTCGTGCAGGTTTGCACATAACGTTAATTCTACTAATTCCAGATTTCGCGCTCGCATCTGAAGCGCACACCGTAATAAAGCCGCCTCTGACATACAAGTGCAAAATGAGCTCCTTTTTCCAGCTTATTAATGGTCAAATACACTCAAAAATGTCTCAATGCCCATCTTGGTGAGTTTTAACGTAAACACAGTCGTAACCAGCTCACAGGAACAGTGTTTGGATATGCGTGCGTCAGGTCTTAAAGGGACAGAAGTTATTTATTATTCAAACTACAAAAAGACAAACGATCACTTACGAGCACACATATTCTGAATGCATTCGGCAGAATTCAAATGAACCATTTTAATCTAGATTAATCTAGATTGATTTTGGAATTAATCTTGATAAAAAAAATTTTATCTATGCCCACCACTAATATATATATATATAAATTCCTGGCTAATCTAAGCTTTATAATGGCAGTGATTGTTGTTCTGTTTTTGAAGTCCATAAAAATGCATCTGTCCGTCAAATAGCGGGTTAATAAAGGCCATCTGAAGCGAATCGCATGCATTTTGAATTGCAAAAGGCACTTTCAACACTCTTTCCATGGAAGGAGATCGGCCGGAACTTTAATTTATAAAGTGGAGCACGTTATTTGACGGACAGCTGCATTTTTATGGACATCAAAAACAGAACAACAATCACTGCCATTATAAAACTTGGATTATCTAGGACTTTTTTAATATTACTCCGATTTTATTCGTCTGAAAGAAGAATGTCATATACACCGAGGGTGACTTGAGGGTGAGTAAATCATGGGCTAATTTTAATTTGAATTGAACTAACCCTTGAAGTCGTCCATTTCAATATATGTGGTAAAAACATTATTTATACAAATTTATACTGAAATATTTTCAGCAATAGATAAAGGCTCGTAGCAGTTTGGAACTGTTTTTCTACGCAGAAGCTTTGCGTAAGAACTAATAAAATGTTTAATATTTTGTGTCTAATTTTTCGTGAGACAAGTAGCCGTGTCATAAGCGGGATAATGTACAATGTACAACCGGCTGGATGTACATTATCCCTTACATAATATACACTACTATATATTCATTCTAAATTACTATTATAACAAGGTAATGTTTAAATGTTAATTCAATTAAAATATATTTATTATCTGTCATCTCACACATGGATCTGCATTCAATTAATGCTCATCAAACAAACAATATCTATTTTTTAAAGATTACAAACGAAAAGATTGAAACAATTACTGCACAACCACCAAATGGGTGGCGATGTACACTAAGTAGGTTATGTAAATCACCATTAATCAAAAGAAGAAGAGGAAGTAGAATGGCACGCTTTTTTTTAGCGTCTGTTTCCATGGTGAATCATTGATTCGTTGCTCTGTTGAGAATGTCTTGTGTGTTAACAGGGAACAAACTCTGGGTTGGCTGAACTTTCTCACGGACACGTTTTTGAAACCATCACAAGTTGAGTAAGCAATGTTTTGGTTAATCAACCGAGAGTTCAAGGTATACAGTGTGTGACGGTAAGTTAACCTTGCTTTCTTGAATAGCCCCCAGGAATGGTTTTCTATTGTATTTTGATTGTATTTTGCTTTCTGCATGAAAAAGGTCAATGTGAAGGAGATTTATAGTTAATATTCTCTGTATAAAACACACTTTGCCACAAATAACTCTGAATACTAATGTGATTTGATCAAATGTGGTAGTTGCCCTGAATAATTGAGTCCATATGACAATATGAGCACTTTACAAACCGACGCTTTAGTGAAAAGCAGGAGCTGTTTTCATCAGCTCGGGATAAAAGCTCAGCGTGTTTACTGGTCCAAATTTACCTTTACATGCTCTTCAGACACACAAACAAAAGCCTTGCCATGTAATATTAATGTCCGACAAGTCTGGTTTCGCGCCGGGGCGTTTTGTTGATGTGATATCCTTTAATCTTCTCCACAATAGCACTTAAAAATGCTGCTAATTTGCAAATGGGATTAAAAATGTGTGGATAAATAATGTATTACAAACACCCGTGTGCCTCCGAACTGCCTGTGAATAAGTAAACCCACGGGTGTTTTTTTATTTATTTCGACACTTTGGTCTCACACACCTTCAAAGAGACACGCCGCTTGTTTGTCTTTCATTAGTGTCAAAGCACAGCCTATGCTCCAAACCCGCGGCAGAAACTCAATATTCTGTCTTCTCACCTTAGAATGACACAACGGGCCGCGGTTTCGCTTGCAAACTGGTGGGCCTTCTGCTGAGAGATCATACCGCGTTCCTCTTCAAGGCCCAGAGCCTTTGTAGTCCCAGACATCCCACTCTGGTCCGAGTCCCGGATGAGCACTTTGTCTGTAGTTGGGTTAATAAGGTTATAATCTCACCATTAAAGCACATCATTTTTTGTCTCTCATGGCACTCTTTGCAGGGTAATCCTGTTAAAGTTGAGCTCATTTATGTCAGACCATAAACATCAGATGGATGTGTCCTTCACTTTGACGCAGTCCGCTCTATTTTGGTGAAGCTAAAGGAACAGAGGCAGAAATATATAGAGGCTCTCGGGGGCAGACAAAAGTTATACTTTAAAGTTTGAGTCACAGAGTAACCTCTGAGAGTTCACTGAAGGGGACACAGCAGAATACTGTTGATATTATTAGAAGTCCACATATGGCAGGATAATATTGATTACTGTATCTAGCACAATCCTTAAAAACATGTCCTGTGAGAACATTCCTTTACATCTGAGGGTTTTAATTTACAGTAACTTACAATAGTTTGTAAGTTAAACAAATATGCATGCTGTAATCTATTTGTTATGACCTTTACAACACAACACACATGTAACAGGCTGCATGATATAATCAGGATGATTCTTATTTTGATTATATAAGTGTTTAATGCATTTCAGAACGCAGTTTGTTGCGTATGGGGCTGCATACCAGTCAGGGTGTCCATGCTGACCCCTGTCCACCGCCGAAAGTGCCAGCAGTGGACACATCAGAACTGGACCACATAGCAATGGAAGAAGGTGGCCTGGTCTGATGAATCACGTTTTCTTTTACATCACATGGATGGCCGGGCGTGTGTGTTGCTTACCTGGGGAACACAAGTCACGGGAAGCAGGCAAGCCGATGATGCTTTGGGCAATGTTCTGCTGAGAAACCTTAGGTCCTGCCATCCATGTGGATGTTACTTTAAAGTGAAGTGAAGTGACGTGATGACCCATACTTGGAATTTGTGCTCTGCATTTAACCCATCCAAGTGCACACACAAAGTAGTGTACACACACACACACACCGTGAACACACACCCGGGCAGCCATATTGCTGCGGCGCCCGGGGAGCAGTTAGGGGTTTGGTGCCTTACTCAAGGGTCTCACCTCAGTCGTGGTATTGAGGGTGGAGCGCTGGTTATTCACTCCCCCCACCGACAATTCCTGCCGGACCTGAGACCCGAACCCGCAACCTTCCCTTACAAGTCCGACTCTCTAACCATTAGGCCATGACTGCCTTTGGCACCTACCTAAGCATTGTTGCAGACCAAGTACCGTCTTTCATGGAAACGGTATTCCCTGGTGGCTGTGGCGTCTTTCAGAAGGATAATGCGCCCTGCCACAAAGCAAAAATGGTTCAGGAATGGTTTGAGGAGCCATTGACTTGGCCACCAAATTCCCCAGATCTCAATCCAATCAAGCATCTGTGGGATGTAGTGAACAAACAAGTCAGATCCATGGAGGCCCCACTTCACAACTTACAGGACTTAAAAGATCTGCTGCTAACATCTTGGTGCCAGATACCACAGCACACCTTCAGGGGTCTAGTAGAGTCCATGTCAGGGCTGTTTTGGCAGCGGACCAACGCAATATTAGGAAGGTGGTCATAATGTTATGCCTTATCTGTGTATTTATATGTATTTATACTTAAAGAGCTCACTATACACAGTGTCGGCACTGAAACATATCAATTAAAAGTAAACCCTTTTGTGTATGAATAATCTTGAACTGATGTTCAAGACTTGTAGACATGTACCAAACTTTATGAATCTTATTATGACTGATCGAAACTGAAATTAAATCGAGATGGATTAATAAAACGAAGTTTGCGCTAGTTGTGTGGCTGGATTTAATTATCAAATCTCATCAAGTATGAAAAATGTATGCGTGCTGGGACCACACCTACGTATGGATCCCTATGAATACTAATGAGATCACACAGTAATGTCACTTAAAACCTGCTGTTTGTATTGTTGCCATTTTTAGACAATGCATTAAAGTGTCTGCCAATAAACCCCAAGAGATCCCAAATGATAGATCGTTTACAATGTTGACTAATAAATAAATGCCTGTTAGAATTATGCATTTGTGTGAATCTGTGTGGTTTTTGGGGATGAGAGCAGCTCTACATTTTGAAACACGGATTCTAACACAATGATTTATTTCTCTGCTTCCAAAACACTCATTTGAGAGGAGAGGTCTCCATAACAGCACGTGTAACTTACAGTGGTTAATAAAAGTAGCAGAAGGGGGGGGAATTTCTAACAATCTTCAATTGTTCTAATTGGCATCATTAATTTTCTCTATGGGCCTCAAGATAATTACATGACATTAGTGTCATGTATAATGCATGAGCAATTTTCACCCCCCACATTCTACGGCCCAGTGTTGGTGTGCGTTATATTTTTATATTCATCTTAAAAACAGCATGTGTTTAAATTCACAGTGAGCATGCATGTATTTGGTCTGATATGGAGTGCAGTTTGTGATATAATATATTCACGGTCATCAAATTGTCTCGGCATACTGGTGACATCCACTAGCTACTCAATAACAAATGCAGAGTCTTACAGTATATTGATATGGTGCTGGATTGCTTTTCAGGCTTGACAGTTAAGCAAACACGCATTGCTACACTAAACAATATACTGTATTGGTTAAACAATAATAAACTGTCTTACATGACACTATCTAAAATGGGGACAGACTGAGGTGTGTTAATTGAAATAGATCTTCACTGAACATGCAGTGTCATAACAATGGCCATGCGCAGTCAGCAGTTCATTATCGCAATATAAAACCTGACTGTGTTCTTAATTTGAAATTGCATCATTTTATTATACTATTTGACAAACAAAGAAAGTTGTTACACTAGCAATAAGTTCTCATAAAATATGAGTTTTCTAAGATGTGTCAGTAGCATCTAAAATCAACATAAACTAAAATGAATTAAAACTAAATTATCTCATATTAAACACTGCAATACTAATGACAAAAATCAATTGAATAAATAATGATAAAAAATTATCAAACTTATAACAATTTTTAAAATTACAATTTCACTTTTCTTAAATTCACTATCATTGCGTATGAAATTGCATTCTCTCTGAGTAGGTACGTTTTAATTTGAACTTTGCGACTATGTTCTATATTGTATGAATATGGGTAATATGAATGAAATTTGGACATACTACATTCGCCATGTTCCTGTCACGCGAACTACCATCGTCAGTTGGGTCGCTTCACTGCCATTTATAAATCCTCTCCCATGATCCCATGGGATAATGAAGTGTCCATTGAATAAGCTCAATACTCAATTTCGAACTATTATTTTTAGTTTGTAAAATGTTAGGTTATAGAAATTATACCATTAATGAGGTTTCTTGAATATTTAAATTATTTTCATGACTGAAAAGTCAAGGGACATATACAAACAAACAAAAAAACAACAACATTACAGCACAGGCAACACAAAACATACACAAGATGTGCAATGTATGTTTCTTTCATATTTCTCTCAATGAACTTGACAAGCATCATAAAGTACGGTTCACATTAACACTTATTCTGTCCATCAAATGTGCTTGTTTCGGCTGAGGATAAGTTTACCGGAGACTTAGGGTATGTTTACACGACAAAAGCGTTTTTCCTTCATGTTTTTTTAATACAGGCGACAACGTTGTCAAAACGATCCCCGTTCACACAAGGATCAGCGAAAATGACTAAAAACTGTAGTTGTGTAAATGGCCCATTAGCTTCCAGGGGTACAGTAGAAAAAAGCATGCCACAAAACTGTCACTCTGCAAGCCACCAAATATTTCTGGTCATTGTTCTTAGTTTGCAATGCTTTGATCAAAACACACAGTGTGCTTATGAGTATAGCCCATAAATATTTTATCATTTACTAAAGTGGCAACATGATTGCTGACCAGCAGCAATACAGAAACCCATTGTCAGAGAGAAATAACAGATTAAAGGAAAGAAATAATGATTAAAGGGAAATATGAAACATCTACACCATTACACAATAACCACCCCAAAAATGTGCACATGTCTCTTCACCTTCATGGTGTCATACCCAACATTTATTCAATCACCCTGCCACAATCGCTGTACTGTTCATCAGAAAGCCAATTGCATTCGTTTTGGGTTATACTTTATTCTTATGGTCCCCTTTAGACATTCTTTTGACTATGTGTCAAGTTGCATTTACATGTCAACTAACTCTCATTAGAATATTAGTTGAGTATTATTAAAATGTTAGAAGTATTGTTAAGGTTAGTAGAATAAGAGGCTAGAATTAAAGGGATAGTTCACTTTAGTTCACAATTAGCCCGTGATTTACTCACCCTCAAGTCATCCTAGGTGTATATGACATTCTTCTTTCAGACATACACTCACCTAAAGGATTATTAGGAACACCTGTTCAATTTCTCATTAATGCAATTATCTAATCAACCAATCACATGGCAGTTGCTTCAATGCATTTAGGGGTGTGGTCCTGGTCAAGCCAATCTCCTGAACTCCAAACTGAATGTCAGAATGGGAAAGAAAAGTGATTTAAGCAATTTCGAGCGTGGCATGGTTGTTGGTGCCAGACGGGCCGGTCTGAGTATTTCGCAATCTGCTCAGTTACTGGGATTTTCACGCACAACCATTTCTAGGGTTTACAAAGAATGGTGTGAAAAGGGAAAAACATCCAGTATGCAGCAGTCCTGTGGGCGACTGATTCAAGCTGATAGAAGATCAACTTTGACTGAAATAACCAGCAAAGCATTTGTGAAGCCACAACACGCACAACCTTGAGGCGGATGGGCTACAACAGCAGAAGACCCCACCGGGTACCACTCATCTCCACTACAAATAGGAAAAAGAGGCTACAATTTGCACAAGCTCACCAAAATTGGACAGTTGAAGACTGGAAAAATGTTGCCTGGTCTGATGAGTCTCGATTTCTGTTGAGACATTCAGATGGTCAGAATTTGGCGTAAACAGAAGGAGAACATGGATCCATCATGCCTTGTTACCACTGTGCAGGCTGGTGGTGGTGGTGTAATGGTGTGGGGGATGTTTTCTTGGCACACCTTAGGCCCCTTAGTGCCAATTGGGCATTGTTTAAATGCCACAGCCTACCTGAGCATTGTTTCTGACCATGTCCATCCCTTTATGACCACCATGTACTCATCCTCTGATGGCTACTTCCAGCAGGATAATGCACCATGTCACAAAGCTCGAATCATTTCAAATTGGTTTCTTGAACATGACAATGAGTTCACTGTACTAAAATGGCCCCCACAGTCACCAGATCTCAGCCCAATAGAGCATCTTTGGGATGTGGTGGAACGGGAGATTTGTGCCCTGGATGTGCATCCCACAAATCTCCATCAACTGCAAGATGCTATCCTATCAATATGGGCCAACATTTCTAAAGAATGCTTTCAGCACCTTGTTGAATCAATGCCACATAGAATTAAGGCAGTTCTGAAGGCAAAAGGGGGTCAAACACAGTATTAGTATGGAGTTCCTAATAATCTTTTAGGTGAGTGTATACAATCGGAGTTATATTTAAAAAGCCCTGGCTCTTCCAAGCTTTTTAATGGCAGTGACTTGTTGGTTCGTTTTTGAAGTCCATAAAAGTGCATCTGTCCATCATATAACCGTCCACACTGCTCCGGGGGGGGGGGCGAAGTGGCGCTTTTGTGTAAGACAAATATCCATATTTAAAACTGTATAGACTAAAATAATTAACTTCCGGTGGTCAGCAGTGTTACATTTTTCTTCCGTTATCCAGAATGGCAGCACAGCTGAAAGGTTTGTTTGAGCTGCGCCCTCTACTGTACATGTGTGAATTTGCATTTCCTTTTGCCTGAGGCTTATTAATTTCAATTTTGGTGTCAAAGGGTCTTTACATTTGCCCTAAAATCAAAAAAAAAAAAAAAAACTTTACAAAACAAGCCCAGCCCAGCTGAGAAAAAGTAATGCAAAAGTAACGTATCACATTACTTTTCTTAAAAAGTAACTAAGGAACGCAACATGTTTTAAAGTAACTTTTCAACAACACTGCTACCAATACTCTAATAAAAGTTAGTTGACATGTAGGTTCAATGTTATATAGTCAACAATGTCTAAAGGGGACCTTCAAAATAAAGTGTTACATAGTTTTGCAATGTAAAAGGATCACAAAAGTAGTTATCCATTTTGTGAGGTGGTCAACTAAATTTTTTACGTCTGTGACGTGAATGAGAGATTTCACCCATTCAGATTGCATTTGTGAGTGTGCATGTGTTTGCGTGCGAGTGTAGGGAAACGGGTGGAAGCGGCGGTGTCTTGGAGGTGCTTGTTCTTTGCGTTGTGTACTATGGTCGTGAACGTGTTCTTCCCTGTTCCATATGTAGCAGCTGACCTCTATTAGCTCCTTGCCCACTTAGGTGCTGTAAACCTGATTGAGTTTGTCGACTGAGGCCAGAGTATTAATTTGAGGAAAACACACACCGACACACTCATTTCCACCTTGCATACACAAGCGCGCAAGCCCAGGCGCACACGCTCGGCACAACACCCACAGAGCGTGAATTGAGTTTCATAATTCATAAACTTCAAAGACAAGGCGGACGTCAAGCAAAACAGTGGGCAAACGTTTTTTGTTCATATTTGCTGATGCCAGCTTGGAGCTTTTGATTAGTGTGGGTGGGTTAAAGATAGGTTCCTTAAAGGATAATTGAACATGCTAAATATGGCAATCAGTCTCTGCCTTAATCAACAGCTCTTAATTGTTAATGACATTACAGGATGGCTAATATACCGCGTTAATGTTACGCATCCATATTTGACATTAAATCCCTTTTTTTTTAAGGAAAAAAAAAGTCAATCGTTTGGCTCGACAAAAGAATGCTAATCATAGGGAAGCGAGATAAAGTAAGACACGTTGTGCCTGGTTAGCTCAGCACTAGTGCATGCAATGATATCCAGCATCAAGATGAGGGCAAAACACCCTTGTAATCAGATGGAAAGACTTCACCCCATTACCATCTAAAAAGCAAATTAAGGCTCTAATGAACATAAGCAGAGAGAGCAGACAGCAGCTAATTAGTTATAGACCAAAAATAGAGAAAGATCAAAGAGACATTCATGCGTCCATCTTATCTCACTGCTTGAAAAAACTCAATGAACTACATTTAAAAAGCACACAAAGTCAGCTGGGAGTTTGCGTGCTTATTTCCAACTTTACAGAGGGTAAATAGCGTCTAAATTAGTTGCTGGACTCTAATTTGAATAGGGTTTTCAATATCACATATGATTTAAATACGTTTAATGCAGTGGTTCTCAACTGCATGCCATGGGCGAAACATATGCTGCAAGTCTGTTCTGATATTGTCAAGGGCGGAAGGGAAAAATGCTACTTAATAATAAAAAAATATACAAAAATATGTTTGATAAAAATAAAATAAAAACTAATATATTTACAATTTAGAATATAAAAACTCTATTTTGATGGTCCACTTCATTCTACTAACCATACGTAACTTTACAACTACATGCCAACAAACTCTCATTAGAGTATTAGTAGACTGTAGTAGACTGTTAGGTTAGGTTTAGGTGTTAAGTTGGCATATAGAATATCTGTTGGAGGAGATAAAGCGTTAGCAAATATTAAGCAAACTTAAGCAAAGTATTAGCAAAATTCTGCTAATACTTCTGCTAATGTAATTGCAAAGTTATTTGAATGTCTAGAGTGGACCAAAGTGTTCCCAAAAACAGTTCTCAAGAAGAGAAAATGATTTGTCAAAGATTATGCATCTAATTAAACGTCACATTAGTCTGGCAAGCCAGACCCACATCAAGATGTTGGGTCTGGGAACACATCATTGGCAGGGCTCAATCCGAGGGGTGGGATAAACGGTTGTCTTTCAAATTCCCTCTGCACACAATAGGATAGCGCTATAACCAACCAGAGCAAAGAAAAAGGTGAAGCGGAGCTAGTTGATAGAATAAACTTTTGCCGTATCTGGTCGGCAAAACTCAGAACACATCTTCCATTTGATGACTTCAGTGTCGTAAAAGCTTACTCCAAGTCTTCCAGAGTCGAAAGGCCGATGTTCGCCAGCTTCTTTGTTTTCAAGTAGCACGCGGAACCATCAAAACTCTGCCATTTTTATGTTAAGCCCGCCCACCGACTCTATACACAATGTGATTGGCCTGACTAGAGTTTGGTTTTTCAAGCTCGCAAGCCAACAGAGAGTTGCTAGACGCCCTGGCTGCAAATTACATTTGCTGCCGCTATAGGGTGCGTCTAGATTTCTAGCCTAACATAACATAATTTTAGTGCAAAATTATTTGTCACTATAGAACTAGTCAAGCTAATCAAACTAGTTACCAAATGCCAAGTTATACCTTCAAGGCCATAAACAAAAATACTCAAGGAACAAGAAAGTATGTCAAAGACATATCTTTTTTATTTCCTAATAAATCAAACTGTCATCTCTGTAATCTCCAAATGCTGTCATTCGTTATCCATGAAAGCATAACAAGATTGATAGAATATTCTGTTATACTGTATGCGCTCTCAAAGGTTTGTACAGAGATGTATCTTTCTTCCTGGACAATATCTTCATTGTATTCAAGACTTTAAGGCATGTGTCTATAAAGAAAAATACATTAAAAAATTTCAGGGCACTCCTAAAAATAAAGGTTCCAAAAGGGTGTTTTCTCAGCGTTCCCCAAATAACCTTTCAGAGATCAATTCTTTAAAAGAACCATTTTTTAAATGTTAGCTATCGGCATCTGAGGATGTGCTCAGCATTGAGGCGGGTGACGTTGAGGCTCACTCGTCACCTCACGTGCCCGCTTATGAGGAGCTTGTCGAGGTTTTGACTCGTGCGGTGGCCAGACTAAACATCAGCTGGCCATCAGAAATGCAGGAAGCGACTGTAGTGAGAAGTAAACTTGATGAGCGCTTCCTGCAGCACAGAGCACAACCTCAACGCCGGGGTTTGCCATTTTTTACGGATTTACATAACGAGTTATGTAAATCCTGGAACAAACCACACTCCTCTCGCCTCTCTAATCCAACAGTGTTGGAGTACAGTAATATTATGGGGGCGGGAGAGAATGGCTATGGGAGGATGCCGTGGGTGGAGGAGGCTTTGGCCAGTTATCTGTCTCCCGATGCGGCATCCTCCCTGAAAACCCCGGGCATATATGGCGGCAGGTCGGGCTGGTGCATGTCTGCATACCATAGCTTTGTTGCAGGCATACCAGGCCGACCTGTTAAAAGACTTGGATGAAGGCGAGGGACCCACACCTGAGGATGTGGCTGAACTCTGCAGAGCGACAGATCTGTCTCTCCGTGTCACCAAGGAGACGGCCCGTGCTGTAGGCCGCTCCATGTCAGCTATGGTGGCAACGGAGAGGCATTTGTGGTTGAATCTGTCTGGCATCAGGGAGAAGGATAAAGCTTTCCTCCTTGATGCTCCTCTTTCACCTTCTGGCCTGTTCGGCGACACTGTCAACATGGTTGTCGACAGGTTTCAGGAGGCGAAGAGGCAAGTTCCAGCAGTTTATCCCTCACCGCTCCAAGTCTAAAGGGGCTGGTCCTAAAACCGACCAGCCCCAGCCATCATCGAGCTCCTCGTACCGGCAGGTACAGAAAGAGAGCATCACCTCTAGAGCCCCTCCTCAGGGAGCTTGGCAACAGAGGCGGCGTTCTCCTCTGAGGGCTGTCCCCTCCGGGGAGAAGCGGCTGAGGCCGTTTTCTCCGCGGAGCCCTTTGGAAATCGATGTGGTAATCCCGCCGTCAATGACGCTTCGGGCCACATCGGTTTCCAGCGTACGCGCGCTACCTCGTCAGCCCCGAGGGGTTTCGGGCAGGCAGCGATGGCGTCGGCACACCGAAAATCGTCCACGAACTCTCCCTGCCGGTCAGCCGCTTCACGGGGTCAAGGATGGTATTCAAAAAACACCCAAGGCCAGTCTCGAGAGACTGGTTCCCTTGGTAGATTTCTTCCAGGCGTGGCAACGCCTGTCGAATGTGTCGCCATGGGTCCTGCGCACTGTAGAGGAAGGGTACAGACTGCAGTTCGGACACAGCCCACCAAGATTCAGTGGGGTGGTCTGGACTGCAGTGGTCCCAGAGCGGGCTCGGGTAATGGAACAGGAAGTACAGTCCCTGTTGGTAAAGGTGGCCATAGAACGTGTTCCTCCACCAGACAGGGAGTCAGCGTTCTACAGCCGGTACTTTATAGTTCCAAAAAAGGATGGGGGTCTGCGCCCAATTTTAGATCTGAGGTACTTGAACCGGTCTCTGAGGAGGTTCAGGTTCAAGATGCTCACGATTCCTATCATCGTGAATCTAATTTGGTCGGAGGATTGGTTTGTCACGATAGATCTAAAGGACGCATACTTCCATATTTCCATCAGTCCTGCACACAGGAAGTTCCTGGGGTTCGCTTTCGGGGGTGAAGTGTTCAAATATCATGTTCTTCCATTCGGCCTAGCTCTTTCCCCTCGCACGTTCACCAAGTGCATGGATGCAGTTCTGGCTCCTCTGAGACTCCAGGGTATCCGTGTACTGAACTAGACATGGCAGTTCGGCATCGAGATGTCCTCCTTGGCCATATTCAAAGCTTGGGGTTAAGACTCAACACGAAAAAGAGCGTGTTGACGCCCTCCCAGAGGACCACGTTCCTGGGGGTAGTACAGGACTCGACGACGATGCGGGCACAAATGTCTCCCGCATGCGTTGAGTCCATACGGGCGATGGTCTCCAGCATGAAGCTAGGCCACAACATCACTGTAAAGCAGTTTCAAAGACTGCTGGGGCTCATGACAGCTGCGTCCAACGTAATATCTTTTGGCCTGCTGTACATGAGACCCCTGCAGTGGTGGCTGAAAGCCAAGGGGTTTTCCCCAAAGGGGAATCCATTCCGTATGATCAGGGTAACGCACAGATGCCTTCGTTCCCTATCAATATGGAAGAAACCTTGGTTTCTGTCCCAGGGGCCAGTGTTGGAAGCGTCATGTCTCCGGAAATCCATTTCGACAGACGCCTCCCTCACTGGTTGGGGCGCGGTCATGGACGGTCAGGGTCTGTGGCAGGACCATCATCATTCATGGCATATAAATTGCCTGGAGATGTTGGCTGTGTTCAGGGCTCTGAGGAGCTTCCTCACAGACCTCAGCGGTTATCATGTTCTGGTGCGCTCCGACAGCATGTCAGTGGTCGCGTACCTGAACCATCAGGGGGGTCTGAGGTCTCGCCCTCTGTGCAGATTGGCACATCAGATCCTCCTGTGGTCCCAGGGGAATATATCATCTCTCAGGGCGATGTTTATTCCCGGGGACCAGAACCAGGGAGCAGACATCCTGTCGAGGCAGGGGCTGAGGCCCGGGGAGTGGAGACTTTACCCAGAGGTGGTGAAGTCCATATGCGAGAGGTTCGGCCCAGTGGAAGTGGACCTGTTTGCGTCTTGAGAGATGTCTCACTGTCCTCTGTGGTTTTCTCTCAGGCATCCAGCCCCGCTGGGGTTGGATGCCATGGTGCAGACATGGCAGAGGCTGCGTCTGTATGCATTTCCCCCGATAGCTCTGCTCCCGGGAGTCCTGGAGAGGGTCCGGCAGGATGGGGTCAGTCTACTCCTAGTAGCCCCGTATTGGCCGGCCCGAGTGTGGTTCTCAGACATCATGGCACTGCTGGCAGGTCCTCCGTGGCAGATCCCAGAGGAGGGACCTGCTGTCTCAGGCAGGAGGCACAATATTTCATCCCCAGCCAAAGCTGTGGAGGCTTTGGGTCTGGCCCCTGAGGGGGCTTAGTACATAGAGGCTGGCCTGTCGGCAGGTGTAGTGGAGACCATACTCAGTTCCAGGGCTCCTTCCACGAGAAGGTTGTACGGCTTAAAGTGGAACGTGTTTTCCACTTGGTGCAGGTGAGTGAGTGTGTGAGGTGAACCCAGTTAACTGCCCAGTGGCTTCAGTGCCGGAGTTCCTCCAAGATAGCTTCTCTGCAGGGCTTACCCCATCCACGCTTAAGGTGTACGTGGCTGCCATTGCGGCTTTCCACGCTCCTATAAGTGATGGGCCTCTGGGGAGGCACTCTTTGGTCGTACGTTTCCTTTGTGGTACTTGGAGGATGAGGCCTTGGATTCGCTCCAGAGTTCCAACTTGTCAGAGCTCTGCAAATTTACCTGCGGAAGTCTTCGCAGTGGAGAAGATCGGACCAACTGTTAGAGTGCTTCGGGTCTCCTAAGGCCTTGAGGGCGCATTCCACCAGGGGCATGGCCTCTTCTCGGGCCCTTTGTATGGGGGTCCCGATTCAGGAGATTTGTGAGGCAGCCGGCTGGGCTACCCCACACACATTTATCAGGTTTTATAGTCTGCATCTCCCTGCGACGCCAGGTGCTAGGGTGCTCTCGTCCTAAGTGTACCTGGGTCCCAGCTTCACACTAGGGCAGGCATGGTTCGTGGTGGCATAGTGGGCATTTCGTTCCGTCGTTCCGACGCAGTGCGAGTTCCCTCGAAAGGGAACGTCTCGGGTTATGACTATAACCCTTTTTCCCTGAGAAGGGAACGAGACAATGCGCCTCCTTGCCATGCCTCTCCATGCCTGGGGGCGATTTGCTTCATTGCGAAAAAGCTAGCGCTGTTGTGACTCAGCGTCCCTTTATACTTCCGGGTATGCCGTCACACCAATCAAGATCGGTCTTAGTTTCATTCATGCTTCAGACGCGCAACACTGAGGGCGTTCCCAAAAGTGTCGTTCCGACGCAGTGTCTCGTTCCCTTCTCAGGGAACAAGGGTTATAGTCATAACCCGAGACGTTTTTCATGGAACCATTGATGCCAATAAAGAACCTTTGTTTTTCAAAACATGTGACAACATGCCCCTAGAAAACAATTCTAGGTTTTATTTCCATAAAAAAACGACTGTATGTTATGAAATTGCATTGAAACAACATCATTAATGCAGTGATTTGATATTGTGATTATACCACCATCCTCTACTACCTCTAAAGACTTTCTCGTTTTTAATTTTGCTTTCCTCTTTCACAATCAAAACAGATTATTCATTTACTCAAGCCTTGTTACAGGTCTATATGGAAGAGTACTTGGGGGGTATCGCTCGGATTGTTTCTCTATAGAGAACAAAAACAAGTGCATTTGAAAGAGAAACTGTAAGCAGGGAGGATTTGGAAGTGTGAATTTTATAATTAAGCCTCCTTCTATTTCTCTGAATGGGGGAGTTTAAATCACCTTTTATTGCAGTTTCTTCCTACAGGCAGTTTTGAATAGACACACATTAATTTGTCTTAGAGAACACTCTCATTTTAGGTCAGTCTCTACTGGTTCAGAAGAGAAAAGGTGCTTAATTCAGTCAGTGCATTAAAATTATATCCATCCTGTTGCTGAGATAAAGCTGGCTCTTCTCCATTGCAGTCACAAACAGCTTGGCTCAAGTGCTGAGTTTGTATTGTGGCAAATGTGGAGTCATTATGAAGAGAGGGAGAGACTAAACTTAAAACAAATATTATCAGAGACGAGAAAATGAGACTCCTGCCAAAGTGCCGTTGCCTTAGGGAGAGCGGCTTGCCTTTATTCAGCGGGAACAGAGTGCTACCATGTCGCTTCACACTCCACAGCACATATTGCTGGAGCCTGGAAGCTCATCCAAAAAAATATCTGCACAGTAATCAAGACGAGTACTTAAGCCTCTAAAGATTTCTCAATTTATTTATTTATTTCATTTTATTTGTTTATCTCTTCCTCCCATTGGGAAGACGTTGATTTGATGCATATGCAGTTTTCCTAAAGTTGCATTGTAAACATCTCACAGTTGGTAGTTGGCCATTCTGCTAGAGAAAGTTGGCACAGTCAAATGAAAGTACTGACAAAATGTACACAGTTTTAGCCCCTTTGAAAGTAGGGGTTTGTTGGTTGATCTGGGGCTTAAAAACACACATATTGGATGTCTGTGGTCATGTTTTGTCATCACCAATCTCGTAATCATTTATATGAGTTAGCGTCAACAAAAACTGAGATACTGTACAAGTTGGTTCATTCAAAAACGTATGACTTTTTCTCCCTCTGACACAAACCAACACCATTTTAAATTGCCACGATACAGGAATTAGCATACTACCCAAAAATCAATCTAAGAAAGGAACTGTGGCTAGGTGGGCGAGCGCTTTTACTTTCATTTTGTGTTTATCTATTTATTAAAGTCTTTAAATGTTCGTCGGTTCCCACCTCCTTCTTCCATCAAAAAACTCTTGTTACATTGATGCCGAAGCCCCGGAGGAAGGAGAGACATGCTATCGAAGAGCCCTCGCTGCTGAGGGGGATCGCAGTGCTGAGGAGGTCGAGCAGCGCGGATGAATTAAGACCCCGAGTGGCTGCCTGAGGCGATGGTGCTGGAGCGAGTGAAGACAGGTGGGACGGAGAGCTCGCTGCTGTGCCCCTGAGTCGAGGTGGGTGGCTACCATCCTAGAGGGAGTGGAGGCGTCGCCTGCATTGGCCGTGGGCCAGAGCCTGCTGCCGTCCGCCATGTTGGGGAGGATTCCGTTACATTGGTAATGTTACATCGCTTTCTGTGTCTTTTTCGGGTGTACCCCCCGTCCTGCGAGGGGCGATGGGGGTATGTGGCGAGGTGGGCGAGCAAAAGACGTGGGAGGAGCGAGCAAGTCCTTTCATGAGGGAGCCCGGAGGCATATAAGGATGAGTGACACCAGTGTAGGACGAGAGAGGACCAGGACTGGATTTACGTTGTGTTTTACTTACGTTTTGTTAGCAAGAGGCAAGAGGTCATAACAAGTAATCAGTCCAATCAGGCAAACAAGACAGGAGAAACAGGCAAATGGGTAATCCACGGAATAGGCAAGAAATCCAAAACCAGAGACATGAAACCAGGGAAAACGCTCAGAAATGCAGTTTACAACAAACAAGACTTCGCAATGAATGATAGAGTGAACATGGTATATATAGGTAGAGGTAATGAGACACAGGTGTAAACAGTGAGTGCTAATGAGTCCAGACAAAGGATTATGGGTAATGTAGTCTATGATAGAATGACAGTCCGGGTTGGAGTGCCCTCTGGTAGTGATCACGGGCACTCACGCTGGTGAATTGTGACATAGCCCCCCCTCAAAGGAGCGGCTTCCAGATGCTCTTAAAATTGTCCAAGAGGTAGGTGGAGCGGAGGCGGACCCGGGGGCGGGATGGAGGGCCAGGCCCGTGTAGAGGAAGAGGGCCTGGAGACTCAGGCAGAGCAGAAGGCCAGGGAGGAGCAGGGTGGACAGATGACCAAGGTGGCACAGGCCAGACAGATGACCAGGGTGGTGCAGGCAGCCAGGGCGTAGCAGACGTCCACCACAGTAGAGCAGACAACCACCACAGCAGTGCAGATGGTCTTGGAGACCCCAATGGCGGAGCAGATGACCACCACAGCAGCGGAGACGGGTTTGAAGACCCCCACGGCAGAGCAGATGACCATCACAGCAGCGGAGATGAGTTTGAAGACCCCCACTGCGGAGCAGATGACCACCACAGCAGCGGAGATGGGTTTGAAGACCCCCACGGCGGAGCAGGCTGAGCAGGTGGCCCGGTTGGAGTCCTCTCTGGACTCTGGGCAGAAGACAGAGGCCTCTCGGGACTCGTGACAGGAGGCGGAGTCCTCTTTGGACTCTGGACCGAAGGAGGCAGAGTTATCTTTGGACTCTGGACCGAAGGAGACAGAGCCATCTCTGAACGCTGGTCAGTGGCTGGAGCCATCTCTGAACGCTGGTCAGTGGCTGGAGCCATCTCTGAACGCTGGTCAGTGGCTGGAGCCATCTCTGAACACTGGTCAGTGGCTGGAGCCATCTCTGAACGCTGGTCAGTGGCTGGAGCCATCTCTGAACGCTGGTCAGTGGCTGGAGCCATCTCTGGACACTGGTCAGTGGCTGGAGCCATCTCTGGATGCTGGTCAGTGGCTGGAGCCATCTCTGGATGCTGGTCAGTGGCTGGAGCCATCTCTGGATGCTGGTCAGTGGCTGGAGCCATCTCTTGACGTTGGTCAGTGGCTGGAGCCATCTCTGGATGCTGGTCAGTGGCTGGAGCCATCTCTGGATGCTGGTCAGTGGCTGGAGCCGCCTCTGGATACTGGTCAGTGGTTGGAGCCGCCTCTGGACTTGTTGCATGGGACGGAGTCCTCTCTGGGCTCTGTGCAGGGGACGGAGTCCACTCTGGGTTCGGTGCAGGGGCTAGCCACAGCAGGGCAATGCACCTCGGCAGCTCTGGAAACTGCTCCAGGACGACCACGGGCTGCTCAGGAATAACCTCCAAAGTTCTAAAGGAAGCCCGGTGCTCCTCCCAAGCACGCCAGACCGCCACCACATAAAACCCTAGCGCAGCCCTCCTGGCCATGTCAGGACTCGGGACCACTGGAACTGGGACTGGGACCACCGGACTCGGGGTCACCGGACTCAAAACAGGAAATGTCACTGAGGTCTGGATGGAGACCAGGACGGGACTAGACTCTGGACTGATGGGCATTACGGGACGAGACTCTGGAATGGCGGCCATGACGGGACGAGGCTCTGGATTGGCGGCTATGACGGGACGAGACTCTGGAATGGCAGCCATGACGGGACTGCTACATTCTACCTCTGCGACTCCCACAGTGAATGCAGAGCCGCTTACCTGAAGGGCATAATCAAGGAACTCACTCAGGGCCCTCGAGGACCATCATGGACAAGTTTGGTTTGTAACGGTTTATTGAGTCAGTCAACATAAAGTCCGGGAGGTTGGTGATGTTTGCAATGGTCAGAAAGTCGCTGATGTGGTCCTCGACTGAGTGTGTTCCTTGGCTTAGACGGACGAGACATACTGCTTGATCCATGCTTGGCGAAGTCTTCTGTAACGTACTGCTCTGAAACAGATGGTTTAGGATCCAAACGCAGCTCTATTAAAGGGTAATCCACACTCGTAGTCAACAAACAGGCAAGAGGTCATAACAGGTAATCAGTCCAATAAGGCAAACAAGACAGTAGAGACAGGCAAACGGGTAATCCACGGAACAGGCAAGAAATCCAAAACCAGAGACATGAAACCAGGGAAAACGCTCAGAGATGCAGTATACAACAAACAAGACTTTGCAATGAATGATAGAGTGAACATGATATATTTAAGCAGAGGTAATGAGACACAGGTGTAAACAGTGAGTGCTAATGAGTCCAGGCAAAGGATTATGGGTAATGTAGTCTATGATAGAAGGACAGTCCGGGTTGGAGTGCCCTCTGGTGGTGATCACGGGCACTCACACTGGTGAATTGTGACAATACCCGTGCGACTTATGACTGGTTTTGTGGTTCAGGGTCACAAATGAGATTATGCATCTTATGCATGTTATATTTATGTATCTTATCTTTGAATAAATAAATACATAAATAAAAATGTTGTACACTGACAAATTAACAAATACAATTTCTGCTCATGCATCTTCCTTTAACATACATTCATGCATATTTTCTTAATACAAATTCAGAATTAATATTCAGATCATATTTAGTGTAAAGCATACATTTTTGTACAACTTATACAAATTATTATGAATTCAGATGGAAATTAAGTTGATCAAATACTGAGTTGATTATATATGTATAAATATATACATTTTGATAACGTAGGGGCAGATTTTAGTAAATTAGCGTGAGAGAGCAATCTGATGGGAGTGAGAAGTTATGCGTGTGATCTACTGACGAATTGTCTGACTATCACCAGACCAAGCTCAATTTAAGATTGAACATTGGTCTGGGGAGTCTGCTCTGTATTTTCTACTGGACAAGAGACGTGATAAACGAGCATAAATTAAATTACACTTTATGCAATTGGATAGTCCTTCAACCAATCAGACCACAAGAGGCGTGATCAACGGGCAACGACCCATCGCTTCTCTATCCGTCATCATGTTAAACCCGCCAACAGCGTGCCAGGTGAATAAGCCAGTCTGTGATTGGTTCCCGCAAAAAGTGTAACAGAAGCAGTAGAAATGAATGTACAGGTTTCCAGACTGAGTTGCAGGGCGAAATCAAATCGCCGGCAGATCAGACTGGGTTTACCCAGTCTAACTGACGACATGAAAATTAAAGAACAAGCCGGATCATTTTCATAAAGACCAACACAATCTACAAAGAGAAGCACAAATTAGCATCTGGTTTAAGACATGTTTTTTTGGCTGTAAATAATGGCGCAAACATCAGTAAATTGACCAGCGCAAACCTTAGTAAATCACCTTGCGTGATTCATTTAAATATTCTCCTCCCATAAATGTTGTGTTTGAAAGGGAAACTTCTACAACTGCATAAGGTCAGCTGCAAAAATAACTGCCCAGACCTTTTCAGCGCAAATTTTTCACTGTGTGTCTTTAGTAAACCCTGACAGTAGTTTTTTTAATGGCAAAAGAGCTGTTTGTAAATCTGGCCCATAATCTGTACTGTAAACTTGATCTGTAGCTCATATCATTGGTGGACATGCACTGGCCATACAGTTTTAAGTTGCTGTTGTTTTTGTTATAATTCATGTAGTCGTGGTATGTGCTCTCTCTCTCTCTCTCTCTCTCTCTCTCTCTCTCTCTCTCTCTCTCTCTCTCTCTCTCTCTCTCTCTCTCTCTCTCTCTCTCTCTCTCTCTCTCTCTCTCTCTGGATCAAAGCATCCACTATTGGAGGATCAAAGAATCCATATCTATAAAATAGGGGCCTGGACTAGTAGATGGTCAGGTTCACCCATCATGCAGGACCCACAACCCACAAGTCATGTCATTCTCTGGTTCCATAAGCTCATGCAGCTGTGAGAGATGCACTGCACTCCTTAAAAAAAAAAAGAAAGAAAGTGTACACTGCGCAAATTAGAGAGATGACTAACTCTAGCCCACGTGAGAATACTGTGGGGGAGAAGCCTTTTAATTGGGTTCCTGTTTCATTGTGTTGTTACATTCGTTAGCGAGCCAGATTTCAGTGTTTTCCTTTTGTTTCTGTTCTTAACGGTTGGTTTGCTTTAACAGTAACATTTTATTTTTCAAGGGTTTTTTTTTCAAAGGCGTCATTTGATCGCATGTTTACCTAAGAACTTAGATGTCTGGTACTATATCATGTCTTTCAAGGCTTTTTCCACCAAAACAAGGTCAAGACCATGCAGATTTTGCAGATGTGACTGGAGAAAAGGGAGTAGCTGAAAACTAGCCATGTTAAACTGATTTTCGTCATAGATTTAGTTGATTGCTAATTCCTTTAAGACCGCAGGGCGGCCGAAGTGCACTCTTCCAGTGACCTCTATTGATTTCTGCCTGCTTTGGACTTAAGCTGACTTTACCCTGTTAATGTAAATGATTTGGAAGTAGCCTATGTTACTGTGGACATCTTAAAAGTCATTTTCTAGTTTTTACATAGATTAGAAGCTCAATACTTCATTGGCTCTGAAATTGGATGAATCCAAAATATGCTGGCAAACAGATGCAGAGATTACATTAAATACTTGATTAATTTTAGCTTGAAGTCTAAGAACATTTCGGAAGGATTTCACATTGATTTTAGCTGCACGCTAAACCAGTTAAACCTGTTAGAAGTGAGCTCTTAGTCTTATCCAGATGGTCAACAGGGCAACTTTTCCACAATGTTGCCTGGCAACAACACTGGAGGGAGGCGAAAGAATGAAGCAAAAGATAAATTGTTTATATATTAAGCTTTAGAAGTAAATCTCAGGGTTGCATAAGCTAGCTTCCCAGATTGTCATAGTATTTCTTATTTCTAGCGCTCTTACCCGGCAAGTTTTTTTTAAGGTGGTTTAAAGACTTTGTTCACTCAAAAACAAAATTGTCATTATTTACGTAAGGATTTCTGAGAATCTGTTTCATATAGTTATTAATGGAGTTTTTTACTACTACATTCCAACAGCATCAAAAAAGTGTTTCTGTTCTGAAGCCATACATATAGTGAGTAAAAGACTGACATTAAATTGTTTATTTGCGTAAAAAATATATCAGATTTTTATGTCAAAGAGTATCGGTTCGCACATGCCTTGTGAAACAACATGCTCGAATGTTAAATACATTCTGTGATATTTGGACCTTTTTTGGAGCTTGGCACTGTTGGCAGTAAAACATCAATGATCACTTCCATTGTTTGGATTCTCATATTCTGCAAAACCTCTCCTTTTTTTCCATGGAAGAAATAAATGCATACTGTTTTCGAATGATGAATGAGTAAAGGACAGAAATAACTAGATACATTACTCTGCCCTTTAAAAGCTACTGATTTCAGAGTTCATTTATATCTGTTTTTATTTTATTTATTTACTTATTTATGCATTCATTCATTAATTCATTCGTTCATTCATTTATTTATTTATATATTTATTTTTATTTGGGAGATTACAGGTTAGGAACTAATACCCTAATGCAGGGGTCTCCAAACTCTGTCCTGGAGAGCCACTGTCCTGCAGAGTTTAGCTCCAGCCCCAAATAAACGCACCTGAACCAGCTAATCAGTGTCTTACTAGGCCCAAGTTAGACACTGATTAGCTGGTTCAGGTGTTTTAATTGTGGTTGGAGCTAAACTCTGCAGGACAGTGGCCCTCCAGGACCGAGTTTGGAGACCCCTGCCCTAATGCATTAAACACATTTTCCTGGCTAGTTTGTTCCCCGTTTTTTTTTCCTGACCTCAGCAAACTTCCAATCCAGCCTCTCAGCTCATAAACTCAGCAAGCGTTTTCTCTGCCGAGTTGTAGGTCGAGGAACACAGATTCTCAGTGTCATACATGTTTTCTTCTCTGAGTCTTAGTTCACCATCTTCTGGTACACAGCAAGTTTCTGTTTTGTTTGCTCTTTATGGTGGATTTGAAACTCGGGAATCATGATATTTGTGATGGAAAAGTGTGGTTTTACCTCTTCGCTCCAGCAGTGCCACAGAGACCAGGGAAGATACAAAGTATTAAGCAAATGGTAGTCTGCAGAAAATATGCCAGGTTTTGTGATACTGTCCTTTGTTGAAATGGAAGCATGGAACACTGGCTTACTATTTAGAATCAGGAACTAGTTACAAATCACCTGATTCACTAGCCTGGATGCCAGACGAACTTAGCCCCGCCCACAAAACATTTAGCATGGGCAGTTCGGTCTGGACTTGATCCATAGAGAAATAATTATGCCCGAACAGAAACTTTTCGGACCAATGAAATTGTCAGGGCGGGCTTTAGAAGATGATGGACAAATGATCAACAGTAACGTAATCATCCACGTCATCAAAGGCGCTTGGGTTGAATTTGTTCTAATCCTAAACGGAGAACTTGTTCGTATATGCATTCACCTTCACTATTTCTCTCAGAAATGATGAGCGTGTTGGTAAGTACTCTGTGTATCCTTAAATTCTTTTTTTACAACACCGGCAAAGATCGTTTACACTCATCTTCTTCTTCTAACGTAACTTCTTCCAGCTTGCGTGCGGACAGGGTTGCCAAGTTTTTACAGCAAAACTCGCCCAACTGTTTACTCAAAATTAGACAAAAACAAGCCCAATAGCTTTCCGGGGGGGGGGTTTCTCCGGGAAAAATGGCATTTGGGGGGTAAAATATGTGTTATTTTGGCACGGCTGCTAAATTTCGCATTCCTGGGTCTGTATATCACAAAATTGGGGTCGCTTCAACCAGCGGACTTGGCAACAGTGCAGTTGAGTTCTGTTGACATTTGACAACAAATGTTATGCGTCGCTCCGTTGCTCTGATTGGTTGTAGGTCTATCCAATTGAGGTCTTTCCTGGTTCGGTTGAAACACGCCCCATAATCACAGCCCAACGGAGCAGTATCAGACTCAAATTCTGACTAGAGCTGTGAGCTAGTTCATGACTACATGACTCTGGGTTAGTTGTAACAACAAGACTCGGGGTCAGTTGTAACAACAATGAAACGTTATAATCTACCCCAAGAAAATGTTGTTGAATTTATATATGTTTTTTGATTTTCAGTATGCCTAGGTCTTGGAAGATGTTAGAAGAGAAGGGATCAGGTGAACTTCCAAGAGTATACCACAGTGGAAAGAGGGTCTTCACTGAGGAACAAGAATAACATCCTCAATTGTTCAAGAGAAATGTATTATTGTCAATTACTATGACTGAGAGTGACAAACACTCTGAGAATGAGAGTGACACACACACAGACACTCACTTCAGTTATATTGAAAAGTCAGTGTTGAATAAAAAGCTTTCAAAATCCATTTGTTGTCATAATCCTTATTTCATTATGTTACATATCACCCCAGGGTATGTTACAACTAACCCAGACTATGGGGTGAATTGTAACATTTCACTCCTTCTGTTTGAAACTAAACCGTGCATTTTCTGTTTGTGTTGCAAAGATAATAGCTATGTAATTTAATAGCAGACACTTGTAACTAGTTTTAATCACATTTTGAACACACTTAAAAGTACTCCAAGATAGAGACAGAAAGGTAAAAAATGTTACAACCATCCCGGTCACCCCTACACTGTATAAGGCACACTATTATTTAACAATGGAAAGTGCATTATGCAACATTTCAAACAGTGGTATGTTATTGTTGCCACATGACCTCGTTATTCATATTTCAGCCAGCAAGTTGTCATCCAATTATTATCTTTAATTTTAGTCATTTTCTAAAATTTAAAAAGCCATTTAAAATATATCTACATTTGTCAGTCCAATCGAATAGTGCCGTGGCTCTCAACCTATTTCACTCCAAGGCCATTGTCGAAAACAATATTTGAAGGCACCTTAAAATAAATTCCGCTGTATTATTTTTTTTTACAGAAAGTATGAGTGGCAATATATCAAATAAACAAATAAAACAAAATTTTAAATTAATTGAAATTTTATATATATATATATATATATATATATATATATATATATATATATATATATATATATATATATATATATATATATATATATATATATATATAAAATCAATCGCTGAATGCTCTTCACTTTTTTGTTACTAATGAATTCTTATGAAATTTATAGTCATTAGTCATATAGTCATTTTTTTTTCTCTAATTACAAATAGCAATTTCTACCCTGTAAAATATTTTAGACTAAGATTTATATTCAAAGACTTTTTAAAGATTGTATTAATTGTAATGACTTTACCAGGTCTAGAAAAAAAAAAAAAAAAAAAAAAAAAAGTGTACAGTACCGGACAAAGTTTTGAAACCATTACTATTTGTAATGTTTTTTGAAAGAAGTCTTATATGCTCATCAAGACTGCATTTATTTGAATAAATAATAATAATAATAATAATGGTTTTCTATTTCAGTATACTTTAAAATATAATTTATTTATTTGAATCAAAGCTGAATTTTCATCAGCCATTACTCCAGTCTTCAGTGTTACATAATCCTTCATAAATCATTTTAATATGCTGATTTGAACCTCAGTTATTATCAATGTTGGAAACAGTTGTGCTGCTTAATATTTTTTTTTGTTCTCCAATTTATTTATAACACTATAAATGGACAGTCAAGTCACGTGCATTGAATTGTGGGAAACAGTATTGTGCACAGTGTAGTATGTTCAAAATAGTATAGCTAGTGGTAAAACACAGATTTTTATATTTCTGAAAAATACAGTACGCTACATGTTATTGTGATGTTAATGTTCTATATAAATACTGTAGAACATTGCCTCTCAAACCTGTCCTGGATCCTTAATTGTAAAGACATTATGTATTTTTTAATAGAAAATTAGATAAAAAATTCAAAATAAACATAATTGGATGCCACTCACTGAATTTAATGAGTAGCACAAGGTCATGTGACTTTTATAATGAAACACAAACTTCAGTACAACGCAACATACATGTGCAATACCCAACAGGTCACATCTGCAATTACTTACTCATGTCCCGAGACCTTTAAAGTTACCATAAACTTGTTTAGAATAAAGTACCAAGATGGTTTGTCTTGAAGAGACGGTCTGCTCGCCAATATGCGATTAAAGGCATTTGAGGAACGACCTCCGCTATTGTTGCTGAAGGTCTATGCAGTGAAACGAAATCTGCTTCATCAACCTTTCACAAGGTTAAAGGCTTCCACAAAAGACCCCCCCCCCTCCCATCATCTCCACAAAGCCGGAGAATGGGGCCAACATTGGATTTCACATGATCTTATCTCATTTGACGGTCAAGATAGTATTTTCATCTCCCCTCCCCCCACCCCTCGTCCCTGCACAATAATCCATTTCCCTCAATTCTGGGTCTTGAGACCAGCCACAGAGGGCCATTGGATCAATATTTGCCAAGTTTAAACTAGAGGATTATCCGTCTGTCAGGGAGTCTAACAGAAACCCTCCAAGGTGACATGAATCCTTTTCTGCCCACCACCATTTTGGAGGTCACCCTCCCCTCAGAAAACAACACATGCATATGCATTTCATTTATTACGTTACTAATTACAGAAAAGTATACTTTGGAATTCACAGCTCTGAAATATCAGCTTGTTCTCACATTAAGAATCAGTCGTTTGTGGACCATGCATATTTGCTGATACTATTCACTCGGCAATGACTTATCAAAACAACATCTCATTAACAAGAAATCCCCGCAAAGCCACTACGTAAACAAACTCAAACTGATGCTCCCTCCGTAGACCAATTAAAATGAGCTACCCACTGACAGTGCAACTGAAATTTGAGGTTTACATGAAACAAAAGAGAGGACATTGACTCAAACAGGTTGGCTGCTCATAATCTCAACCACATTTCTTGCATTCGTTAAAAGTCCAAGGTCACCAGATCAGCAAATGAATATGATTTTGAGGTCCTCGTTCATTTGGCAGCATGCTACTTGTTTGTCTTCCAACTGTTGAAACATTCTCATCCCTAATTATAAGGACTGAGAATCCTTCTGACACTTAGATGCAATCTTAAAAGAATATTGATCACAGCATATCTGGCCTTGCTTAATAAAGTTTTAGACTACAAAGAAAAATAAAATGAAACAGGTTTTCCATTCAGTAGTTGGCAATGAGGAGCATGACATGTACTAATTTTGAATATAATTTTGAAGTGTTTTGATTGCTCAACTGCTTGCACTTCCATGACATTGTCTCAAGGCCTATTCAATGTGCATTTATGTCATTTTCCCCACATTTCGCATACTACTCAGTATTGTAATTTATAATTTGTCAGATTTTCAAGTTGAGCATAATCAATGGGAGTTGACTTTTAAATGTGTTACGAGACATGATAATTTCTACTGTCATTTGTCTTCTGGAATGAAACCCTTTACAAAAACACATTTCCAGACTACTACATATTACGGTAATATGTCATCCAAGATCATTTACATTTATGCATTTGGCAGACGCTTTTATCCAAAGCAACTTACAGTGCCATTATTACAGGGACAATCCCCCTGGAGCAACCCCTGGAGTAAAGTGCCTTGCTCAAGGACACACTGGTGGTGACCGCTGGGATCGAACCAGCAAACTTCTGCATATCAGTTCAACCCACTGGACAACCCACAACCCAATGGTTTAACCCACTGGACCACCATCTCACATTTCTGATTGTGCTACAGTACTTGTAGTGTCTGGCAGCTTGAATAATGGAAGGACCAAACTGCAGCCAAACAGATCTTAAATAAAACTAATAATTCACTATATAAAAGTCTGCGATTGTTTACACACCATTATTGTGCTCATTTTGGGTTTTGACAGCACCCATCCACACTGAAAAAAACAAACAAAAAAAAGTGGAATATGTTGACGTACTTGTAAAGTTACTTATATTCAGTAGAATGTCTGTTAGGGGAACATCAAAATAAAGTGCTAGCAGATATAACACAGACAATGTACTAATGCTATAATGAGAGTTAGTTGACATGTAGTTGCAAAGTTACTCATAGTTAGTCAAATGTCTAAAGTGGACAATCGAAATAAAGTGTTTTATGTTAAAAAATAGTGCAGGATTTACTTACAGCATACTTACCTAAGAAAGTACTGGGTAATATAAGGTAACTATGGGTTAAGGTTAGTTCCCACGAGAAGGGAACGAGACACTGCGTCGTCGAGTGACAACACTCTGGGAACGCCCACAGTGTTGCGCGTCTGAAGTATGAATGAAATCAAGCCAATCCGATTGGTGCTGCGTCATAACGTAGTAGATGACGGCATACCAGGAAGATACAAAGGGACGCTGATGCATACACACAACAGCTTTTGCTCTTCAGCTGAGCGCTCTGTGTGAAATATTGTCTATTTGTTGTTGTTTGTCCAATATATCAGTCAAAAGAAAACTCGCTGTTAAAAAAGATTTCTAGCGAGCAACACTTTAAGAGGTGTGTGCACCCGTGTCCGCAATTTCTTGCGGGCTCGGACACACACCTGTTATGTGTGCAATGCCTGCCAGTGTGATAAGCTTCCGCTCAGGGTGTTGTGCTCGTGGCTGGCCATGTTCGATGAGACCGGCCAAGCCCGCGAGCCCCATGGATCTGGGCTCGCCGCTGCCGAGGCAGCGAGGCGTCGGAGATCATGGGGCTCGCAAAGGGATCTCTCAACGGGACATGGGACTGCTGAGGCACCTTACCCATCCTCGTCTGAGGATTCTGATGTCCTCCCGCCTCGTGTGGAAGCCCGCGAAGCGGCTTCTTCCCACGGGGCGGAGGACCCGATGTTTCAGCTATTTGGCTCCGAGGAGTCAGATGGGCTGAGCATCGAGCCTGAGCCATCACTTCACTCACCCGCTCAAGAAGAGTTGGTGGAGGTTTTGACCCGCGCTGTGGCCAAATTGAGAATTGACTGGCCACAGGAAGAACCTGAAATCCAGCCGCCCAGTAAGCTGGATGAAAGTTTTTCCCAGACTTGCACAATGAGTTGTGCAAGTCCTGGGTTAAACCCTACTCAGCCAGGCTCTCCAACCCCCCAGAACTCGATTTTGCTAATGTGCTGGGGGCGGCTGAGCAGGGTTATGGGACGCTGCCTTGGGTGGAGGAAGCTCTCGCGAGCTATCTTTTTCCCGAGGCCGCTTCGTCCCTTAAGGCCCCGGTGCTGCCCACCAAGCCATGTCGCGACTCATCATCGCTGGTGGGCAGGGCCTATATGGCGGCCGGGCGGGCTGGTAGTTGTCTGCACACCATGGTGGTACTGCAGGCCTACCAGCTCAAGAGGCTAGTTCCCTTAGTAGATTATCTCGGCGCATGGTCATGTCTTCCGAGTTTTTCTACATGGGCCCTGCAGACTGTAGAGCTGGGTTACAGACTTCAGTTCGGCTCTCCTCCCCCGAAGTTCAACAGGGTGGTCCGAACTGTGGTCGGCCCAGAGCAGGTTCGGGTTATGGAACAGGAAGTACAAGCCCTGTTAGCCAAGGAGGCCATAGAATGGGTCCCTCTGGCAGACAGGGAGTCCGGGTTCTACAGCCGGTACTTCATAGTTCCCAAGAAGGATGGTGGGTTGCGTCCGATAATAGATCTCAGGCTCTTGAATCATTCTCTGAGGAGATTCAGGTTCAAGATGCTCACAATCCCAGCCATCGTGAGTCAGATCGAGTTCGAGGACTGGTTCTTCACAATAGATTTAAAGGACGCATACTTCCATATTTCCATTCTTCGCTCCAAGTTCCTGAGGTTCGCTTTCGGGGGTGAAGCGTACCAATATCGGGTTCTTCCCTTTTGGCCTGGCACTCTCCCCTCGCACCTTCACCACGTGTATGGATGCAGCACTGGCTCCGCTGAGACTCCAGGGCATCCGTATACTCAATTACATTGACGACTGGCTTATTCTATTAAGTCGCACGAGATGGCGGTTCGGCATCGAGATGTCGTTCTGGCCCAAATCAGGTGCTTGGGGCTGAGACTCAACACGAGGAAGAGTGTGTTGATGCCCTCCCAGAGGGGGTTCCTGGGGGTTGTATGGGACTCCACAACAATGCGGGCACAAATGTCTCCCCCGCGCGCGCGTGGAGTCTGTACTGGCGATGGTCTCCAGAGTGAAGCTAGGCCGCAGCCTCACTGTGAAGCAGTTTCAGAGACTGCTGGGGCTCATGGCAGCAGCATCCAACGTTATTCCTTTTGGCCTGCTGCACATGAGACCCCTACAGTTGTGGCTGAGAGCCAAGGGGTTTTCCCCGAGGGGAAATCCGTTCCGTATGATCAGGGTAACACGCAAATGCCTTCCTTCCCTCGTTTTATGGAGAAAACCTTGGTTCCTGTCCCAAGGGCCAGTGCTGGGAGCATTGTGTTGCCGGAAAGCCGTTTCAACAGATGCCTCCCTCACTGGCTGGGGCGCGGTCACGGACGGCCGTTTTGCGAGAGGTCTGTGGGAGACCCAGCATTCTTCCTGGCACATCAACTGCCTGGAAATGCTGGCGGTCTACAAAGCTCTGAGGAGATTTTTCCCGGACCTCCGCGGCCACCATGTCCTGATACGCTCAGACAACACTTCAGTTGTCGCGTATCTCAATCATCAGGGGGGTCTGAGGTCGCGCCCTCTATGCAGACTGGCACACCAGATCCTCCTGTGGTCCCAAGGGAAACTGTCGTCTCTCAGAGCGATGTACGTCCCTGGGGACCAAAACCAGGGAGCAGACGTCCTGTCGAGGCAGGGGCTTAGGCCCGGGGAGTGGTGACTCCACCCGGAGGTGGTAGAGGCCATGTGCGAGAGATTTGGCCCAGTGGAAGTGGACCTATTTGCGTCTTGAGAGACGTCCCACTGTCCACTGTGGTTTTCTCTCAGGCACCCGGCTCCGTTGGGGCTGGACGCCATGATGCAGACGTGGCCGAGGCTGCGTCTGTATGCATTTCCCCCGATCGCTCTGCTCCCGGGAGTTCTGGAGTGGGTCCACCGGGAGGGCATCAGCCTCCTCTTAGTAGCACCCTGGTGGCCCACTCGAGTATGGTTTGGACATCGTAGCACTGTTAGACGGCCCTCCATGGCAGATCTTTCTGAGGAGGGATCTGCTCTCGCAGGCAGGGGGCACAATATTTCACCCCCGGCCGGAGTTATGGAACCTCTGGGTCTGGCCCCTGAGGGGCTCGGTACCTAGAGGCTGGCCTGTCGGCAGATGTGGTCGAGACCCTACTCAGCTCCAGGGCTCCTTCCACCAGGAGACTGTACAGCCTTAAGTGGAATGTGTTCTCCACTTGGTGTAGAGAGCGTGAGGTGGACCCAGTTAACTGCCCAGTGGCTTCAGTGCTGGAGTTCCTCCAAGATCACTTCTCCGCTGGTCTTACCCCGTCCACCCTGAAGGTGTACGTGGCTGCCCTTGGGACTTTCCACACACCTGTAGGTGATGGACCCTTGGGGAAGCACCATCTGGTTGTACAGTTCCTCCGTGGGGCTCGGAGGATGAGGCCTGCGGCTCGCTCCAGAGTCCCAACCTGGGACCTGACGGTGGTTTTTGAAGGGTTGGCTGAGGCCCCCTTCGAGCCACTGGAGTCGGGTGAGCCGAAGAACCTGACCTTTAAGGTAGCTTTTCTCCTCGCTATTACCTCTCTCAGGAGAGTGGGAGATCTCCAGGCCTTGGCTATTACGCCAACCTGCCTGGAGTTTGCCCCCGGCGGAGTTAAGGCCATCTTACACCCTAGACTAGGCTATGTACCCAAGGTACTATCTCATGTGGCACGGTCTTTGGTTCTTTAGGCTTTCCATCCTCCTCCCCACCTGACGGCGGAAGAGGGGAGACTTCACCTGCTCTGCCCTGTCAGAGCCTTGAGAATTTATCTGGAGAAGTCTTCCCACTGGAGAAGGTCAGACCAGTTGTTGGTGTGCTTTGGCTCACCCAAGAAGGGGCTGCCTGCATCTACTCAGACGATCAGTAATTGGATTGTCCAGGCTATAGCGGCGGCGTATAGGGTGCGCAATTTGCCTTCACCTATGGCCGTGAGGGCCCATTCCACCAGGAGCATGGCCTCCTAGGTGGCCCGCCTTTCTGGCGTCTCGCTTCAAGAGGTTTGCGAAGTGGCCGGGTGGGCCACCCCGCACACCTTCATAAGATTTTACAGGCTGCATCTCCCGGTGACACCTGGTGCTAGAGTGCTCGCGTCCTAAGTGTGCCTGGGTTCCAGCTTCACACTAGGACGGGTGTGATTTCGGTGTGGCCTAGTGGGTATTAACATTCCCAGAGTGTTGTCACTCTCAAAGGGGAACGTCTCGGGTTACGGCTGTAACACTTGTTCCCCGAGAAGGGAACGAGACACTGCGTCTCGTCGCCACACCTATCACGGGCAGAGAGCTCGCTTCATCGCAATAGCTGTTGTGTGTATGCATCAGCGTCCCTTTGTATCTTCCGAGTATGCCGTCATCTACTACGTCATGACGCAGCACCAATCGGATTGGCTTGATTTCATTCATACTTCAGACACACAACGCTGTGGGCGTTCCCAGAGTGTTGTCACTCGACGACACAGTGTCTCGTTCCCTTCTCGGGGAACAAGGGTTACAGTCGTAACCCGAGACGGTTTAGGGGTAGGTTCATGGTTAGTACCTAGTTATTACCCAGTTATTGCAACTACTACAATAAGTACATAGTATGTACATGGGGAACATGTCTGTAAAATAAAGTGCTACCCAGAAATTGATAGTACATTTCACAAATAATCTCAAAGACCTGGCAAGTAACACATTGAATTACACATTAAAAGTAAAACATAAAATTAAAACATACTCCAATTATCTTTATTTGCAACTTCAAACAGTATTTTTTTACAGTGCAAACCTCACTCCTGCAGGCTCAAGAGGTGCAGTAGTGACTGATGCTAAAAACTGTAGTTCCCTTTCAGTCGGTCACGTTCGACGTACGTCGGAACTGACTGAAGAATTGGGATCTGTTTTCAGAGACCAATCTACTTTGAGTGTATAGAAACGCATTCCACGCACCGCCCCGCGTTGCGGGTATAAATACGGAAGTGGAAGTACCTCATTCCGCTTTCAACTTCGGAGCCGAGCATTATTGTATGTTTCTACGAAGAGTGTTTTCATTACGAGTCAAGAGAGGAGTCCCTACCTGCTTCCGGTATCCAGTGTCGGTGTTACGGTGCCTTGCAGCGGTGGTCACGTGGAAGAAAGCAAACAGCTGTTATCACAGCTCGCTGGGCGTTTTTCCTTTGAGTGCTCACAGCGGGCTTGCACCTTTGAACTGCTGTGAGCTGTGGCCATTTCACCTGTGTTCCTCGGCACTAATCGTGCGGCTTTCCTCTACTAAAAGATCAACACGGTTTGACCCTACGTCTTTTTCAAGATGTCATTCAAACCGTGTGTTTCTGGATGCCGTCGGTATCTATCTCCAGTTGACGGGCACGATCGCTGTCTCACGTGTTTGGACTTTCAGCACGCTGAGGTGCCTTTCGTGGATGACTCATGTTCACACTGCGCGAACATGACCATCGCAGTCTTAAGGTCTAGGCTCCAATACCTCAAAAGGGGTGGAGTCCCATTGCGCATCCCCCAATCTAGTGGTCCTCCCACTGCAAAACAGAGGGCTGGTAATTTGGCTGATGCCTTTGGTGGAGACCTGAGGGTTACAGTGAGGGCACTCCCGCCGGCTATGCTTTCCCGGGCCGCCGCGAGTGTGGGGGTCGAGTGGAACCCTCCACCGTGTCCCGAACCTTTGCGGCTGGACGATTGGTATCTCGGGACGGACCGTGCTGGTTCTCAGAGCCCCGCCCCAGTACCTTTCTTTCCGGAGGTGCATCAGGAGCTCAAAGTCGTGGACAGTGCCCTATAGTGGGGGACCACGTACAACGGGCACGCAGTTTCGGGTCTGTGGACGGGGCCCCAACTGCGTTGGCATATCAATTGCCTAGAGTTACTGGCGGTACGTCTTGCCCTGGCCCGGTTCAAGAAACCGCTCCGGGACAAGTACGTACTAGTCCGCACGGACAGCACTGCGGCCGCTGCGTACATCAACTGACAGGGTAGTCTACACTCCCGTTGCATGCTCCGGCTCGCCCCCCATCTCCTCCTGTGGAGTCAGAAGTTTGTGAGGTCACTTCGTGCTCTCTCATCAGTCGACACCTCCGGGCGAATGGCGACTCCACCCCCGGAGCGTTCAGCTGATATGGGACCACTTCAGAGTTGCACAGGTAGACCTGTTCACTTCTCCGGAGTCAACCCATTGCCAGTGGTACTATTCCCTGACCAGGGGTACCTTAGGTACAGATGCACTGGCGCACAGCTGGCCCCGGGACCTACGCAAATATGCGTTTCCCCCAGTGAGCCTTCTCGCACAGACTCTGTGCAAGATCAGGGAGGACGAGGAGCAGGTCTTGTTAGTTGCACCCTACTGGCCCAACCGAATCTGGTTCCCCGAACTCACACTCCTCGTGACAGCCCCTCCCTGGCCGATTCCCCTGAGGAAGGACCTGTTTCTCAGGGGCGGGGCACTCTATAGTTCTAGGTGGCCTGCCACAAGCAGTGGTAGACACCATCGCACCAAGGCTGTCTCCCTCCACCCTCAAAGTGTTCGTCGCGGCAATAGCAGCATATCACGATGCAGTAGATGGTAAATCCTTAGGTAAGCACGACTTAATCGTCAGGTTCCTCAGAGGTGCGAGGAGACTGAATCCTCCTCGTTAAACCTTGTTACCCTCTTGGGATTTAGCCCTGGTGCTTAGAACACTCAAGGGTCCGCCATTTGAGCCTTTGCAGTCAGTTGAGCTAAAAATCCTGTCCATGAAGACAGTTCTCCTGACGGCATTGGCCTCAATCAAGAGGGTAGGGGGCCTGCATGCACTTTCGGTCGACGAATCGTGCCTAGAATTCGGGCCGAACGAGGGGCGGCGCGTGGAATGCGTGAACCGCATACCAATGTTTATTGGCTCGTTTCTATACACTCGAAGTAGATTGGTCTCTGAAAACAGATACCAATTCGTTGGTCAGTTCCGACGTACGTCTCCGTTCCCTCCTTCAGGGAACGAGGGTTACATACGTAAACGAGACGTTTTTTTGCGTCCTTGTTAGCACCCCTGTGGTTCGAATCCAGGTCGGAGCGGGTTGAGTACACTGAGAAAAAAATATAAGTAAAATGTACTTAATTCCAATGTGAAAATTACTTTAAAAATCTGTGTGCAAAAACTTGCTAAATAAAAATTGGTCCCACTTTATATTAGGTGGCCTTAACTACTATGTACTTACATAAAATAATAAGTACAATGGACTTATTGTGTTCATATTGTATTGCAACACTTGCTGATATTGAGGTGGGATACGAGTAAAGTTAGGGACAGGTGTGGTGGTATGGGTAAGTTTAAGGTTAGGGTCAGGTGCAAGGAATATGTCAACAGTGTAATTATAAATGTAACTACGGAAATTAATTACAGATGTAATAACATGCAGGTAATTTTTTAAATGCAAGTACAGTGTAAAAACATGTATTGTAGTCAAAAACGCATTCGACCGGATTGCTTAAGTAGTGTAGGTGTTCATGTGTTCGAATGCATTCGAACAGCCACAAAAGGCGCCTACCCTCCGCCTACTGACACCTAAACATTATGGGAAGCGTGTCAGCCAGATGGGATTTAAACTTTGCAAAGTTTGGTATGAAGACGAAAAACATACCAAGCACAATGTTCTCTCACCATTCCTGATTTCTAACACACACTCACAGATCAAAATATCTAAAAAACCCATAAATGTCTCCACCCATAGACCCTTCCCTGGAAGAAATCAGGACAGAAGTGGTCGAAAGTAGACAAAAGTGATGGATTAAAACACCAGGTGTGAACAGGAATATATGGTCCTCATCTACTGTGATCCGATCGACCAAAAAGGTGAAAACAGAGCTTAGGTTGGAGAACTATTTGTGGGATCCCAGTGGGTGAAATTGAATGTACACAGTGTTGTATAGAGAGTTTGGTCTTGTCCTTTTCACATATCTGCCTGGTATTCTCACATGGATATCAAGTGAAAGTAACCAGGTTTATATTTTTAGCTGGTCTTGACATGAGTTGAAAGATTGGATACAACATTGCATAGACAGGTTGATCAGAGGGTTGGATGTGAAAGAAAAAAAAAGAAAACTTTCAACAAATTATTGTCATATAGTATATATTTCACCAGATTAATCTGCGTTATTATTTATTTTTTTAGAAGATGTTACTGATAATAGCTCTGACTGGAGAGTTAAGTCACAGGGTTAACCTTGAAATTGGAGCTTTTGACAGGAGCACAAGTAGCACACAGAATAAAACTGCATTTGCTACAACAAAGCATCTGCTCTGAAAGTATACATCCACTATCTATTTTTCCTGAGATTGACTTTGTGGGGTAATATCACCCAAATTGATCCAATTCTGAGAGGCTAACGGGTATGAATTTGTATCATAGCCCAGCGGAGCAGTACACATGACTGCGGGGAGCTGAGAAGGGTATTACAAATAAATGGAATATCTCAACAGGTATTGGGACACGCTTCCCCTGCGCAGAGCCAGAGAAGTTCAATTGTTATGTGTATTCTTTTATTAAATATTTATGGACACAGCAACCTTGCTTGGCTGTCGGTGCTGCTCCGGCTGCGAATGGCTTTGTCCCTATAGTGACACAGCACTTTGAGCTCCTATTCAGGAGTTAATTTGAATATCGGTTGATGGACTATCCAATTGCGTACAGAGTGATTTGAATTATGCTAGTTGATCACGCCTCTTGTGCAGTAGAAAATACAAAGCAGACTCCCCAGGCAAATGTTCAATCTTAAAAGATTGAGCTTGGTCTGGTGATAGTCAGACAAATACAAAAAGGTAATAATTTAGTTTGCAATAATGTGCCTGTAAACTGTAACAATCATTTGCTTCATTGTCTGTGCATATTATATTATATGTTCTGGATATAACAAATTAATCTCATATATATGTATTGGATGCATTTGAGTAAGTTAATTAGCCCTCTAGCTAAGCAGTTCAGTTATAATCTACAACGTGTTTTAATTAAACTCATTTATTTAATAGTAATGATGCATCATTATTGCTGACGAAATCAACAATACTCTAAATATATTCTCCTGCGATTTTGTTGATGAGATTACCACTGGCCTATGCAATATTAGATAGAAAATAACAGTTGCAACTGTCCACCAAATTCATCCCAGTTTCATCCAAAGCTCACATCGAACCCATAACACCTGCCATGTCTATGAATAGACTGGAATGAGTCAAAGGGCTCGCTCACGTACAAACAGCCCCCCGCCCCTGTGCCTGGCCCCTGTCCGTTCACCCAGCCACACTAATGATTCAATCTGTCTGTCTGTTCTGTGAGAGCCCTTCTCTCCTGGGCAGATGCGCCCTCTGAGACAAACCTGAAGCAGCGCGCTCACCAAGGCTCGGAGTTTCTGACAGGTTTGAGGTATCTCTGGGATTTAAGATGAAATCAAATCCTCAATTTGGCCCCTGACAGTCCTTGAGATGTTTTAGAAATACCGAAGGGATGTGTGTCTGTGTGGATCAGTTTGGAAATGGCCCCCTCCCAGCCAACAAAAAATATGTTCTAAGAAGGTTTTTCTAACTTTGAAAATGTCATCTCTGAACATTAAAAATGCTTAAAAAATGTTTTTTTTCTTGGTTATGCAAATGTTCAGGGAAAATTCCATTTGTTTTAATATTTCAAACATTAATGTAATAAATATTACAATATTACATTATACATATCAAACATATAAATATAATAAATATTAATGGAATGTTTTTGACCAGGACTTGACATCAGCACCCGCCATCCAGCCAAATGCGGGTGTATTTCATCAGTCACTATCTTTTATAGCCACTTTGGAGGGTTGAATTTTTTATATATAATATATATATATATTTTTTTTTTCAGTTGTAGTCTTTAAAAAAAAAAAAATCTAAATTAATAAACTAATAAACTAATTTCAGTGTACTGTTGTCAAAAATATATTTTTTTCTATACATATCGATGCTGAAATATCTGAAATGCATCCAATACAAATTTTTCCACCGAATACAATACCAGCTGTGCTTTCTCGCTCTCGTATCTCTCCAACAGCGAGCTGACACTCACACCTTCGAAGGCCACGAAGGTCAGAACGAGTGTTGTTAGATGGGACGGTCTAGCCTTCGGAGGATTGTTCTTGTCGCCTAGGAACTGTGACAGCTGCAGCTGATGAGTGACAGTAAAGTTTGTACTATACTTTTTATTTTAAAGTTATAATAAGCTATCTGAAAACCACTTTAAAGTTGTTGTTTTTTTGTTGCATTTGTATCATTAGATATTTGAGTAAGTTAAAACTCAATAGGCTACTTACGTAAAAAAATTTAATTCTGCAATTTCTCTATAAAAGAAAAAGAAAAAAAAAAAGAAAAAGAAAAAAACCTGTTGTCAGTGGGGCACAATGAATTCCGTGGTAGGCAACGCCGCAATTGATCCATCTGTTGTATCCTTAATTTCACAGGAAACGAAGGCCGCATAGGAGGCCGTAGCCTCTGAATTGGGATGCAGCTACAAACCCGCCTCCCGTAACTCACTTGTTTCTTTTGCTCCGGATTAATTTTGTTGTTGTTACAGGGCTTGAATTTCAGAGTGCCATGCCCATGCCCATCTCGGGATTCGATCGCGAAGCCAGTGCTGAAGCGGTCTCATATGAAGCTATCCGAGCGGCGTTACCGTGGCTGCAGATGCCATATGCCCCAGGAGCCTCTGAAATAGTTTCAGTGGAACCACACTCTTGCTCTCGATTTGACGGCGGCAAGTCAGCAGTGACTGCGCTCGCTCGCTCGAAAGCTGCGCGTACATGGTGACCGAGTCGATGTCCATACCAAGAAAAGAGATCCTGCTTTTCTCCCAGTTGACCCGAAGGCCCAGACGGGCTAAGTGTTGGAGCACTAAATCTCTGTGTTCGCACACCTGCGCTCGAGAGTGACCCAGGATGAGCCAGTCATCGAGGTAATTCAGGATGCGAACCCCGTGCTGCCTGAGTGGCGCAAGGGCTGCTTCAACAATCTTTGTGAAGACGCGAGGGGACAGAGATAGTCCGAATGGGAGGACCGCTTACTGATATGCCTAACCAATTGGCTGGACGAACGCATTCGAAAGACGTTTCCCTGTCAACATCCTGAACGGAAGCCTGTGAAGGGATCACGCAGGTCCAGGATTGGCCATAACCCACCTGTTTTCTTGGGTACAATGAAGTAGGGGCTGTAGAAGCCAGACTTCATTTCGGCTGGAGGGACAGGCTCGATCACACCCTTTGCCAGTAGGGTGGCAACCTCCGCATGCCCCCACCATGGTGTGACGGACTCCCCGCAAACTGAATCACGTAGCCGAGTCTGATGGTCCTCGCGACCCAGCGGGACAGTCCCGAAAGCTGAAGCCAGGCTTCCAGAAACTGCACCACCGGGGTCATTCGGACCACAGAAGTATCCTGGGTGGGGCAGCGAGGCTGCGTTACTGGCCCAGACGTGGGAGGCGTAGTGTCCCGGTCTAGTGGGAATGGTTAACAGCTGTGTCCTGACAGAGGAAACCAGGGAAGGACGCAGGTTCCACTGGGGTCTGCTCTGAGAGGAGGCTGGCGACAGAGAAGGATGCGAGTGGCGGGGCCCGGGGGTGGCGCACACTGTCATCACCGATTTCTGTGTGCTCAGGGATGGGGGTGTCATTTTCTTTAACCAAATTAGGGTGTTGCTGACCTGGAGGTCAGCAACGGAACAAAGGATTCTCCCCCGGCCCTCCACCGGGGGAAGGAGTGGCCATCTGCTGCCATCTCCTGGAAAGAACTGCCCATCCCTGAGCTGTCCGCGTCAGGAGCACCGCTTAGCCTGCCGCTTCTTCGAGTGATGCGGGGCTGGAGCGGACTTGGACGCCTTCCTGCGGTTTGCTCTGCAAGGCCCCGGTGAAGGCTTTGGGTCACCGCGCCAGGTCGAAGCACTCTGAGGACATAGTTGCATCGCAACAGAGCGTTTAACTGGGGGGACCCCAGTTTACCCTTTGGCCGCTGCCGCCCCATCGAGGGCAGAGAAGGCGAAGGAGGCCGCCGAACGGTTACAGGAAGACCACAGGGTCTTCCAGGACCGCTCCTCATGCACGTCCGGGAAGAAAGGAATTGGAGGGGTCTCCGGACGGGTGTCGGAGGGTTCCACTCAAACCCAAGACTCGCGGCTGCCCGGGAAAGTATGGCTGTCAATTCTGGGTCCAACTCGGGCAAAGCTGAACCACCCGGAGGTGGCAGCACAGCCGAATCGACATCCTCAGATGATTCCAGCCCAGCTTGTGATGCGGCACCTCGATGATCGACATCTCCTCGTCCTCCACGGAGCCGGCCCTGATGTACTCGCCTGAGTGCACGGCGGGTGCGGTGTATGAGACATGTTCCCGCAGTGGGAACATGAGTCCTCCACAAGCGCTGCCTGAGTGTGCTGAAAGCCCAAACACGTCAGACAGTGATTGTGCCCATCGGAAGGTGGAAGAGACCGACCGCACCCAGAAGCACACAGGCGAGACAACCTGAAAAGGACGTGCCACGTGTGAGCTCTTTTTGTTGGAGGAAACCTCGCAGTCGATACCGAAGCACCCAGGTAAATGCCACCAGCTGCATACAGATCACTGCATAGATCAGCAGGCAGGAAGTATGCAATCGCTGGAACGCACCATCACACCAACACAGACTGGAAGGCTGCTCGTCTCGAAGAAGCTGACAGAGTCTCAGAAGGCTTTGGGGAGTGAAGAGGTTTGTACTCTTTGCTCCGAAGCAGAAACATAATGCGACATTGGCAGCGTACTTCCTTATATACCCACGCGGTGGGGCAGAGGCCACTATGCAAATTCCGCATACCCATGGCATTGGCACTGCCATTGGGCGTTTTCTAGATCTCGAAGTTGATAGGCTTCTAAGCGAAACCCCATTCGTCAGTCACTGACGTTACTCGGAGTGACTGAACGAAAGGAAACCACAAACTCCCAACTAAAGGAAACACTGATCACCATAATGACCAAACATTTTAAATCAAACATCAAACATCAACACCTAAACCTCTGTTAATTCTCAATAAGAGCTTCTATAGATGTCTATCAGGGTTTGAGCCAAACTCTGCAGGACCGAATTTGTCTACCCCTGCTCTAAGTAGAGGAAAGCAATGGTATAATTGTACCCTAAGGATCAATTGTGTACCTTTTAAAGGTACAGTTATATGTTTTGTTCCCCAAGGAACAAATTGTACCTCCACTGTACCTTTTTTTCTGAGAGTGTAAGTTTGAACAACATTCTATTAATTTTTTTATTCATTGACATTTGAGAACGTTCCCTGTTAGATGGGCTTCTCTTGGCACTGTGATGGAACATGAGCACACCTGGCCATGGAAAACACTAAATTCAGATCTATACCACAACATCATGTTTTACAGACACAAGAAAATGTTGTATTACCACTTCGTTGTCATTTCAAAATTGTAGACATATAAAATCTTGTGTCTGTGTGCTTTTTGAGGTATAAGACAGGTATAAACCTCAATGATATAATACAATCCATTATCCTGTTGAACACCCCTGGCTATTCCAAGCAGCGTTTGCTTACATTGTATGCGTAATGGATCTCTTTTATTTTCCACGGTTCTCTTTATCGTCGGTAATAAATAAAGTTGTAATACCCATACGGAGTGTTATATTTGTTTTGCTTTTGCAATGTCCAAAGAAAAAGAAACAAAACAGCATGCTCAAATGCATCCAAGGGAATTGTCTTGGCAGTAAGACCTATTGCCAATATTAAACTTTGGCTTGCTAGACTACGCTAACCACTCGCACGCTGCTAAGCATGAAACATTAATGAAAACACACAAAACCTCTGCTGTGCCGCAGCACAATGACCAGCTCTCTCCAGAGGAGAATTGATTTCTGTGCTTGAGGATGCATACAACAGCATCTCCAGCAGTTTAAGTTCTTCTTTTTTTCATTCTAATTATATTTTTTTCCTGTTTATTGCATTATTTACACTTAAATATACATACACATTTCAAGGATTTCCGTCATTTGTGATACTACAAATTAGTCTTAACCCTATAAAGCCTACTGCACTATATTTGATACACAAAATTATAAGGCCTTTTATTATCAGCATGATTTTTTTAACTTTGCTGGGGGAAAAAAAATGTTTTACATGTTTTCTATCATCTGATTGATGGCTTAGACTTTAAAAGGTAAACTACCTTTTAGTATATTTCTAAAAACCTCACTCTTCAAATCGGGGTACATGTGTATTTTTACTGCAAATTCTTTAATGATTTATAATGTAAACATGAGAATAAATTGATATTGTTATAATATTTGAAGACTCAACTTACATTTACTTGATTATCCGTACATACTTTTATTTAAATATGAGTATCAAATATGATCCATCTGGTATTTGAGGAACGGTTACTTGTTCATCATTTTATTGCATTAAATATTTAAAAACTACAGGGTTTTACAGAGTTTTGATCATAAAACTAAGCATTTAAACTTCATCTTACTAATACATATTATTGGGAGATATAAAGTGAGGACTAATTTAAGGGTCATAAGGGTAAATTTTTTGAAACAGATTTATTCGCCATCTGAAAGCTGATAGGGCAATATTTAACCAAGATATCTGAAGATCTGGAATCTGAAGGTGCAAACAAATCTCAATATTGAGAAAATCACCTTTAAAATTGTCAAAACGAAGTCCTTAGCCATTCATATTACTACTAATAATAATTGTTTTTATATATTTACAGTAGGAAATTTACAAAATATCTTCATGATCTTTGCTTAATATCCTAATGATTTTTGGCATAAAAGAAAAATCGATAATTTTCACCCATACAATGTATTGTTGGCTACTGCCACAAATATACTTGTGCACCTATGACTGGTTTTGTGGTCCAGGGTCACATATTTACAGTCTATGCATTTTTTGCAAGTAGTCTGTTATATTTTTGCTTAGTTTTGGCCTCTGGATAAATTTTTTAAATTTTAAAACAGATTGTCTAATCTTTAAACTGCTTCTCTGTAACCAAGCAACTGGCATGTGATACATGATGCTGTAGGTAACATATATTTTTGTTTTGTTTTTCTGTAGGTCTCTAAATGTTTACGGCACATGCTTAATTTATGCTAAGAGCTTATTACCTGTTCTCACAAATAATTGAGTCTTTCAAATGGATCAAGAGGATTTTTTAATAGCTTTGAGTGCTGCTTTAAAACCCTTGAAGTTTCTTCTCACACCTTATTGTACCTGTTTGTTGAGCTGTATATAAATGACACGTTTCAATGAGAACACATTTCACACACTTTTAGGCAGCTTTCATCTTGGAATTGATTGCCTTGATTTGTCAGAAGAGACCATCTCGGACGAACATGAAAGAAATGACGTGCGTTTACGGTGGGTTGAACATTACTATCTACCTTCTTGCATCTGCTTGCTACTAGAGATCTAGAGGAGATATCACAGAATTGCATGTGAACTTGTTCTACAGCACCTGCATTCACACTAAAAGCCACTCCTACAGAAGCATGAATAATCAAAGAGCAGAGCCTGGAAAAAAAAAAAGAAAACTAAAGGGAAGAAAAAAAATCACCTTTTTTAATATATCATGACTAATAAATGTTTCTAAGGAACCCATCAGGCTCCGATAACCACAAGGACAAGAATACATATTTGTGACAACAGATGAAACATATTAGTGGACGCAGGCCATATGCAAATGGTGGCTGCAGGACTTGTTGGCTCGGTGCGCCATAGTGGGCCGATCGCGAGCAAACAGCGGGGCGACCCAGCAACAGCCGCGCTGACAGTGATCAAGCTGCTGGGGCTGGAGGTCTTTGGAGACCTGCTGGAATCATTAGTTCTCTGCTCTACTTCTGCCATGAGATGTTTTCTTAGTGCCAGCTTTGGGACTTCCCAAATACCCCTATTGTTTAAAATGGCTTTCTGGATTCAGTGCATTTCCTAAGCAGTCTTTTGTTTGCTCGGCGAAAGAACCGACTTTACTCTAGAAGAGAATAAATGAAGCTTTCCATCAGCAGCACTGTGATTTTTCTAAGCTTTATCAGAGTCTGGTTAGCTGTATTTTACTTGATTTGCAAAACAAATGGCCCTAGGCTTGTGAGTCCATCAAAGCCTTGAGGACTGAAAATGTTTTTTATATAGCAAAGGAGCAAGGTTGACAGAATGAGAGACTATGTGGTGTAATGGAAACAGACTAGTGTCATTCTCTGAGCTGTAGAGGACTCTCATTAACACATTTTGCTAAATGAGAGGATCTTGTCTGTCTGCTTTCATGGTTGTTTTCACAGCAGAGATCCACTCATTCTCATTCTAAATGGATGTTTGCTCTCACCACTTTACATAGTACTACTAAAAAAACGATCTATTCTTTCAGTTGTATTTTATGTAGCTCTTGTTAATCTATACTGTATGTATGTATATGAAAATGTTTAAACAGTGGTTTGCAGAGAAATAAGTGATATATGGTTTGCAGAGAAATAAGTGGTATATATAACCAAAACAGCCCTGACCCGTCGAGTCATGAACTCCACTAAGTCCTGTAAGTTGCGAGGTCGGGTCTTCATTGATCAGACTTGTTTTTTCAGCACATCCCACAGATGCTCGATTGGATTGAGATCTGGGCAATTTGGAGGCCAAGTCAACACCTCAAACTCGTGCTCCTCAAACCATTCCTGAACCATTTTTTTCTATGTGGCAGGACGCATTATCCTGCTGAAAGAGGCCACAGCCACCAGGGAATAACGTTTACATGAAAGGGTGTACATTAGGGGTGTAACGATTCGTTTTAACAACGATCCGATTCGTATCACGATTTGAGGTTGTCGATACGATTCAAGGACGATATTGGTTCATTTAGAACGATACGATCCGAAACGATTCAGTGACTTGAAATCGATTCAGTAACTTTTTAGCCAAAAATTGTGTGACTGAAATAAATATCTGGATACTGGTCAGTGCAGGTGAAGTTTCCTAGATTCCTGTTGTTTCTTGTAAGGGAATCAGGTATCAATTAATTATGGATATAAACAAACAAGTAAACAACAATTAATGGCAAATGCATTCAAATTTTATTTGAATAAAGTGCAACCAACAGTTTAGGTTGAATTAACAGGAAGTTAACCTTTTCTGCTCTCATTTTCAATATTCAATACATTTTCAATAAAAGCACAGTAAGTGCAACCAACATTTCAACAGTAGGTTAACCTGCTACTTCTGCTTTTGGTATACAACATATTAATATTACAATATTAATATCAAAAATAAAGTGCAACTAACTTCTCTTCAGGTTTAATTAATAGTAGGTGTACCTGTTACCTTTGCTGTTGTTTTTCAACATTAAAATAATACAAATACAATATTAATATCAAAAATAAAGTGCAACCAACATTTCTTCAGGTTGAATAAACTGGCGAAACCTGCTACTACTCTCAGTTTAATAAACAAACAATATTTAACAAAAGATAAAATGTAACCAACTACTCTTCAATGACTCTACATATTTCTTTTTCAAAAATATCAACATGATCTGACCGCAGAACACTTCTCTGTACGTTCACTATGTCGCCAGCAGTACTACAAACTCGCTCTGCTGGCACACTGGTCCCAGGAATGCACAGGTAACATTTAGCAAGGGTTGAAAGTACAGGTAGCTGTTTCTCCTGGTGGCTTGATAATTTCTCGCTGGTTGGCTTCTCCTCTGCCATCCGCCATGCTATGTTTTGTTTTCTTAGCGCTGCTGCTGGTGCGTGCGTTGCGATGATGTCACAGATAGGCAGAATGAATCGAGTAACGTTTAACGCCGTTATCATTAAAAGTGCTAAGAAAAAACATCCATTTAAAGTCTGACGTGCTTAAATCCAATGCGTTATTTCCTATGATCGATACAATCGATTGATTACCTTTTAAAACGATGTTAGATCGATATATGTCGTCCGGAAGGCCAACTTGCCGAGCACAGATCGATGTAGTTAGATCGTAGGAAAATAAATCGATACATCGATGTAGTAGATGAATCGTTACACCCCTAGTGTACATGGTCTGCAACAATGCTTAGGTAGGTAGTACGTGTCAAAGTAATGGCAAGACCCAAGGTTTCCCAACAGAACATTGGCCAAAGCATCTCCCTGCCTCCGTCAGCTTGCCTTCTTCCCATAGTGGATCCATCCACGTGATAGATAGATAGATAGATAGATAGATAGATAGATAGATAGATAGATAGATAGATAGATAGATAGATAGATAGATAGATAGATAGATAGATAGATAGATAGATAGATAGATAGATAGATAGATAGATAGATAGATAGATAATTAATATCTAATATCCTTAATTTTTTTTCGGACTCTATAGCTGATAACAGGACATGGAAGTTAAAAGAAAACTTTGCAGTTGTTGAATAGTAGCCCATCATATCGTACAAGGTTTAAATAGTTTAAATAGGCATATCGGCCTGGTTTCACAGACAGGGTTTAGATTAAGCCAGGATTAGGACTTCGTTCAATCAGGGAATTTAAGTAGCTTTTATAAATGTGCATTAGAAGCTCAATGACTATATAGGAGTCAATGCCTCATTCCCATCACAAACTCAGTATTGTGTAGTGATTTTAGAGGTTTATTTATAATATCATGCTATGATTTCTTGGCTCACCTGTTATCCAGCAAACATGAGGAGTGACTGTGTCTGCTGAATATTTTCCCTATTATTCGGAATAAATCGTTATTAATTTTAAAGCCATTTGCTGTGCCTTTTCGAATAAGGAATTCGGCTTCATCCCTAGTCTACATGGTGAAAATCAGGTCCTGGTGGTCCAGCTGTTCAAGCATCTAGGCCAGCTTGGACCAGCCAGAGCATGTGAATCCAGCTAGCATGGGCGGCTTTTGCTGGATTTCCAGCAGTATACTTCACTCGAGTTAATGATGTGAGGGGAGGATGTTGTATCTTGGAAGTTCATTTATCACTCCAGTCAACTTATGTCTACTAAGTGACTTATCTATCTCCAACAACTGAACAGCAAATGTGTGCATCCAAATCCACAAGGTCTGTCCCGTGCTAGCACATGGCATGCCATTGTACAGGCTGGCACTGCCTGGCATGGACCGTCTTTGGAGGATTCAGCAGTCTTCACTGTGCCATCCAGCACTCAGATTGCCAGGAAACCTATTCAAGCACTCCAAGCCCTTTCCACCCCCATTCTACATCTCTTTCCTGCCCCATTTGCCCAACAGAGACTCGCACATAAATGGCTCGTTCCTCCTGGTCTCATCCATCTATGACTGGAGCCGGATGGTGGACTCTCACCGGATCCTTACCTGCCATGACGTCCCCTCTCTACCTCTCATCACTCCTTCTGCTCACCCCCCAGCCGAAGGCACTCCATACCCACGGCGATAAGTACCATCTGTGCCGTCACCCGCCAACTCCTGCCCCCGAGGAACGAGATCTACAGGGCGGCTTTCCCTCTCGTCACCCCCCTCTTTCTTCCTCAGTGCACTTCTCTGTCAGCCTGATAATTCTTCCTTTTGACTCTTTCTACCGAGCTTCTTTCGTCGTCCCTTGTGTCTGGACCAGAAGATGAGATTTACGAAGCATCTAGCCTGCTGCTCCTGGCAGATGTCTCAAGTCTTTGTGTCACAGCTTACAATGGAACTGCATGTCGGAAATCCATCTAAAGCATGTCCATGTCCCTCATATGCTGCCTGTTACCTGCCCACACCATAATTCATGCTTTTTCCTTTCTGAAGCAACTGCATGTGCAAACTCTCCTTTGTTCAGGATGTTCAGTTCTTGTTGGCCCCTGTGAAAAGGAAATACACTCAGGCATACTTTTAAAAAGAATACACTGAAAACAATAAAACTGTTTCAAATATAATAGTAAAAACTATTATATTTTAAATGTAATTGAACATCAGTGTGCTTTTGAGTAGGAGTTAAGTACATATGTATATGTAATTTCATAATGACCTCTATTGACTTTGAAATTTGGTGTACAGTTGAATGTTCTGACAAACACTACTAAAATATGCTTTAATGTAACTTATTGAAACTTGTATGTCATGTATTTGTAAATTTGATATTTGTAATGAACAAATTGCAATTTAGTACATTTAAAATATATGAACTTTAAATATAATATTAAATAACACACTACATTTAAAATGATCATCAAAAAAAGTGCTTTACATGTGAATTAGTATGTTAGTCAACACATGTAATGTTTTAAAACATTACAAATATTAATAACAAAATTATTAAAAGTACTTTATTGTAAAACATTTAATTCGATATCATTACAAAGGGCACTTTTTTAAAAAGTGGGTTAGGACATTGCACTCTCTTTATTTGCACTTGATCAGCCTTTTATTTCATTATCTCTTTCCCTGCCAGAGTTTGTTTTATTTATAAAGTTGCCAGCCACCGCCAACGTTTTTTGATAATTTTCACAAAAAATTAATAGCCCCCAGAATATTTTGTTGTATGAATATCTGAACATGCAATATATCAAAAGAAAGGACAGACCCTCTGCTTTTAAACAACAACAAAACGTTTTATTTTTGTCACATGTCTGTCCTGTCTCATTGAGCACGTGGTGTTTTGTTATTTTGGGCTAATTGCTTGTGTCTCTGTCTGATCCCTCCCCCTTGTTATCTGATTAGTGTTTGATTTCTCCTACCTGTTCCCTCTTTATTTCTTGCCCTTTATAAGTTCCTTTTGTGTGTTCAGTGTTCGTGAGATTGTTGTCTTGTCTACGTTTCCTGTGATTCTCCCTGTTTGGTATGTTTAGTTATATTGTTTTTTGGTTTGTGTTTTGCCCCATTGAGGGTTTTGTTTTGTGTCTGTTTTATTTTGTTAATAAATCACTTCCCTCTGCACATGAGTCCTCACCTCAGTCTTCTTTAAGTTTTACGTGAAAATTCTAGTTTTGTGCATTCTTTTTTTTTTCAACACTTGAATGTGGATACGTTTAATAAAAAAGGCAACATTTTGAGTAAAAAGCTCGGATCAGATCGGATTCAGAACAATTATCAAAACATAGATGGAGTAGATTGAGTGCATGAACTCTCTCTGTTGGTGGCATTGTTTGAGAAAATGTATCTATTTACGTCTACTAACTACCATTACGTGCACATTCCTTGCACGTTGAACATAATTTTTCTTCAATGAGGGGGAGAAGGAGGTGGGATGTATGAGGAGCACTTGTATCATTGCACTGATTGGCTATTAGCCGTGAGAAGACAGTGTTAGTCAATGTATTGGACAAAACAGCGACCATAAATGTAAAGAAACAAAGTTGCTTGTCATATTTTCATAACAAGCAACCATATTTTTTACGACTTGCCAAAAAAAGAAGCCCAAAGTCGCGTGTTATACGTGGACTTGGCAACTATGCCGGAGATTCTGTATTCTTTTAGAAGATGTGTAATAGCGCCACCTGTTGTATAACAGTGACAACACGGACAGCCGGAATATTCCATCGCTTTATTGGTTACACTTTATTTGAATGTGCCCTTGTTACAGTGTAATTATACAACTCTACTGAGTACTAAGTAACATTAATTAACTACACGTCCATACTACATGATTAGGGTTAGAGTTTGGTTCAAGGTTAGTTGCTTGTAATTATGCATCATTTACTGTTATTGCTATAGTCAGTACATGTAAGATGTGTAACAGGGATGCTGTAAAACAAAGAATTAATAAATATACATTCAAGATTTGTACGCTACAAATATTCATATTTAGTACAATTAAGCACACTTCTTTCTCACAAGGGCTGTCCTGTTTTTTTTACTCAAACTTCCCAAAGCTCAAACTGTAGATCAAGGTACTAGCTATGTCATAGGTCATAGGTTTGATTCTCAGAGAATGCACGACCTGATCAAATGTGTATCTTAAATGCAATTTAAATCACTTTGGAATAAAGTAAACATTTGCCAAAAGCAAACATATCAAAAAAAGAGATGGACAGGTTGTGGTTGAATTAGTTTTTGAGGAAATTGAAGGCATGTTGATTAATGGCAATGGAATAACGCAATGTAACTAACGACAGATAGATTGGCGAATAGAAGGTTCTAACATGTATTCACGTCTGCAAAGTCTCGGAAGGAACAAAGCAAACACATCACGCTGAGTTCCCTTGCCAAACCATTTGAGAGTAACGATTTGTCCTTGTCAGCGGATGACACATTTTTGTTGATGAACATTGACTGTGTTAGATTAGCCGGAGTGTTGTTTCCTGTTGTGATCCAATCCACTTCTGCAGCATTTGAGTCTAATACAGCAGCAGGCGTCTAAGACCTCTCTTACCAATTCAGAAAGCAGAGAGAGAAAGAGGGAGGAAGAAAGAGTTTAAGAAAACATGCATGTCTCGCATGTTATTTTCAGGCTTACACTCAAACGAATCCAATATTGAGGATTAACCTTTTCGTACAAGAAGAAGGGTGATGACAGATCCCACGTATTTTATCTTATTCCATTTGGTGAAACCACTCTCCTCGTCGGGTAATTTATTTGTGTACTTGCGCCCTTAAGAGACACGGGACGCTGTATCTGTGAGTGACTGAATATGCTGGACCATTAGAAGGTCAAAGTCATCAATTACACTTATGCACAGCTAAGAAGAGTGCTCCTGCAATCCAGTGCGAGATTCGGCTTTAGAGGAGAAGATGTCTAGGATGTAGGTCACTGCAGATTAAGACAAATGGATGTATCCTCCGGAAAAATCAGTCTCCATTCGACGCTGGACCGCAATTACACCACGTAAAGACACACAAGAGTGGGCCACTGGGTCAATAAACATGTTTACACTGCTCACTTTAAGATTAATTTTCATAATTAGGTGGGCAACACATGTGTCTCTCATGAGGCATTCTCAACATTTTCTGGAAAGGATAGTTTCTATGGTGGTTTTGCACTATCAACCAGTTCTGACTATTCCACACATCTAGCGCAGATATTGTTGCATCCATGTAAATACAAAAAAATCGGATTTTTTATTTTCTTTGGGCATCTACTGTGCAATATTTTTAAATATACAAATATTTATATGTTAAAAGTGCAGCCCACTTTCATTACACTGTAAAATGTTTTGAAGTTAAACATAAAACACGCTTTGTAATTATTTATGAAATTCATTAGAAATGTAGAAAGGAGAAAAATAATTCAAAGTAAATTCACACCTTTTTTAGTGTAAATATTGAAGATAAAACAGTGCCATTGTGTTTGTTTAGTTGGTCAATATACATCACTGAAAAATGCATTTAAATGGACCAATAAATGCACAAAAAAAATGTAATCAAATTCTTGTCAATGGAATTTTATATATATACATACACACACCTAAAGGATTATTAGGAACACCTGTTCAATTATCTAATCAACCAATCACATGGCAGTTGCTTCAGTGCATTTAGGGGTGTGGTCCTGGACAAGACAATCTCCTGAACTCCAAACAGAATGTCAGAATGGGAAAGAAAGGTGATTTAAGCAATTTTGAGTGTGGCATGGTTGTTGGTGCTAGAAGGTCCCAATAATTTAATTGAATTGAATCCGTATTGTTTTGCTCACAGAGATCGAAGTCAATGAGACGTAAGATCTTAGCTACCAATTAAGCTTGGTTTTCTTGTTACTATTTCAGTAATACAAATTGTGCAAACATAGGAAATATTATTTGTCCTGATCAAGCAGATTAATGTTTCTTAAAGTTTGTAAAATTGATAATTGATGAAGAAATCAATTTGGATAAGGGTTACTTTTACATGATTAAAGGTTCCGTTATAAGTTAAAATTGATATGTACAACAAGAAAATCATATTCATAGACTCATGAATATTTACACCATTTGAATTAATTATTCCCTGAAACTCATTGTTGTTACAGCAATGTTCTGCTTGTCCATGTGGATGTTACTTTGACATGTACCACCTACCTAAGCATTATTGCAGACCATGTACACCCTTTCATGGAAACGTTATTCCCTGGTGGCTGTGGCCTCTATCAGCAGGATAATGCGCCCTGCCACAAAGCAAAAATGGTTCAGGAATGGTTTGAGGAGCACAACAATGAGTTTGAGGTGTTGACTTGGCCTCCAAAATCCCCCAGACTCAATCCAATCGAAGTCCACAAAAGTGGGACCAACACAATATCCAAACAATATATTGTAGTTTATTAAGCGGTGCTGTCTCTTTAATCTGGAGATAATGGAGATGGTGGTCCAGTGGGTTAAACCACTGAACTGATATGCAGAAGGTTACTGGTTCGATCCCAGCGGTCATCACCAGTGTGTCCTTGAGCAAAGCACTTTACTCAAATCAAATCAAATCACTTTATTTGTCACTCTACATATGCACAAGTGCAACAGCAGGTGAAATTCTTAGGTGCAGTTCCGAGCAACATAGCAGTCATGACATGACATGTACAACATTTAAAGCAGCATCAGATTACACATCTGATGCGCACACAATTACTCACAGCACAGTAAACTCTACAATAAACAATAAATAATTTACACAATGTGAGTGTAGATCTCACAGCTTTAAACAATATACACATACTTACAATATACATATACTTTAAACAATATACACTAAACATACACTAAACAATATACATTACGCTATAATAGTAATAATAATAATATACAATGTATAGTATAAAATATTATTCACAGATTGAAAAATTGAAATCCAAAGTGCAATAGATGCTGTATGATAAATAAATGTGTATATAATGTGTGTGTATCTACAGTGGGTTGTGCTGAGTGATATTCTGTCCAGAGTGTGTTATGATCCTGATGGATCAGGAGTTAAGTAGTCTGATTGCTTGTGGGAAGAAGCTGTTCTGGAGTCAGCTGGTGCGTGTTCTAATGCTGCGGTACCGTCTGCCTGATGGCAGCAGTGAGAGCAGCCCATGGTTCGGGTGGCTAGAGTCTCTGATGATCCTCTGAGCTCTCTTCACACACCGCCTGGCGTAAATGTCCTGGAGGGAGGGAAGCTCACCTCCGATGATGCAGCTGGCCGTGCGCACTACCCTTTGCAGGGCCTTGCGGCTGCGGGCGGTACTGTTGCCGTACCAGGTGGTGATGCAGCCAGTCAGCAGACTCTCGATGGTGCAGGTGTAGAAACGTGTGAGGATGTGGCGGTTCATTCCAAACCTCCTCAGCCGTCGCAGGAAGAAAAGGCGCTGATGAGCCTTCTTCACAACGGCCTCGGAGTGGACGGACCATGAGAGTTCCTCTGTGATGTGGACACAGAGGAACTTGAAGCTGCTGACTCTCTCCACCGGTGCTCCATCGATGGTGATGGGGCGGTGTTCTCTCTCATTCCTCCTGAAGTCGACCACCAGCTCCTTGGTCTTGCTGACGTTGAGGGAGAGGTTGTGCTCCTGACACCACCGTGTCAGAGTGTGCACCTCCTCTCTGTAGGCCGTTTCATCATTGTCGGTGATAAGACCTACCACCGTCGTATCGTCAGCAAACTTGATGATGGTGTTGGAGCTGTGGGTTGCCACACAGTCATGTGTGTACAAAGAGTACAGGAGTGGGCTGAGAACGCAGCCCTGAGGGGCTCCAGTGTTGAGAGTCAGTGATGAGGAGATGCTACTGCCCATTCTGACCACCTGGCGTCTGTTTGACAGGAAGTCCAGGATCCAGCTGCATAACAAGCTGTTTAAGCCTAGAGCCCGGAGTTTCATGTCAAGTATGGAGGGCACAATGGTGTTGAATGCTGAGCTGTAGTCCACAAACAGCATTCTCACATACGTGTTCCTCTTTTCCAGGTGGGAGAGAGCAGTGTGTATAGTGGATGAAATGGCATCGTCAGTGGAGCGGTTTGTGCGGTATGCAAACTGCAGTGGGTCCAGTGAGGGGGGGAGAACAGAGCAGATGTGGTTTCTGACTAGTCTTTCAAAGCATTTGCTGATGATGGGGGTCAGAGCAACAGGACGCCAGTCGTTTAAGCAGGTGGTTTTTGATTGCTTAGGTACAGGAACAATAGTGGACGTTTTAAAGCATGTGGGGACCACAGACAGGGAGAGGGACAGGTTAAAAATGTCCGTGAAGACTCCAGCCAGTTGGTGCGCGCACGCTCTGATCACACGGCCGGGAATGCCGTCTGGACCCGCAGCTTTACGGACGTTCACCCGCCGGAAGGATCGGGTTACATCCGCGACAGATACAGAGAGTGCACTAACCTCTGCATCTTCAGCCGCGAGCTCTCTCTCCGCGAGGGCGGTGTTAGTTCCCTCAAAGCGAGCATAGAAGGTGTTTAGCTCGTCCGGGAGAGAGGCAGCGGTGTTCACGGTGGAGTTTGTGTTCCCTTTATAGTCCGTGATGGTGTTAATTCCCCTCCACATGCTTCTGGAGTCGGTGGTGTTGAACTGTCCTTCAATCTTGTCCCTGTACTGCCGTTTTGCTGCTCTGATGGTTTTCCGGAGGGCATAACTTGCTTGTTTATGCTCCTCCGCGTTACCGGAGTTAAAAGTGAAGGTCCGCGCATTGAGTGCCGCGCGAACATCCCCATTTAGCCACGGCTTCTGGTTAGGGTACAGCCGAATTGTTTTTGTCGGAACAACGTCATCTACGCACTTCCTGATGAAACACGTTACGCTATCAGCGTAAACCTCGATGTCGTCATCAGAGGCCGACCGGAACATCTCCCAGTCCGCGTGATCAAAACAGTCCTGTAGCATAGAATCTGATTGGTCCGACCAGCACTGGATGGTTCTGAGGGCGGGTGCTTCCTGTTTGAGTCTTTGCCTATATGCGGGCAAAAGTAGGATGGAAGCATGATCCGATTTGCCAAATGGTGGGCGCGGGAGGGACTTGTAACAATCCTTGAAGGGGGAGTAGCAGTGATCTAAGACGCGGTTCCCTCGCGTGTTGAAGTTAACATGTTGGTGGTATTTGGGTGCGATGCGCTTGAAGTTGGCTTTGTTAAAGTCCGCGGTCACAATAAACGCGGCCTCAGGATGCGCGGTTTCCTGCTCACTCACTGTCCTATACAGTTCCTTTAGTGCCCGGTCTGTGTCGGCTTGCGGGGGAATATACACAGCTGTGATGATGACCGCGGTGAATTCCCTCGGTAGCCAGAATGGTCGACACAGAACCATGAGAAGTTCCAGATCAGGAGAACAGAAAGACTTGATAGAATGTACGTTCCTCTGATCACACCAGGATCGGTTAATCATAAAACATACACCCCCGCCTTTGCTTTTCCCGGAGAGATCTTTTTCTCTGTCCATTCGATGCACGGAGAACCCCGCGGTTTCGATGGCCGAATCTGGAATCTCAGCGGACATCCAGGTTTCTGTGAGGCAGATAATGCAGCAGTCCCTCGTCTCTCGTTGGAAAGAGATCCGTGCTCTCAGCTCGCAGAGTTTATTGTCCAGAGACTGAACATTTGCCAGTAAAATACTGGGAAGTGGGGGTCGGTTTGCGCGGCGTCTTACTCTAAGTACGCCGGCTCTGCTTCCCCTTCTCCGGCCGCGTTTGCGTGGTCGGGCCGTCCAGACAAAGAGCTCCGCTGCTGTGTTTGTAAACGGCGGTTCGTCACTGAAGAATTTAAAGTCCGGTTTTCGGAGTGCGATAGCCGAACCAATGTCCAAAAGTGTCTGTCTGTCGTACGTAGTAAGGCAGACAACATCCAAGACAAAAAAACACAAAAACTATAAACAGAACAAACAAAAAACTACAATGTTTCAGCAGAGCTTGCGACGTAGCGGCCATCCTCGGCGCCATCTTGACTCCACGTTGCTCCAGGGGGATTGTCCCTGTAATAAGGGCACTGTAAGTCGCTTTGGATAAGAGCGTCTGCCAAATGCATAAATGTAATCTTTAAGTCCCTTTGCATCTATTGTTGAATGAATCCATGAGTCCATTTTCCAATGTAGCAAGAAGAAATAAACTGCAAAGATGTCCTGATATAAAACATAATTTGGTTTCAAGTAAATCTTCTTTTAAAGATGTTTAGACAAAATACTAATTAAAACTTTTTTTGCAGTAAAAGTAAACAGACATGCAGCTGAATGCGTGTCAAAATACTGTATCTTGGCAGTGTTAAAGCAGTCTAGCTTGGAGATCTCACTGCTCCCTTGAGAGAACATGTTTTTGACATTTCTTTTTTAACCACATGCTTCATTTCCACCGAACCACTACTTTTCTCTCTGCTGATGAAAAACTAATCACTTAATCGTGTATTTCTAATAAGCCTCTTATTGGTCTGTCACACAGACCCTGGCGGAGGTCTCATCGGGGAGATGTTTGTGACAGTATAGTAAATGGCCGATGCTTTTTCCAGGCTACGGCGAACCCTACAACCGAGAGAGAACCCGTGTGGACTGACCCACGCAGTAAAAGGATGCAAACGCGAATCACTCTTTTTCTCCCTGTGCAGACATGCATCATGGTGAAGGTCATTGGAATGCAAGTCGAGCTGTTTCTGATGGACCCCTGGGGTCCCATTCATCCAGAGGCGACAACATTAGTGACATTAAACAGATCTGACTGACCTGAACTCAGCAGCTACACATGCAGAATTTCTGTAAGATGTGTACTTACAGCCCCTTCTCTCTTCATTTTTTTTTTTTTCAGTTTTACTCTCTCTCTCTCTCTCTCTCTCTCTCTCTCTCTCTCTCTCTCTCTCTCTCTTCAGGACATTAAAGGAATCTTTGGAGGCCATCTTTGTGTCCTTGTTGGATCATAGTAACTATTACACAACGCTTTTACCTAGATTTCTATCTGGTTGCTTGACCCTAAAGCAAAAAAAACAAAAAAAGTAGTAAAAGTTACTCAAAGGAGGAGAGTAATGGCTGGGCACCTTAGAGCTAAATATATATATATAGACATCTGCTCTCTCTCTGACACCACGTGAAAGAAGAGGAGAGAAGTTTTAATTAACTCATTAATTAGATATTATAACTGACACCCCACTGGTCTACTTTTAAGTGTGGACTAGGGATATTTTGAGAGAGCGAGCGAGCGAGAGGCTTTGGGTAAAGGAGTTTTTGAGTGTTAATCACAGCGCATCGCATTTCATGAAGCGAAAACTAACCTGTTTACATTTAGAAATGCAACTTGAGACAAGCAAATCGTGTGGACTTTGTAAAATCACACTTTCATGGACCATCTATCATGTCTGAAACAGTTCTACAAGTAAACATCCCCTGTGTAGGATTCCAAACAATCCAGAGAGGGAAAGACGGCATTACAAATGCATGATGGGAGGCATAGCTTGTTTGGGGCTCTATTTGTATAGTCGGAATGGAAATGTGACACAAATCCGTGTTTAAACAAAAAGCTTCAAGCTTACAGAAAGCCATTTCATCATTCAGTAAGATACCTATGTCTTAAGAACAAGCACACAATCAACTACAATGAATGTTCCTGGCGTAAAAAGTCACCTTGTGGGGGATGTGGGAGGGGAGCGATGCTGGAAAATCCAGCTAAAACTAGCTTCTGGTAAAAGTAACATTTTTTAGCTGGTCCAAGTTTGGTGATTTAAGGTCATCAGTTGATCCAAGATGTTATTGATCAGATAGATTTTTGACTGGTCAAGCAGATAAATCCCTTTAGTCAGTCCGAGAATGGCCTATTTAGGAAATATCAGCTGACGAACCACAGTTTGTTTCTACTGTTTAAAACCAGGTATAACTGAAAACAGTGATACCACAATGATGTTTAAAAACTCAAACAGTAGTGCAAGGCGCTAGCAACACCAAGGTCAGATTGATTTCAAGGTAGTGCCTGAACTGATAAAATGTAATACTTCAAAGCAAGTTTAAAGTTGTTAACATTTAGTATCATGAAATAACATCATTTATTAACCTAGGTTAATGTTTTGTAAACATTAAATACAAATGAAGAGGTTTTTGATGAAATCTGAGAGCTTTCTTTCCCACCATAGACAGCTACACAACTATCACTTCAAAAAAGTTCATAGACTAATCCATATGAATTGAGCGATTCAGAAGCTCAAACGGGCTGCATAACAGGCGAGAATTAATCTCATTGGTTCTTGTGGAAACTCAAACGTGCTGCGTAACACGCAAGAGTGAATCTCATTGGTTCTTGCAGAAACTCAAACATACTGCGTAACACATGAGAATGAACCGCATTGGTTCTTGTGGAAGCTGAAACACGTTGCATAACACACGAGAATGAACCTCATTGGTTCTTGCAGAAACTCAAACATGCTGCGTAACACATGAGAATGAACCTCATTGGTTCTTGCAGAAACTCAAACATGCTGCGTAACACACGAGAATGAACCTCATTGGTTCTTGCAGAAACTCAAACATGCTGCGTAACACATGAGAATGAATCGCGTTGGTTCTTGCGGAAGCTGAACGCGTTGCATAACACACAAGAATGAACCTCATTGGTTCTTGCAGAAGCACAAACGGGCTGCATAACACATGAGAATGAACCTCATTGGTTCTTATGGAAGCTCAAACATGCTGCGTAACACATGAGAATGAACCTCATTGGTTCTTATGGGAACTCATACATGCTGCGTAACACATTAGAATGAACCTCATTGGTTCTTGCGGAAGCTAAAACGCACTGAAAAACACACAAGAATGAACCTCATTGGTTCTTGCGGAAGCTGAAACGCATTGCATAATACACGAGACTGAACCTCATTGGTTCTTGCGGAAGCTCAAACAGGCTGCATAACATGAGAATGAACCTCATTGGTTCTTGCAGAAGCTGAAACGCATTGCATAACACATGAGACTGAACCTCATTGGTTCTTATGGAAGCTCAAACGTGCTGCGTAACACATGAGAATGAACCTCATTGGTTCTTATGGAAGCTCAAACATGCTGCGTAACACATGATAATTAACCTCATTGGTTCTTGTGGAAGCTTAAATGTATACTGCGTAACACATGAGAATGAACCTCATTGGTTCTTGTGGAAGCTTAAATGTATACTGCGTAACACATGAGAATTAACCTCATTGGTTCTTGTGGAAGCTTAAATGTATACTGCGTAACACATGAGAATGAACCTCATTGGTTCTTGCGGAAGCTGAAACGCATTGCATAATACACGAGACTGAACCTCATTGGTTCTTGCAGAAGCTCAAACAGGCTGCATAACATGAGAATGAACCTCATTGGTTCTTGCGGAAGCTCAAACGTGCTGTGTGACACATGAGAATGAACCTCTTTGGTTCTTGTGGAAGCTGAAACGCGTTGAAAAACACAAGAATGAACTTCATTGGTTCTTGCGGAAGCTCAAATGTGCTGCGTAACACATGAGAATGAACCACATTGGTTCTTGCGGAAGCTCAAACGGGCTGCATAACATGAGAATGAACCTCATTGGTTCTTGTGTAAGCTCAAACGTACTGCGTAACACACGAGAATGGTTCTTGCAGAAACTGAAACGTGCTGCTTAACACATGAGAATGAACCTTATTGGTTCTTGCGGAAGCTGAAACGCATTGAAAAACACACAAGAATGAACCTCATTGGTTCTTGCGGAAGCTCAAGCGTACTGCGTAACACACGAGAATGGTTCTTGTGGAAGCTCTGAACTTTTTGAAGCATCAAAGTGGTAGTTGCATAGCTGTCAATGAAGGGACAGAAAGCTCTCCACTTTCAGATTTGTGTTCTGAAGATGAACAAAATAATTAATAAATAATTTTTGGGTGAACTAACCCTTTAACAAATGTTAACAAACCTTACTGTAGTGTTACTGGTTAAATGTATACTTTGAATGCAATGTAAATTGTAAAAAAGAGTACAAATGTAAAATGTACAAATCGGTACATTGCAAATACAGCTCAGTTTCAGACTGAGTGCACAAAGTCAGCCAATCATATTAAACTGCTGATTTTTGAGTGCAATGTGCATCAAATGGTCAGTAAATGGACTGTGGGCTAATTTGAGAGGACAGAGATCGAACCAGCACTGAAAATAAGAAGGAAGTGAGGCTGAGAGGAAGGATGTGGAAGAGGAGAGGGGTAGATAAAGGCACAGCTTTGCTTCGACAGAAGCATGCTAATGACTCCACCGAACACGGATTGTTTTGAGAAAGTTGTCGAGAACTGTACCGTGTTTGCAACACAGCGGAATAGCTAATCCCCTACCAAGATTAGCATCTCTGATTGAGTGCGAGCAGACCCTGATTAAAAAAAGTAAATTAAATAAATAAACAGGAAATAGAAACACGGCCCTGGGGCTTTGTTTGCGCTGGGTAATTAGCGGGAGACACCCCAGCATCTCCAGTCACAGTGCAGCTGCTCAGGGAGAGGTCTGTGAGCGCGCCACACAGGGATAGAGCAACTTTGGGGAGGAACAGCTGTTATTTCGATGACAGAGGCGGTGAAATGGCGCTGGAAAAGTGAAATGATGGATGGGAGCGAGTCATGGAGGTCGTTAAGGGATGAGAGACGCACACCTCTTGTCCGTGACATCACTCATGATCGCTGATCAAGTTAACGTGTCACGCTGGAGAGATGATCGTCAGCGGGCCTGTAGATAGAGAGAGAGAGAGAGAGAGTGTGGGTGCAGAGAAAGGAATATTTATGAGAGGGAAGACACAAATGGAAAGGGAGAAGTTCGTAAAGGAGAGGATGTAGAGAGACGAATAAGACAGAAAGAGAGATGGAGCACTGCGGTAAATGGTTCTCTGGGATTAGAGTCCTGACAAGTTGGATGACATTTTGCCTTCAAGAGGCTACAAGCGGCGAGTGACAGAGGGAGTGACAGCTTCCTCTGCGAGAATTTGCAGAGACTCGATGTCCTTTTCCTGCAAAGAGGGGGGAAAAAAAGTGGCCGGTCTGCAGCACCCTTCTCATGTCATAATGTGTTTCAGTGAGGAGATCAGAGAATGACCTCTGGAGCTGTGAAAGTAATACCCTACAAAAGCACACACACACATTCACCAGTCAGATCTTTTGATCCTACAAGTCAAAGTCGACCAGTTCTTAAGCATCAGAATCACTCCATAAATTTGACTGCATGTTTTGGTCCAAACGTTTGGTGTATATATGTTTTTCAAAGAAGTCTCTTATGCTCACCAAGGGTATATTTGTTTGATATGCAGTAGAAACAGAAATTTTGTGAGATATTATTACAATTTAAAATAATAAATGTATTGTGTTTTAAAATGTTATTCCTGTGATGCATAGCTGAATTTTCAGTTCTGCAGGAAAGACTCGGGAGAATTATTTGACAATAGTGCATTTAATAGTAGCTCAGCAAGCTAATAATCTACAGAGTCAATTTGGCGTAGGCCCCGTCCGTAGGCATAATCCGAGGGTATCGGATCTGCAATTCCTGCCTGAAGACGAGGGCAGGGGCGCAGCCGACCCCCCGGGAGGTATGGACGGGACCATCCTGGTGGTGGTGGGGAGGATGGGGGTAGTCGTCGTCACTTCAGACTGCGTAATCGTCGCTTCAGTATCTGCGAACTCAAACATGTGTAAGTACCGGGCTTTTATACGGTGAGCATGAGAATATAATTGGGTTAGAATGAAGGCAGTGAGTGACGTAGTAATTGAGTCTTCCCAGCAGAACTTATGCTAGAGCTTTCATTGTCACATGATCCTTCAGAAATCATTCTAATATGCTGATTTGCTGCTCAAGAAACATTTCTTATCAATAACAATTACACTGTAAAAAATGTAAGGCCTCTCCAATTCAAAATTTTCTAGTGACCGATCACATTAAAATTTTTCAATTGGCCAAATTGAATTTCTGTTAATTGAATTTTATCCATTGTGGCAACAGTCTGTTAACATGGGCTCAATTAGAAATAATATGTTGAGCCAATGGAAAAATGTAATTTACCAACACTGTAAAAAATGTCAGGCCTCTCCAATTCAAAATTTTCTAGTGATCGATCACATCTAAATTTTTCAGTTGGCCAAATTGAATTTTTGTGAATTGATCAAATTTAATTAACAGAAATTCAATTTGGCCAACTAAACATTTTTGATGTGACCAGTCACTAGAAAATTTTGAATTGGAGAAATGTTTTACAGTGAAACTGTGAGATTGTTCCAATTAAATATTTTAATTTGTAGTAACAATTGTTTATTTTTCACGGTCCCAAAAGACAAAAATGACTAAAAACATAAATATATTAAGCAAAATACAGAACACAGACAACAGGGTTGACATTTTATCACATTACTTTATTAACAAGTCAATTCCAACACAGGATATTTGGTGAAAATACATTATTTTCAATAAGGAATATTCAAGGAGTCTCTGCATAACAGGAGGTCTTAATGTGATGAAGAAAACGCGGCACTGCATAGGCTAAAAACCTGCAAATAAAAATAAAAACTAACATTAACCAGAAAGTTTCCCTGCATCACATCTGGCAAATGACAGAAAAGTTCTTCATTATATAATGAGGATGAGACGAATGAATGGATGAATAAGAAAATCACGAGCTTGACGTGTTTGATATTAAAAGGCAATAACTTAAGCTCTGAACGCCAAATGCAATGTAATGGCAACCTGTTCAATGGTTGCATGCCGCATACAGTATATCACACAAATTACAATTTACTTATTACCTGTTATATTAGACATATAAGACATGAGTAAAATAAAACTATTGGCTACCATTAGACCATTATGTGGTAAACGAGAACACACTCATGAAACCAATGAATGCATGAACTTGTGATTATACAAAATGTCTTTTAAACTTCATACCGGGTCATGAAACAGAATAATGTCAGTGCTCAATACTCACCAACGTCTTGTGACAATGAATATCTCTATTCTCTTGGGAATGTTTGTTTCGTTCTTCAGCACCGGCTGGTTTGGCTCTGCACTCTGCTCGTGCTCCGCATTTGAAATCTCCACACAAACGGTTTTCTTCAAGTGCATTTTGCGCATGCGTATACCGTTTTTCGGACGTAGGACTTGTTCAGCCAACATGGATTTTTCACTTCGACTTCATAGATTGACTGAGCACAATTAAATATGTTCGGTGAATATACAATTTTAATTTTGAGTGAAGACCTTAAGCTATGATTAGTACAATGCAGCTTTTTGCATGGGGATAATTATTTGGAAGTCATTTATTGGGCCAATATGTAATGATCAGTTTTCACAATTTTTATTTTTACAGTGTACTGAAAACAGTTCTGCTGCTTTATATGTAAAATGGTCTTTTTTGTTCTGAATTATTTGATGAATACAAAGTTCAAAAGAACAGCATTTATTTAGAAATAGAATTCTGTTGGAACAATTTAAATGTCTTTACTGTCACTTTTGACCAATTTAATACAAACAAAATAAAACAAAATAAAATTAAAATTAAAAAACAACCTCAAAACGTTTTTATTTAAACTAAAAGGCACAAGCACATCAAACATCTAAAAAAAAAGGTTGACATGAAAATGAGGGATAATGTATTGCACAGTCATTCCTGAAGATCAACCTGAAGGGCTACTTGCCAGATATAGTTTAGGGTATAATTCTCGCTATTAACTAATGGCTTATTAACATGCATAATAGGTAATTGGCTGTTTATTAGTACTTCTAAAACATATGCCTTATTGTCAGTGTTGGGCACGTTACTTTAAAAAAGTAATTAGTTATAGTTACTAGTTACTTCTTACAAATAGTAACTGAGTTAGTAACTGAGTTATATCATTATAAAAGTAACTAATTACCAGGGAAAGTAACTACTGTGTTATTTTTTTTTTTCTCAAATGTTCAAATATGTCAAATAACTTGGATGGCCCCAATATTAAATATGTTAAATTAAAGAATTGCACACTAAATAGAATAAATTAATATTATAAAACATTGTACATTAATATACACTATTGTAATGTTGCTGTGGGACAATGTGAGAGACACCTATCAAATTCAATACATTATTGTAAATATTATCTGTAGACCTACTATAGTGTAAATATTGTGTAAATATTATCAGTACTATACTACTCCTTTGGTAGTGGAGCTCACGTTATCACCTGGGTTTTTAGCCATAAATGTGGCATGTGATGATGTGAGGCGCTTCATAGAATTACTTGCCACCGACGTGGAGAGACTTTCTTCCTGGGCACGTTACACGTTACATAAACATTCTTACCTTTCACCTCAACGAGGGAAAAGTGGTGCTTATACTTCCAGTTTGCGAAGGCTATACCTTTGAAGTTGTTGACTTGCCATCGCTCTGACTGGGCATATGCGTGTGTGTGTGTGTGTGTGTGTGTGTGTGTGTGTGTGTGTGTGTGTGTGTGTGTGTGTGTGTGAACTCAACCTATTAACCTCAACCTTGTCTCCAACCCACCAATCATCATCAGTATTGTGTACCACCCCACACAGCCCCCCAACACCACGCAAGGCATGCACGCCCGCCCGCACGCACGCACACACACACACACACACACACAAACGTTGCAGGTCCGACTGACAGAGAGCCTGTTCGGATGAAAACCGCTTCAGTGAGCTCAATTATAGTAACGCGCCACATTTTATTCTCAGTAACGCTAACGGCGTTGTAACGGGAGAAACAGTAATTTGTTTGATTACTCGTTACTGAAAAAAATAATTCCGTTAGTAACGCCGTTTATCTATAACGCCGTTATTCCCATCACTGCTGATTGTACATGACCATATTCTACATTCCTTAATCCTACCCAACACGTAAACTTAACAACTACCTTACTAACTATTAATAAGCAGTAATTAGGGGTTTATTGAGACAAAAGTCGTAGTTAATAGTGAGAATTTGACCCTAATTTAAAGTATGACCATTATATATACAGGTCCTTCTCAATAAATTAGCATATTGTGATAAAGTTCATTATTTTCCATAATGTAATGATAAAAATTTAACTTTCATATATTTTAGATTCATTGCACACCAACTGAAATATTTCAGGTCTTTTATTGTTTTAATACTGATGATTTTGGCATACAGCTCATGAAAACCCAAAATTCCTATCTCAATAAATTAGCATATCATGAAAAGGTTCTCTAAACGAGCTATTAACCTAATCATCTGAATCAAAATTACACCTGCAAAAGATTCCTGAGGCTTTTAAAAACTCCCAGCCTGGTTCATTACTCAAAACCGCAATCATGGGTAAGACTGCCGACCTGACTGCTGTCCAGAAGGCCATCATTGACACCCTCAAGCAAGAGGGTAAGACACAGAAATAAATTTCTGAACAAATAGGCTGTTCCCAGATTGCTGTATCAAGGCACCTCAGTGGGAAGTCTGTGGGAAGGAAAAAGTGTGGCAAAAAACGCTGCACAACGAGAAGAGGTGACCGGACCCTGAGGAAGATTGTGGAGAAGGACCGATTCCAGACCTTGGGGGACCTGCGGAAGCAGTGGACTGAGTCTGGAGTAGAAACATCCAGAGCCACCGTGCACAGGCGTGTAAAGGAAATGAGTTACAGGTGCCGCATTCCCCAGGTCAAGCCACTTTTGACCCAGAAACAGCGGCAGAAGCGCCTGACCTGGGCTACAGAGAAGCAGCACTGGACTGTTGCTCAGCGGTCCAAAGTACTTTTTTCGGATGAAAGCAAATTTTGCATGTCATTCGGAAATCAAGGTGTCAGAGTCTGGAGGAAGACTGGGGAGAAGGAAATGCCAAAATGCCTGAAGTCCAGTGTCAAGTACCCACAGTCAGTGATGGTCTGGGGTGCCATGTCAGCTGCTGGTGTTGGTCCACTGTGTTTTATCAAGGGTAGGGTCAATGCAGCTAGCTATCAGGAGATTTTGGAGCACTTCATGCTTCCATCTGCTGAAAAGCTTTATGGAGATGATTTCATTTTTCAGCACGACCTGGCACCTGCTCACAGTGCCAAAACCACTGGTAAATGGTTTACTGACCATGGTATTACTGTGCTCAATTGGCCTGCCAACTCTCCTGACCTGAACCCCATAGAGAATCTGTGGTATATTGTGAAGAGAAAGTTGAGAGACGCAAGACCCAACACTCTGGATGAGCTTAAGGCCGCTATCGAAGCATCCTGGGCCTCCATAACACCTCAGCAGTGCCACAGGCTGATTGCCTCCATGCCACGCCGCATTGAAGCAGTCATTTCTGCAAAAGGATTCCCGACCAAGTATTGAGTGCATAACTGAACATAATTATTTGAAGGTTGACTTTTTTTGTATTAAAAACACTTTTCTTTTATTGGTCGGATAAAATATGCTAATTTATTGAGATAGGAATTTTGGGTTTTCATGAGCTGTATATATATATATATATATATATATATATATATATATATATATATATATATATATATATATATATATATATATATATATATATATATATATATATATGAAGAGTTCAGATGCAAAAGCCTCTATAAGCCACTTCGGTCAAAAATGAGATAATACTGAGTGAATGCTCTCCGCATATTGTATACGTTCATAAAATACTTTCACTTCAAACCCACTAAATCCCAGCCTCAGCCCATTCAGAAGTACCGGTATTTAGGTAGAAACCTATACATAGGCCCATATAGAGTGTAGCAGTCATTTATAAAATATATTTGACCACAAAATGTTGTGACTTACCAATTAGAATCAACATACAAACTATTTAGAATTTTTTTAACTATTTTGGATCCTTTAATAATTATTAATAATTGCACTGTGCATCACGATTTTAGTGTGAATAATTGTGCAGCCTATATTTGTAATCCTTATACGCATACCTCCTCCTCATTTATTTTTTTAAGTTAGACATCAGTCTTCTTCCCATTATTTTTTGTGTAAAAATTGTATTGGGTCGCTAACGACCCGAGATGTGTAACAGTGTAAGTATATTTTTTTCTGAACAACAATAATTTAATCTTTGATAACTAAATAAAACAAATAAATTATTTTCCTCTCCTCTATCTCTTTCTTCTTCTCTCCCTACTCTAGCCTGTGCTACACTGAGCAATGTACACAGTCTCAGGATTTCAGGCTCTTATTGCGCTTCTCGACTCTTCATGACCTATCACTTCATGTACCCCCAAGTTGTAAGTCGCTTTGGATAAAAGCGTCTGCTAAATGCATAAAGGTAAATGTAAATAAGTAAATAAGTAAAATTAACCATTATTCCACAAAGTGGCAATGTCTGAAAGACAATGATGAAATGACGTTTCACTCATAGTTACCGCAGGCAGAAAACGTCTCGGTTACGTATATGTAACCCTCGTTCCCTGAAGGAGGGAACAGAGTACAGTGACCGATTGAAAGAGAACAAAAGAATAGGAAGTATCATCAGTAAAACTTGAAACAGCTCAGCAATTTACTGCAAAGCAAGTACTGAACCCAATCAATTATAAGTGTCACTGTCACTTGATGGTGGATCTAGTGAAGAAGCTGTCAGTGATCAAAATATTGGTTTTGAAGATGATAAAATGATAGTTTTTGAGAATATGTTTGAGATGGTGAATATGAGCCAGATGCTGTATGTACCGGGAAAGAAGCTCTGACGAGGACAATGATGGTATAAAACATCTGCTCAAACTGAACCCTTTCAAGCTCCAAAAGATAACAAAAGGGATTATACTCTAATATCAGGAGAGTTTTATATTATATCGACAGAGATCCATTCATGTTAGATATATAGATCCAGTCGCAAAACACCCGAATATGTAATAATGATTGGCGAAACATTCATGCATTTAAGGGTTAATGTAGGTTTTTGCAAAATACACAAATCTGGCTTGTTAAAGATTTTTTTTACTTGTTCCTCTGATTGATAACGGTGAACTTGCTGCTCTTTTAAAGATTTCTTTGAAAAACTCAGTGGTGAGTTCAAAAGCACTGGCCTAGAACTAGAACAAGCACTTTCATGTTATGGCTATAGTTCAGCTAGTTTTCTTAATTAGTACAGTATACACTCAGATATTATATTGTGGGTACCAGTCAAATGCATGTATGCAAATGTGTGACTGTATGTGTGACTGTCTGGAGTCAGGTTTCTCAAACAACTATCAAACCGGTTACATCTCTATATAAACAAACGCTAAAAATCTTGGACAAGAAACCAGTCAGATGGCATCATTGTAATATTTTATAAAAGTATAATCTGCTTAGCCTTGAACATTTTATAAATTTGTCTCTTACTAAAATGTTTTTTAAATGTATAAACAATCTTGCTCCAGATATAATATGCCAATTAGTAACAAAACAACATAGTAAGGGGATGACCACAAGAGGTGCATCCAATCGGAATTGCAAAGTACTGAAGAGGAAAACTAAATTTGCACAAATTCACATTTTCGGTTCAAGGTACACTGAACAGCCTGCTAGCTGAACTAAAAATGCAAGCTGAGTTAAACATCTTTCAAACAAATATAAAAAAGTGGTTCAAACAAAAGCAGGGTTGTGAACATTGATGGTTATACACAGTCTTTTGTTTTATCATTGTTTTTTATACATACATTTTTTGTTGCTTGTGCGATTTGTTTTATTGTTGTTAAAAAAGCCTAACCAGGGACTGGGGCTGCAAATTAGCCTTTGGCTAGAAGCCTATACTGTATGTGGAGCATCGGCTGCTTGAAATTGTAGCAATGTCTTTTCTGCATTGTCCCTGTCAAATAAACAAATAAATAAATAAATACTTAAAGGTCCCGTTCTTCGTGTTTTTTGAAGCTTTGATTGTGTTTACAGTGTGCAATATAACATGTGTTCATGTTTTGTGTGTAAAAAAAACACAGTATTTTTCACACAATTTACTTATCTGTATACCGCTGTTTTCACTGTCCTAAAAACGGGCTGATGAGTTCCTTGTTCTATGAAGTCCCTCCTTCAGAAATACGTAACAAGTTCTGATTATGCCAGCGGTTCCCGTGTTGGGATTTGACCGCACCTTAGCGAACGTGTCACGGTTCCTGTGTTGTGATTCGACAGCAGCTTAGCGCACGTGGAAAGGTCACGCCTCTTAACGGGAGATATATGCGCTCAATGATCTCTACAGCGTCCCTGGGAAAGCCAAACAAAGGTGATTTGACTCCGAGATGAAAATATCAGCGTCTCGACGACATGACGACAAACACACTCAAACGCAACACTTCCTTTTCTCCACGCAACACTTCCTCTTCTCCACGTGGGACAGCAACAAGACCACGCCCCCTTTTTTCGTGTAGTCTTGTGGGTGGAGGTTAGTCTGTTCTACTGTTCTACTGACGTCATTTATGAAGGAAGTACCAGGATGTAGTCCAAGCCAGCCGTTCGCTGTAGGCTTTGAAAGGGAACTTCTGTTAAATAAAATATCTCGCTTGGCATTGAACTTTGAGCTTTATAATTTTACAGGTATTATTTATGCTCTAACAGCAACATTACACACTAACTAAAGTTTGAACAATGGGATCACGAAGAACGGGACCTTTAAAGTTGTTTCATTTCTGGGCCGTCTGTGATCTTTAACGCTTAAGGGATTAAAAAGATATTCACACATATTTATGGAATTCCCTTTAATTTGTTCATGTTAATAAACAGTGTGTTTAGCTTTGCTTTTCACGTTAACACGTTTGACTACAATGAGATAATTCCATTTGATAGTGTTTTTCCCTACTCTAATTTAAATTTGAAAAATTCAGACCTTGAAAACCAAGCAGCTGAAGAGTCCTGACATAGACACTACGAGCAAGAATTTCTGAAGCAAAAGGCAAACCAATAACACAAGTGTGCTTTTTATTAAAGCTGAAGTTTGTATTTTTCTTATTTATGCTATCCTAGTGTTGCCTAATATGCAGAGACTCGGTTTATTTCAAATGTTTTAACCAGCCCAACAAAGCAAAACTGTCTCAAACAATGGCATGAGTTTGGGGCAGGGCGGGGCTACCCAAATGTTTGACCAATAGCAGGCTGAGAGTGTTTGGGAAATCTGTTTGGAAACACACACTCGCAAAACAGGATATATTTTTCTTTAAACTATACATGCCTTCCCTTTAGCTGAAATATTTATAAGCATATTTATTAGAAATTAAATTCTTAAATGTTAGTGAAATCCCAATGGACTCTTAATTTTCTTCAAGAGAATTGCATGAAAAACCTGGGTAGCCTCTGCTGATTGGTTTTGCTCTATGTAACAGGAGTCAGACATTAGGAATCAAGAATGCTAAATATTTTAGTAATATGAGAAGAAAAAAAAAAGAAAAAAAAGAGAGCTTCTAGTGAGAGAGTGAACGGAGTAATATTTCAGGCTGGTAATCTCACTTTACAGATCAGATAACAGTTTGACCCTTAAATGAATGAGCGTATATGTTACTTTATTTCCTCCTGCAATTCATTTCAAATCTAAAGCAGATCAAAAGTCCCACTGTTAGATATAAATTGAACCCTGTTTAAATCAACTGCTACTAGGTTTCGGGGTCGCTGTCGTCAGCTTTGATAACAGCAAACATTCAATTCAGTGCGGCTCTTGTCTAAGCAAACAGTATAATCTTAAGAGTGCTAAGGTCATGTCAGCTTTCCACTGTTGTTTATTGACCTTGCCCTCCATAAACAACACATTTACTCTTTACTTTCCCTAATTCAACATGGGCAGATGAGACCCACAAAGCAACTGCTGTCAATGTATCCATGGGGTTAAGACTCAATTTACTTTTTTTCCTCCACGTTTTTTTCTTCTCTCCTGAAAAGCTCATTTCCCTAAGGGCAATTATAATAAGAGAATCGATGCTTGAGTGAATTTTAATTTGTCATATGGAGAGAGGGAAAGATATTTCAATCTACAGTGTGACTGTTGTCATTAGTGGAGAGAACGATGAGGCAGAGACACAGTTTGAACACTGGACTCTCCAACAGTGACAGTAGCAAAAATTAATTGTTTCAAAAACTTGCTTTAAAAGGGACGTATATTATGCTTTACCGTTTATTTTTTTAAGCAACTTATTTTACTGTCGCCCACTTGGAATATTAGCCAAGGTGTCTTGCACCTAAAACTGTCAAGCAGTGTTTTTTTACTACTGTGCCTTTAAGACATGTATATAAAAATGACCTCTGTGGTGATTAGCTGACCTCTTTGCATTTGTGAAATGAATAACTGTGCTTAATTGTGAGTTGTGGGTTTGCCATAAGGTCCAGTGAATTTGGCACTGCCCCATTCTTCAAAAACAGCCTTAAGATTTCTGAATGACCCATTTTGCAGTTTGCAGAGTGGACTTTAGAGGGAACTTTGCATTAGATACTCTTTACTCTAATTTTTAAAAGACAGAATCTATAATACAATATGACTTCAAACTCATCCTCAAAAATGATTGGCCAAATTAATTTTTATACTGTATATGAAAACATACATACATTATATATATATACACACACACACTCACCCAAAGGATTATTAGGAACACCTGTTCAATTTCTCATTAATGCAATTATCTAATCAACCAATCACATGGCAGTTGCTTCAATGCATTTAGGGGTGTGGTCCTGGTCAAGACAATCTCCTGAACTCCAAACTGAATGTCAGAATGGGAAAGAAAGGTGATTTAAGATATTTTGAGCGTGGCATGGTTGTTGGTGCCAGACGGGCCTGTCTGAGTATTTCACAATCTGCTCAGTTACTGGGATGGATTTTCACGCAACCATTTCTAGGGTTTACAAAGAATGGTGTGAAAAGGGAAAAACATCCAGTATGCGGCAGTCCTGTGGGTGAAAATGCCTTGTTGATGCTAGAGGTCAGAGGAGAATGGGCCGACTGATTCAAGCTGACAGAAGACCAACTTTGACTGAAATAACCACTCGTTACAACTGAGGTATGCAGCAAAGCATTTGTGAAGCCACAACACGCACAACCTTGAGGCGGATGGGCTACAACAGCAGAAGACCCCACCGGGTACCACTCATCTCCACTACAAATAGGAAAAAGAGGCTACAATTTGCACAAGCTCACCAAAATTGGACAGTTGAAGACTGGAAAAAGGTTGCCTGGTCTGATGAGTCTCGATTTCTGTTGAGACATTCAGATGGTAGAGTCAGAATTTGGCGTAAACAGAATGAGAACATGGATCCATCATGCCTTGTTACCACTGTGCAGGCTGGTGGTGGTGGTGTAATGGTGTGGGGGATGATTTCTTGGCACACTTTAGGCCCCTTAGTGCCAATTGGGCATCGTTTAAATGCCACGGCCTATCTGAGCATTGTTTCTGACCATGTCCGTCCCTTTATGACCACCATGTACCCATCCTCTGATGGCTACTTCCAGCAGGATAATGCACCATGTCACAAAGCTCGAATCATTTCAAATTGGTTTCTTGAACATGACAATGAGTTCACTGTACTAAAATGGCCCCCACAGTCACCAGATCTCAACCCAATAGAGCATCTTTGGGATGTGGTGGAACGGGAGCTTCGTGCCCTGGATGTGCATCCCACAAATCTCCATCAACTGCAAGATACTATCCTATCAATATGGGCCAACATTTCTAAAGAATGCTTTCAGCACCTTGTTGAATCAATGCCACGTAGAATTAAGGCAGTTCTGAAGGCGAAAGGGGGTCAAACACAGTAATAGTATGGTGTTCCTAATAATCCTTTAGGTGAGTGTATATATATATTATTTATTTGTTACAGAATCTGTAAAATAATGTGTTCATTTGTGTTAATGTTAGCTAAAATATAACTGTTCATTGTTAGTTCATGTTAGCTCAGATCCATTCATTAATAATAACTAATACAATTTTTGATTTTGATATTCTATATGTGCTTTGCAGAGCCAAAACTGCTTGTGGTCTCAGGCCAAACACAACACTTCATCACAACTTCTCTATTCTGTTCAACCGTCAACCATAACTCCTTCCAGGACATACAGGAATCTTTGAGTAAACTTCACCAGCCATATTTCTCGAACTGCCCGGTCCTGCAGATTTGCCTTATACAACCTTTGCCTTATCCTTCCTTTCGGAGTGTTCTATACAACTCCTTGTCCAAGCTGGACTATTGTAATGATCTCTTGGCAAGCCTTCCAGCATGTCAAACCTCCTCAAGTGATCCAGAATTCTGCAAACGAGAGAGACTTTAATGAGCTGAAGAGTGTGCACGTCAGATCTTTCTTCATAAACTTGCACTGCCTGCCAATAGCCGCTTGAATCAAATTCAAGGCAGTAATATTTGCCTGCAGAATGACCACTGGCTCTGAACTCCTATACCTAAACTCTAAACTACTTCAGACTGATATGCCCTTCAGAAGCTTGTGTTCTGCAAGTGAACGGCGCCTTGTGGTGCCATCCCAAAGAGGCACAAAATCACTTTCACGGACCTTTACCTTGACTGTTCCCTGGTGGAGGAATGACCTGCTTAACTCAACCGGAGTTGCTGGGTCTTTCGCCAGCTAAACAGCATTTTCGTTTTCATCAACACTTGACACATTACTTGCACTTACTATTCATACTAATACTTTATTTTTTATTTTTTTTATTAAAAAAATTGGGCCATCGGGCCATTGCTTATGTTGAGCCCTGGGTAAGGTTAGGATTAGTGTTGACATGACTAATGAAATCTTTAGAATCGGCTGCAGGGGTGGAGTTTCCGCTGAAGTGGTTTGGTGGGAAATAAAGCACGCCAAAATGTAACAAGTAATTGCATTACTCATTATAAATGTATTGGAGTAAAGAGTACACTTATTAAAAAATATAGGTTTCTGAAATAACCATTTGTGCAGCTTGATTACTAAGGGTCTGGATGAACTTGGGAGAGAATTGAAACAGTAATTAAAAGAACCTATTGTTCTAGTGTTTTAATTAGTTAATGCATTTTAGTGGTTAACATATATTAGACAATTGAAATCTGAACATCTAGTTGGGGTATTAATAGGACATCTAATCATTACTGCCATTCTGAGCACAGCTTTAAACAGACTCCGGTTTCAGATCATCTTGCAGTTTATGAAATGAAACTGAATTAATTGACTGTGACTTCAACACATTCAGCCAATTGTAAGGTTTTCCTCTTTCTATCTCTCTCAGTAATCCAACCAAAGTCCCTTTTAGACAACCAGCAACCCTGAGCAGCTACCCAAGGTAAAACAGCATAACAGTGACAAAATAGCCTTGGTTCTGTAAGCATTTTACCCATTCATTTCCTCTAGGGCTTTCCTAAAAAAATATAATTCAATAAACAGTTCTTGAACCAAACCAATCAGCTTTGAGATGAATCACAAACATACTTAATTTGATTTGTTCAAATACTTGAAAATCACAATAAAAGACATATGTACTGTGTATATACTGTCTTTTATGGCGTAATGAGCTGCTCATCATGATATCAAATCAATTTCCTATGGAGAAAATTAATGGGATTTTCTTTTCTGGAACACTGTTGCGCTCTGCAGGCATGCAGGCTCTTCTCTTAAAAAAAAAAAAATGAATAATTTATTTTTCGTCTTCAGGACAGTGTTAATTAAAAATGAAACGTGTAATTTTTGCACTACTAGCCTCACTAGCCGAAATGCAAAAAAAGGCACCCCGTCTGCCATTAAAAAAGATAGCCTCGCCCCAAACTCACACAACTGGTTGAGCCCGGGGATGAAAGCAACACCTTTTGTTTGAGCATCAAACTAACTAAGTGGTTGTTTGTGCTAAGTCTCTCAACATTTGATACATGGTAGCCACATTTGTCTGCCAATTACCCTCATGGACATCAAGCACAGATTATGTGAGTTAAAGGGATAGTTCACCCAAAAACTAAATTTTTATGTTTATCTGCTTACCCCCAGTGCATCCAAGATGTAGGTGTCTTCGTTTCTTCAGAGGAACACAAATGAAGATTTTTAACTCCAACCGTTGCAGTGTGATAGTCGTATAATGCATGTCAATGAGGATATTTTAGAGTATGAGAGCAATGAGAGTAAAAACACATAGATATACGAATCCTTATTGAACTATGCGGCTCATGGCGACACATTGATGTCTTAAGACACGAAACGATCGGTTTCTTCAAGAAACTGAACAGTATTTATGTTATTTTTTTACCTCTTATCAGACGAATGTCATCCAGTTTTCCCAGCGCCATAACTTCCGGCGAATAAGGTCAAAATACTAGCGCGATCAAATATATATATATACGTAGATGCCTCATTCGACCGATCCACGCAAGCATTAATGAGGAATCTATGTATACATCTATGATCACGCCGGTATGTTGCATGTATTTTGACCTTATTCTCCGGAAGTGATGGCGTGGGGCCGGATGATGCAGAGCCATAGAAAAAAATTTAATACATCTTTAAATATGGATATTTGTCTTACACAAACGAATCAATTCGCTTCAGAAGGCCTTTAGTAACACCCCGGAGCCGCGTGGACCACGTTATTTAATGGGCAGATGCATTTTTTATGGACTTCAAAAACAGAGCAACTATTACTGCTATTATAATGCTTGGATTAGCCAGAACATTTTTAATATAACTTTTTTATTCGTCTGAAAGAAGAATGTCATATACACCTCGGATGAGATGAGATTAATATATGGAATCAACATAAGGGGTTTGTTGTAACATTTTTAAAGAACTGTTACAACTTTCCCCACCTCTAACAGCCATAACTTAACTAACTGTCTTAGCATGTGGGTTTGAAGTTAGCATACTTTGGATTATGCGAGTCAAATAATTGTATCTACAACACAATGATTGCTAGGCAAAACATTATATACATTTTATTTTGGTCATAAAATGTACCATGTTGCTCACAGTAACCTGCCACTTTGAGCTCAAGGTTATGCGAGTGTATGATATTGATGACATCGCCAAAACTATGTTCTGAATTGTCAAACTGACAGTGTTACAACTGACCCTATGTTACACTCTCCGGTCTCCCCTATTTGGTTTAGCACCACAGCAACACCGTTTCAAATTAAATAGCCAACATCATCATTAATTTACACAGATGATGTGATTTTAATGTGCACATTCCTGTCATTGTGGTACCTACTGGGAACGAATGAAAAAACAAGGCATAAGACAGTTATACTAACGTTGCAGCACATTTCCAGAGTCAGAGCAGATAAAGCAGACAGCACTCTTAATTGCCTGCCTGTTTGTTGTGTACACCGCTCTGACATTCCCACAGATATAGCTAAACTAAGCACTAGCATTTGCTATAAGATCCCCAACATGACCTTTGTGAAGCTGTCAGCCCTCTAAACACTAATAAAAAAAATGAGAGTAGTTCCCAAACAAATTTATGCCAGGATGAGTCTGGGGAGTGATGACATGAGAGTGGTGCATTAGAAATCATATAAGAGCAGCGTGTTTCACTGTACACCATCTGCTATACAAGAGTCCCGGTAGGGTTGTTTCGAGCATCTTCGGAAATTGGGGTATGGTTTTCTGTCTTCTAGAAACTCAGAAATCTGCATCAAGTCAACGGCTGCCAGCAGTTCCCAAAGTATCAGCTGCCCCAAAATGGTGTGCCAGTTTTATGTAAGCTTGTAATGAAGTTTAAAGAAAATGTCATTTGAAAAGAGAAGCTGGAAGAGTAGAAATTATGTCAAAATCCAGTCATGTTCCTCTTTGTGTCACTATGATCTATGGAAGAGCTCAACAATGATGATGAAATTTGGCCCAGAGGATGTAGAACTCCATAAAATGGAGCATTTTCTTTTAAATAACCAATGAAATCGTTTTACTTTTTTTTTTTTTTTTTTTTATCCTGTGTTGGCATGCTTCTTTTTAAAATGCATCATCCTTTTTTAATATAGCAAATATGCTTTTGTTTGACTGTAAATTTTAAATGTAAACTAAGATTTCTGGTAAGATTTTTGAAAGCAGTCCCTTATGTTCAGCGAGGCTGCATTTAAGAGTAATATTGTAAAATATTATTACAGTGTGTCTGTATATTTGAATATATATTTTTAAATATAATGTATGTCTGTGAAGCTGAATTTTCAGAAACATTACTCCAGTCTTCAGTGTCACATGATCCTTCAGAAACCATTTTAATATGCTCAATAAATATTCATTGTGCTGTTCAATGTTTTTATGGAAACAATGATACTGTTTTTCAGGATTCTTTGATTAATAGAACGTAGTTTTTTTCCTAATATAAATATAAATAATTTGAAAACATTATACATGTCTTTACTGTCACTTTTTATCAATTTAATTTAACCTTGCTGGATAAAAAGTATTAATAAAAAATTAAATAAAAAGTTCCAACCCAGAATTTTTGTAGCCTACTGTAGCTAAATGTATAAAAGCACACACTTGCTAAAAAATAATTTGGGTAACTTTTATGAGTAATATTACCCTATAGATTATAATAGTTTAATAGACATATTGCCTAAAAATGTATTTATATATTAGTGGTGGGCATAGATTTTTTTTTTTTTTAAATCTAGATTAATCTAGATTCATTCCAAAATTAAATTAAAGATTAAATTTAATTTTAAAGATAAAATTTAGATTAAAATGGCTCATTTGAATTCTGCCGAAGGCATTCAGAATATGTGTGCTCGTAAGTGATCGTTTGTCTTTTTGTAGTTTGAATAATAAATAACTTCTGTCCCTTTAAGACCTGACGCACGCATATCCAAACACTGTTCCTGTGAGCTGGTTACTCTCCAAGATGGGCATTGAGACATTTTTGAGTGTATTTGACCATTAATAAGCTGTAAAAAGGAGCTCTTTTTTGCACTTGTATGTCAGAGGTGGCTTTATTACGGTATGTGTGTGTGCGCTTCAGATGCGAGCGCGAAATCTGCGGGAATTAGTAGAATTAACGTTATGAACTCCGCGCGAAATTCAGACCGGTCACACCAATACTAACAAAAGTCCAGCAGAACACCCGTTCGCAATGTTCAGAGGATTAAACGGACTGAATGAGAGGAGGCGGGTGCGTGTCACTCGCTGTCGGTCGGAGAGGAGAGGAGAGCGCAGCTGATATCGATACTGTAGAAAATGAGTATCGTTTCAGATATTTCAGTATCGATACATAGCGAAATATGGATATTTTTGACAACCCTAGTAGGCATACACACAGGTTCGAAGACTCGTTCTCTCGCCCCCTACAGTGCAATTCGGCTAGGTGTACATCCGCACTAAAATATCAAGGTGAAAATTATCATAGCTTGCGTAGTATAGACCCAGCTCCCAACCCAACTTTGAGAATAGATTAACGGCGATATTTTTTTTAGCGCACGATAAGAGTCTCGCGTTAACGCAGCACATTAACGCCGATAACGGCCCACCACTAATATATATATATATATATATATATATATATATATATATATATATATATATATATTAGGGGTGTAACGGTTCACAAAATTCACGGTTCGGTTCGATACGATACACTGGTGTCACGGTTCGGTTCGGTACGGTTCGATACGTTTTAGATACAGCAAAAAGAAAAAAATTGGCAGATACATTTCCTTGATTTTTTTTAAATGTTTTATTTATTAAAACTAACAAAGTATGATTTCTTTTTACATTGAACAATGATGGAGCTATACTTTACCCATCTTCTATGGTGTTTTCTTAGCAGCATACTGTATAAAACAAAAACAGCTCCTTATAAAAAAAATGAAAATGTTATATTCTAGTAGTTATGAACAAATACAAAGAAAATAATTGTGTTTTTATATGTAACTCTATAACTCTTTATATGGAGTGTGTTTTTACTTAATTGTTAAGCTTTGTGTAGCCCTTGACGTCCAGCCGTCTGTTGTCAGAGCAACTGCTGTTGCTTTGGCCAATTGGTTCTCTATTTGGGCTTTTGTTTTTTGGTACAAAGCAGGAATTACGGTCTGGCTGAAATGGGCTCGTGAAGGAATATTGTAACGGGGCTCAATTACTTTAAGCATGTTCTTAAAACCTGCGTTTTCCACTACAGAGTAAGGTCTCATATCCGCGGCTATAAATGTCCCAATCGCCGCGGTGATGTCTTTTGCCCTGTTTGAATCAGTTGGAAATATCTGTCTCAATGCTGCGGGGATAGTTTGTGGTGTGCATGTTTCTGCTTTTTTTCGTCTTGTTCCAGATACTGACACACTGGGGTGATGTCGGCATAAATGAGTTGACATGTTTGAAGTATTCCCGCTGCTGTACTCTATTGTCATGTAGCAAATGCGACATACCGTTGTTTTTTTATCCACCACTCTCTTGCCATCACCATCATATCTTACAGGGAATCCAAAGTGCACCCAAACACCAGACCTGTTGGTTATTGGAGGATCTTCTATTTCTGGTCTGTTAAACGCATTAGCCATTTTGCAACGAGCATTCAGCGCGAACTGAGTGAGCGAGCGCCTGTCTGAGTAGCCTAACATAAACATATTTGGTGTTTTTTTTTTCTTCGGGGGTGTCAGGGGCGTTGCCTGTTACGTCGTTTGGGTTATTGGGCTACCTTGTTGAACGCATAACATTATATTTCACACACTTTTTTATTTTCCAAATGTAATTAATTAAACCAAGAACCGTTCGGTACATAATCTGCGTACCGCATACCGAACCGAAAGTCTCGTACCGAACGGTTCGATACGAATACGCGTATCGTTACACCCCTAATATATATGTAGCAGGGTGAAGTGTACCCGTGTTGATTATTGGCCAGTGTCAGGTGAAAACATTGAACCTATCAGCAGTCTGATGTCATGTATAAAATGGGGAGGTTGTTGTCACTTGGGATGCGTTGTCACCTGTACCGCCCCTTTACGGAAGTTGCCATTTATGAATGGAGAGTGTTTGGAGTGCCGTCTCGTTGTTGTGCTGCTGTGCATAGGCTGCCCCTGGCTTTGAGGTTGGTGCGTTTGCTTTAAGAAGGATCTTTTTGTCAATGGAATGTTTGTTTACTATCTTGAGTTTGTGTAGCTCGTCAGCGATCAACCATTGCCGGTTACGGTCCGCGACCATGCATAGTATCGTGTTGTGAACATCTCTGGTATGTATTAGAGTTATTCGCGGGATTTGTTTATTTTTATTTTTATTGTTTTTTAGTAATTTTTCTATTTTCATGTTCGACAGGTTGAATGACACGATCAAGGGTTTCTCTTCTATATTATGCGACGAGATGAATGTCTGATTTAACGCACTGCTGCCTTGCCTGGGTTTATTCCATTTGTCGATTTGAGGAACTTTATGTTTGATAACAACGGGCCCCGACGATTGCTCACCGAAGTGTGAGTGAAAGTGGAAGCGTGGCTGATTTCTTTCCATTTTGGATTGTTGACTTTCTTTCTTTATTTAGAGCTGGTTAGTAGCCCTACCAGCTCATTATCAGTATTGTTTGTTTTTTTTCTTTTGTACATGGGAGTGACGGGGAAGGTATATCGGAGGGCTTGAGCTGCTGTTTAAAGGTGTTCACGTTGAGTGCTGTGCTCTTCTTTTTGACTTTACCTCACCAGAGTGGGTGTGTGTGTAAGCGTGCTGTGTGAATTAAGGATTACAGCAGACCCCTTACCTCCCGTAAGCTTTCTTTTGTATTTGTTCTGTTGTATTTATTTTTATAGATATATTGATGTCTGTAAAGTGTTTCTTTTTCTTTATTTCTATTCGACATCAGAATAATCTGCTCCGTGAGATGTTAATGTCTTAATGGTTTTAAACTTTTGTAACTGAACAAAGCTGCCTCATTTTTTTGTACTCCCTTGCCTATGTCTCTCTGCTCACCCATTCCGTTTGGTAACGAACTTGTGCGCCCCCTGTTCTGGGGCTGGTAGTTCCCGGTATAGACCGGGTGGCGTAGTCGAACGTTAGTATACATTGTTGGTGCTTCATATAGTTCCCTCCAGTACCTGATGCAGCCTCGTTACATATATATACACACACCTTAGTATAATATATTTCATAAATATACAATATACACTGATCAGGCATAACATAATGACCTAATATTGGGTTGGTCCCCCTTTTGCTGCCAAAACAGCCCTGACCCATCAAGGCATGGACTCCACAAGACCCCTGAAGGTGTCTGGCACCAATATGTTAGCAGTAAGGAGCAGTAAGTCCTGTAAGTTGTGAGGTGCGCCTCCATGGATCTGACTTGTTTGTTCAGCACATCCCAAAGATGCTCCCACTGGATTGAGATCTGGGAATGTGGAGGCCAAGTCAACACCTCAAACTCATTGGTGTGCCCCTCAAACCATTCCTGAACCATGGTTGCTTTGTGCCAGGGCGCATTATCCTTCTGAAAGAGGCCACAGCCACCAGGGAGCCACCATGAAAGGGTGTACATGGTCTACAACAATGCTTTGGTAGGTGGTACGTGTCAAAGTAATTTACATTTGCATTTATGCATTTGGAAAACGCTTTTATCCAAAGCGACTTACAGTGCCCGTATTACAGGGACAATCCCCCTGGAGCAACATGAAGTAAAGTGGACACACTGGTGGCTCAAGGACACACTGGTGGTGACCGCTGGGATCGAACCAGCAACCTTCTGCATATCAGTTCCATGGTTTAACCCACTGGACCACCATCTCAAAGTAGCATCCACATGGATGACAAGACCCAAGGTTTCCCAGCAGAACATTGCCCAAAGCATCTCCCTGCCTCCGCTGGCTTGCCTTCTTCACATAGTGCATCCTGGCGCCATGTGTTCCCCAGGTAAGTGAAGCACACACACCTGGCCATACACGTGATGTAAAAGAAAGTGTGATTCATCAGACCAGGCCACCTTCTTCAATTGCTGCGTTGTCCAGTTCTGATGCTCACGTGCTCACTGTTGGCGCTTTCGGCGGTGGACAGGGCCAGCATGGGCACCTTGACTGGTCTGCGGCTATGCAGCCCCACACGCAATAAACTGTGATGCACTGTGTATTCTGAGACCTTTGTATCAGAACCAGCATTAACTTCTTGAGCAATTTGAGCTACAGTAGCTCATCTGTTTGATCGAACCAAACAGGCCAGCCTCTGTCCCCACGTGCATCAATGAGGCTTGGCCGCCCATGACCCTGTCGCCGGTTTACCACTGTTCCTTCCTTGGACCACTTTTGATAGATACTGACCACTACAGACCGGGAACATCCCACAAGAGCTGCAGTTTTGGAGATGCTCTGAACCAGTCGTCTAGCCATCACAGTTTGGCCCTTGTCAAACTCGCTCAAATCCTTACGCTTGTCCATTTTTCCTGCTTCCTGCCTAAAATATCCCACCCACTAATAGTGTATATATATATATATATATATATATATATATATATATATATATATATATATATATATATATATATATATATATATATATATATATATATCATTGATCTGATATGTGTTGCCTCTTTGTGAAGTTGCATTTCATTATCAATCAGAATTAATGTTAGACTTTTTTTATTTTTATGTAAACCCATTTGACACAAAAACAAATGCCTACTTGTTTCCTAAGTGCACCGAATCAAAGGCTTCTTTTAAGATACAACAGATTACCTTCAAGAAGGGCCTCCCTTCCTAACTGACTATTGATTTGTGACTAAGAGAGCTCATTATGCTCAAGTGTTAGGCACTAATCTTTTGAGTTTTTTTTTTTTTTTGACTGCCCTTTCAAGATGAATGTCAGATGCAAAGACAATTTAACAAACTCAACTTCAATGAGGAAAGAAGTCAGTTTTAAAGGAATAGTTCAGACAAAAATGACTCTGTCATCATTTATTCTAACTCATGTCTTTGTAAACCAATATGATGGACTAAAAGCTGCTTTTCTGAAGAATATCCAGGTGGCTCTATCATGTAAGTGAATGGGAACTAATGGTGGCAAGCTCCAAAGTGAGAAAAAAAATCCATAAAAGTATAATTTAACCTACACTATATTGCCAAAAGTTTTGGGACGCCTGCCTTTACATGCATTTAAAGGTCCCGTTTTTTGTGGTTTTTTTAAGCTTTGATTGTGTTTACAGTGTGCAATATAACGTGTTCATGTTTCGCGTGTAAAAAAAACAAATTTTTTCACACAATTTACTTATCTGTATACCGCTGTTTTCACTGTCCTAAAAACGGGCCGATGAGTTCCTTGTTCTATGAAGTCCCTCCTTCAGAAATACGTAACGAGTTCTGATTGTGCCAGCGGTTCCCGTGTTGTGATTTGACCGCAGCTTAGCGCACGTTGCACGGAAAGGTCACGCCACTTAATGGGGAGATGTATGCACTCAATGATCTCTACAGCGTCCCTGGGAAAGCCAAACAAAGGTGATTTGACTCCGGGATAAAAATAACAGCGTCTCGACGACATGGCGACAAACACACTCAAACGCAACACTTCCTCTTCTCCACGCAACACGTCCTATTCTCCACGTGGGAGAGCAACAAGACCACGCCCCCTTTTTCACGTATTCTTGTGGGCGGAGGTTAGTCAACAAACTGTTCTACTGACGTCATTAAAGCAGGTTGTACCAGGATGTAGTCCAAGCCGGCCGTTCGCTGTAGGCTTTGAAAGGGAACTTCTGTTAAATAAAATATCTCGCTTGGCATTGAACTTTGAGCTTTATAATTTTACAGGTATTATTTATGCTCTAACAGCAACATTACACACTAACTAAAGTTTGAACAATGGGATCACGAAGAACGGGACCTTTAATGACATCCTATTGTTAATCCATAGGGTTTAATATGGAGTTGGCCCACCCTTTGCAGCTATAACAGCTTCAACTCTTCTGGGAATGCTTTCTACAAGGTTTAGGAGTGTGTTTATGGGAATCTTCTAGAAGCGCATTTGTGAAGTTAGGCACTGACTGGACAAGAAGGCCTGGCTCGCAGACTCCGCTCTAATTCATCCCAAAGGTGTTCTATCGGGTTGAGGTCAGGACTCTGTGCAGGCCAGTCAAGTTCCTCCACACCAAACTTTTCACTCTACGTCTTCACTGCTCTAGAGTCCAGTGGCGGCATGCTTTACACCACTGCATCTGACGCCTTGCATTGCACTTGGTGATGTAAGGCTTGGATGCAGCAGCACAGCCATGGAAACCCATTCCATGAAGCTTTCTATGCACTGTTCTTGAGATAATCTGAAGGCCACACAAAGTTTGGAGGTCTGTAGCTATTGACTCTGCAGAAAGTTGGCGTCTTCTGCGCACTGTGCCTCAGCAAGCGCTGACCCCACTCTGTGATTTTACTGTGGCTGAGTTGCTGTTGTTCCCAATTGCTTCCACATTTTATCAGTAACAGTTGACCGTGAATGGACTTATTGCACAGGTGGCAACCTATCATGGTACCACGCTTGAATTCACTGAGCTCCTGAGAGCAACCCATTCTTTCACAAATGTTTGTAGAAGCAGTCTGCAGTATGCTTAAGTGCTTTATTTTAAACATCTGTGGCCATGGAAGTGATTGGAACACATGAATTCAATGATTTGGTGGGGTGTCCAAATACTTTTGGCAATATAGTTGCAAGTTTTCTAAGCCATAAGATAGCGTTTGTGTATTGAACACACTGAAATATGTTCTCCACTGTAGCTCACAAAAGAAATATGGTGCTGGTAGACACATCATGTGTGATTTCAGTATTAGTTTGTGTCTTGTGACCAAATATCATTGACGTCAATCTTCACCTCACCTCACGGTTTGACACCGACAGTGAACGGTTTGTGATGCAACACATGGACCACGCTGTTTTCTCATATTGGAGTTTGACAGTCACAATTTACTTTTACTAAATGGAAAAGAGTTGCCAGCATATCCCGAAAACATTTACCTTTTGTATTTTATAGAAACGCAGATGCTGATGCCAACATTTACCTCCATCCTCCCAACCACCACCTGGATGGTCCCCACATACCATCGGGGGGGGGGGGTCGGCTGCGCCCCTGCCTTCAGCTTCAGGCAGGAAAGGCAGAGTCTGTTAGCCTCTAGACGTGAGCAACGGACGGGGCCTACGCCAAAGAACTATTAATCTTATACTTGCTGGTCTGTCAATAAATTAACGCTTGTTAGTTCATCTGGCCTGCTGAGTCTTTCTGGTATAAATTAATGCTCCAAACTTTTTTCTTTTTTAAACAAAACAAAACAAAACCACAAGTAAAAAGAAAAAAGGACCTAAGTGTCAGTCCTTCCAGAAAAATGTGGCTTTTTTTTGTGATTGTTGCGAGCAAAAATCCTTGATTATGCGGCACGTTTTTTTAAAAATGCGATGGAAAATGCGGGATATTTATGCAATTTTATGCGATAAAATTGCGAGAACTTGCAAAAACTGCGGTTTGATGAAAAAGAGAAAAAAAGCACTACATCACAGAAAGTGCTGGGAATATTTAAGTTCTCATCTTGTTTTATTGAAGACCTTAATAATGGCTCAAATTTACAAAACATTGAGTCAAACAAGTTCTGTAGCTTTACAAAAGGAATATGCTACAACTTCTGAAAAAAATAAATAACTTTCTGTTTTACAGAGGTAGCTATACAAAACAGACATTTGAGTGCTTCTAATACACAAAGTGCAATCTCTTAAAGGGTTAGTTCACCCAAAAATGAAAATTCTGTCATTAATGACTTCCCCTCATGTCGTTGGACACCTGTAAGACCTCCGTTCATCTTCAGAACACAAATTAAGATATTTAAGTTGAAATCTGATGGCTCAGAAAGGCCTCCATTGGCTCAATGCACTGTGCACTCTCAAGACCCATAAAAAGTACTAAAGACATTGTTACAAAGTCCATCTCACTACAGTGCAGGTTCTACAATAACTTTATGAAGCGACCAGAATAGTTTTTGTGATAAAACCTAAATAACGAATTAGTGATGACCGATTTAAAAATAACAGCATCATGAAGCTTCGAAGCGTTATGAATCAGCGAGTCGATTCATGATTCGAATCGCGTGTCAAACTGCTGAAATACGTGACTTTGGCGATCCAAACCGCTGAATCGACTCACTGATTCATAACGCTTCGAAGCTTCATGATGCTGCGTTTTAAAATCGGTCAACACACCGGGAAACTGCTTTACGCGGTCTTTTGCTGTTATTTTTATTGGCCAATGGGAGTTTGCGCTTCATCATGGTTTCACCGATATCTATGGTTTCACCACGGGGTTTGCAGCTTTTCGATGACGTTCACGTCGGGTAATTACATCACTTCAAAACATTCCCATGGCAATAGGGGGAAATGTGTGAAGTAAACTAACATTTTTCAACTTTCTGCTAATATATATAACTTTTTTTGCAACGAAAATGCGGGGATTATGAAATCATGCTATCCCTGCATATTTTGCACGCGGAAATAGGCAATTTACGCGGTGAAAGTGCGGCGTATTTGAAAAAATGCAGCCCCCGCATAAATATGCGGACTTTGGCTGATTATGCATTAAATCATGCGATCGCATAATCGCGTTTTTCTGGAGGGACTGAAGTGTGTGAAATGTTACTTTGTTCCTAATAAAGCATATAGCTGTGTGGACATCTATTCCCATCTTTTGCATTTGCTTCATTTCATCCTGCATCTGAGCCCAAATTGCACATTTTCCCAAAATCTTCTCACACATTTCTCATTTCTGAGAACCTATTTGTATAGCGTACCTGGCACACACACAAACTTTAAAAAAATTCTGGTTAAATGTCCTCCCGCAGATCTGGGATTAAATTCAAAGCAACTAGTTTGCAACCATTGTAGAATTCAAACCATTAATTTCAGTATAGATTCTCAAAAGACACACAGGTGTAGATTTTGTCAATAAAATAAAGATAATTAATATTATTATGATTGATAATAAGGATAATGGTGTATCATTGTATGCCATTATGAATGTAGATTTTTATTGAACATTGACAGGGCAACACTTTTTGTGGGAAAATAAATTATAAATTTATGCAAAATGTATTACTATATCTTAAGTTTTCAAGTATTTATACAACACACTCACCACCTAATTTACATTGACGTATAAGGTCAATATAAATGAGGTGATGAAAGTGTTGTATACATACTTGAAAACTTAAGATAAAGTAATATATTTAGCATAATATAATGTAAAATATAAAAATTATTTCTTGTTCAGTGCAAACATTGTATTTTATTGAATAAATACATGGTCATTAAAATTTGATCACTGTAAAATACAGAAATATCAAATTAAAACAAAGATTCTGAAAGCTTCTTACAATGCGAGCAAATTCAATGTCATTTTCAATTTCATTTATTTACAGAAATAACATGCTATTTCATATGATTCATATTTCATTACAAATATAGTGATTATCTCAAAGGTGGACACCCAATTTAAAGGCACAATTCACCCAAAAAATGAAAATGCTGTCATACTCACGCTCTAATTGTTCCAAACTTTGAATTTCTTGTTTTCAAATTAAATGGAATTCAAATGAAAAAGTTAGCCTATTTATTATCACGTTAATTAATGTACTATACCTTTAGCCCAAACATAACGGGCATTTTTTTTTATACCCCAAATACAATTTAACCTCATTAAAACAACCGTTGATTTAATTACTTTGAAGCTTTGTCTCAAAATATATTTTGAAATTTTAATGATTCTCTTTTTCTAGATTAATCTATAAAACATTAAATATTAGATAAACCACAAAGACTTGTTTTGCCACCCACGTTTGCTTCAGAGATGAGCTGAAGTTCCTAGAAACGCGGATGTTAAGAAAAGTGCTGTGGTGTACTTTTTTTGTGTGGCATCTATTATACTGTATGAGAAGAAAATAAATCACATTTTACCACAGTGCACCTTTAGCCCCATTGTACCCTACCATTATTCTATATTTAAAAAGTTTTTATACTTTAAAAAACACACATGGTTGCATTTTTGCAATTTCCAACTGGCAATTACAATAGTCCCTAATTGCAAAAACATCTCTCAGCACGATCCTTCAGTTTTAAATGAAAGGACTACGAGGTACACTCACTTTGAATAGTTTCCAAGAGAAACCATTGAAATTCCAACCCATCTGTTTGCTAGAGTAGCAAAAACAAATTATGGCTGAGTGCATGTGTGTTACTATCCTCTGACCTCTTTGAGGAGGTAACGCTATGATGCTAATGGCAGATGGAGGAAGAACACATGGCGTTAAAAGCTGCGGATGTTCAGTTTGGGCTTTTCGGCGTGTTCGCTTTGAAACTCGGCAACCTGCGATTGCAGGAAACGAGAGTCCAACAAGTTTTTCCACTTAGCCGATCTGCTCACTTAGACACATAGTCGGTTCCCATCTGGGAGAGACCACACAGCAGAGAAACATCGTCTGAAGTGAATTAGACATATTACAGACAAGCTCAGCTCGCATGACTGAAACATCGCCGTGAGATTTGGAGGCTAGAGACATGATGTATATATCCCGGATATGTTGAGCTAGTGACCACCTCACCTGTCACTGAGGTCTCTCAGAGAAGGTTGTTAAAACCCATCTCAGGATGTAGCGAGGGAGAGTCGGAGAGCATGTTGAAGGACGGGGGTTGACCTCTCTGCCTTTTTCTTCTTTCTGACTGGAGCCTCCATCTAGCTTGAGAAGTAACTCTAATGAGCAGAGCCCATCACTGCAGATGCCAGCTGCCTCTTTCAAACACCACGGTGCTCACAATTTCTTTCTCTCTCCCTCGCTGTCAGTCTTTCTTGACGGCACCACACGCCTCCAGGTTCGGCCCTGATCTCTATTATGGTCCTCCCATCTGCCACAGGGTGTCATGGGGCCCAAACTCAACCACAGGGCCCTTGTCAGGACCAGGCAATGAGGGACGTGAAGCAAAAAGAAAGGAGGATGCGACACAGAGGATGGATGGAGGGCTGCGGAGTGACTGCCTCCCTCATCACTGGTTTCTCTTGTTCGCCTTCATTCTCTGGCCCCCTGTCAGTATCAGTGACAAGAGCCACTCTCATAAAAACTTAATGAAGCGTCTTGGTAAAGGAGCGAGAGCCAGGGCTCACAGATTGAAGGCCTATGTGAAGTTTGGGGAGGGACAGGTTATGCCTGACATCCACAGCTATCATTTTAAAACTCCAGCCGGGATCTATTGGGAGAACAATGAGATACAGAATACAGAGATACAGACTTTGTTTCATGGTAAACAGGAAATGAAATGGGTTGTTGTAACAGTTAACGCATGATAGGATATCATTTACTTCTTTTCCAATGACAGGGTGCAGATGCTCAACCTGCATGGCCATTTTCTGCAAACTCTCACTGAAGAAAAAGCAGCTGTCTTAAACCAAGAACCAGAAACATCAAAATCAGGAGGGTGAGAATTTCCTTCTCAAGGGCACTGTAAACCCGAATAAGTTGGCAAAACTCAAAAAATGTAGGTAATCAGTTAAATAAATGTGTTAAAGTTAAGAAATTCAAAGTTTAAGTAAGCAGAACTGTCAGATTTCAATTTGTACTCATACATATGAATTGCTCTTAACTTAAAAATTGAGTAAATTAATTCATACATTTAACTTAAAATTATCATGTAATCTGAATGTTTATATTTTCTGTAGTGGGAAATTAGCTAGCTATAACTAGCAAATTCAATAAACGCTAGTGTGAGTGCCATGGCAAAGCATAGCCCAGTTTAAGGTACATTTAAGTTGGTTTAGATTAAAAGAAAAAAAAGTTAATAGAACTCAAACCAATGAAACAATTCAGATTACTTAAAATATGTCAGTTTCGTGAACTCAAAAGAAAAAGAAAGTTCTAAATACTCCTACAAGTTGATTTGATTGAACTAATTGTGACCCTGGACCAGGACAAACAAGTCATAAGGGTAATTTTTTTAAAATTGAGATTTATACATCATCTGATGTATGGCCGAGATACAACTATTTGAAAATCTGGAATCTGAGGGTGCAAAAAAGTCTAAATATTGAGAAAATCACCTTTAAAGTTATCCAAATGAAGTCCGTTGCAACGCATATTACTACTAATAATAATTGTTTTATATATTTACAGTAGGAACTTTACAAAATATCTTAATAGAACATGATCTTAACTTAATATCCTAATGATTTTTGGCATAAAATAAAAATCTATCATTTTGACCCATACAATGTATTGTTGGCTATTGTCACAAATATACCCGTGTGACTTATGACTGGTTTTGTGGTCCAGGGTCACAATTTGTTTAATTTGAGTTTGCCCTACTCAAATCAATTAATTATTTTGAGCGTTAGGGTTTACAGTGTGGTCACGGTTTGGCTAGTTAGAATGGTCCAATTAGCCCCTGCTGGTAGATAATGTAACTAGAGGCGGATGAAGCACCAGCTCCATCAGCACCAACATCAGCACCATTTCAGTGGAAAAAGTAGTAAATGTGAGTGGCTTAGTGTGCCCAATGTGTACTACTTTTCCTAAAATTAAAATAATACATTAAAAAACGAAATAAATCATTTGAATTTGGGCATCACAACATTATAATGCACAGTCAAATCACCTTTATTTATATAGCACGTTATACAATACAATAATTATTTCAAAGCAACTTTACAGTGATAAAAGGAAATTATGCATTTCGGATGTTGTTCAGCTGAAGTCACTTCAGTGTTGTTTCAATTTGTTATTGTCAAATGTTTTGGGACACCTGCCTTTACATACACATGAACTTTAATTACATCCCATTCTTAATGGTTTACTATGGAGTTGGCCCACCCTTTGCAGCTATACCAGCTTCAACTCTTCTGGGAAGGCTTTCCACAAGGTTTAGGAGTGTATTTATGGGAATTTTTGACCATTCTCCTAGAAGTGCATTTGTGAGGTCAGGCACTGATGTTGGACGAGAAGGCCTGGCTTGCAGTCTCCGCTCTAATTCATCCCAAAGGTGTTCTATGGGGTTGAGGTCAGGACCCTGTGCAGGCCAGTCAAGTTCCTCCACACCAAACTCGCTCATCCATGTCTTTATGGACCTGGCTTTGTGCACTGGTGTGCAGTCATGTTGGAACAGGAAGGGGCCATCCCACAAAGTTGGGAGCATGACATTGTCCAAAATATCTTGGTATGCTGAAGCATTAAGAGTTCCTTTCACTGGAACTAAGGGGCCAAGCCCAACCCCTGAAAAACAACCCCACACTACACAAGTACTGTTCTCCTAGCAGCAGCCAAACCCAGACTCATCCATCAGATTGCCAAAGAGAGAAGAGTGATTCGAACACGTCTCCACTGCTCCACAGTCCAGTGGTGCCGTGCTTTACACCACTGCATTCAACACTTTACATTGCACTTGGTAATGTAAGGCTTGGATGCAGCTGCTCGGCCAAGGAAATCCATTCCATGAAGCTCTCTATGCACTGTTCTTGAGCTAATCTGAAGGCCACACAAAGTTTGGAGGTCTGTAGCTATTGACTCTGCTGAAAGTTGCCGACTTCTGCGCACTGTGTGCCTCAGCAAGCGTTGACACCGCTCTGTGATTTTACGTGGCCTACCACTTTGTGGCTGAGTTGCTGTTGTTCCCAATTGCTTCCACTTTGTTATAATATCACTAACAGTTGACCGTGGAATATTTAGTAGTGAGGAAATTTCACAAATGGACATATTGCAAAGGTGGCAACCTATCATGGTACCACGCTTGAACCAGAGCGACCCATTCTTTCACAAATGTTTGTAGAAGCAGTCTGCATGCCTAGATGATTGATTTTATACACCTTTCACCATGGAAGTGATTGGAACACCTGAATTTAATGAGTTGGAGGGGTGTCTCAATACGTTTGGCAATATAGAGTTTGGCAATTAGATAATTTCATCTATAAAGCAGTTCTGCAAAAATGATATCATGGTCCAGCTCAGTTCAGTTGGACTCACTGGAGTATAGGAAATTGATAACAGAAATTAAAGAAAGAAAACACTCAGACTCTTCGGCAACTGTTAAGTACTAAGAAATTGAATGTATTGTTGCTGAATTAAATTAAATTAAATAAATCTTTTGACAAATAAAATAATAGAAATAAACCCACATAAACAGCAATAATAAACAATTCAGTTCACAATTCACACTTCAGTTGAATTTAGGAATTTCAATTTCAGAATCAGTATATAAGATTCAAAACAGATTTCACAGTCCAAAATATGTATCCAGAGAAAAGAAAAATATGTTCAAGAACCAGATTCAATGTCCAGATGTCACTGAATGTTTTAGTTCAGTTTCAGTTCAACAGGGGAAAAAAATCCCAACGAGTGATCCAAGGGAAATCCAAAGGGAAAAACACAAAATAAACAGTTCAAGGTGAGTATTGTTTGTCCTACCAGTTCAGCAAAATGATCGTTCTATTTACTTCCAGGTACGGTCAATTAGATGATTGGCTCGCCATGTCCAAACCACAGACAGAGCATCCACAGCAGGGACAGATCAGGATTCGGTCGGGCAATACCAATATGAAATGGAAGAAAACTAAGAAAAAAAAAAAGGAAAAAAAAAAACCCCGGCCTTGCAGAAACAAAGCCAAAAATAATAATTATTCAACTGTTCAATAAACTGTTTAAATTAAATAAATGATATGTTTCGTTACTCAATTTCCTATACACTGAACATAAATGCTAATCAACCACATGTTCACTCTTTGTACATTGAAACCTATGTACACAGTTAGCAAAGCTAGCGTTACATGCAACACATTTCTTCACAAACAAAATAACTACTTCAACAAATATATATATTCTGAACAATTAGACATTATTTACACAATAATTATGAAAATACAGATTACGTTACCGTTTTCAGATGCATTTCTTTCACATTACATTCTTAAAGGAACACTCCACTTTTTTGGGACTTTGGCTTATTCACTGTATCCCCCAGAATTAGATAAGTCCATACATACCATTCTCATCTCCGTACATCCCATAACATCCCACCGTTAGCCTAGCTTAGCACAAAGACTGGAAGTAAATGGCTCCAGCTAGCCTACTGGTGACAAAATAACACCAACATTTTCCTATTTACATGTTGTGATGTGTATAGTCACAGCATGTACAAATAACAAGGTTACATGAGACACAGCCATCTTATAAACGTATACATACTGGGGACTATATTTTCAGAAGGCGCAGCACTGCTCTACTTCTGCGGAGTGATTTGCTCGCAGGACTGGAGAAGCCCCGTTGTTACGTCTGTCAACAAAACCAACGTGACTAGGAAGATAGAAGTGAATGTGACTGTTGTATGGCTGACTTTGAGGAATTGTCCGAGGATTTTTACTTTGTATCAAACCAAAATCCAGAACCATATCGTTTTGAGCCAGAATACACTGACAAGGAGTTACAAACTTTGGAAGCTGATAGACAAGACGCCAAATTATCTCTGGCACTGCTCATTTGTTACTGTGACAGTCAGAGCGCATTCGTGAAAACACAATACTAACATTACAGGGGATACATGGAGCACGCAGAGCCGGATTAACACAAAGGCAAACTAGGCACGTGCCTAAGGCCCGATTGGTGGGATGGGGCCCAGACAGAGGAAAAAAAAAAAAAAAATTATAATAATAATAAAAATAAAATAAAAATAAAATAAAATGTAGAAATGTCCTATCAACAATTTATTTCAATATTTATTAATTAACTAAAAATAGTGACGATGTTTATCTTAACCATAGACTGTTATATTATGTCACATTAACGCCAGCCCGTGACTGTATTTATATAGAGGCGCCAGCCAGTTAAGACCGAGGAGACGTCAGTGGCGGTCAGAGGTTAGAGCGGGACAACAAAGCTAGCAGGCAGGTGTGTTTTTTAAGTAGGCTAACATTCAAGATGCTTTCGGGTGCGGCAAAACGTAAAAAGAAAAAAAATGAAGAGGAAAAAAAGAAGAGACAGCGGGGGGCTTTACAGAAGTTTCTGTCGGGCAGCCGTCCGACAGCTGTGAACCTGCTCGAGTCAGCAGAGCCAGGCCCGGAGACACGGCCCGAAGACGCGGTGGAAGATGCGGCGGGAAATGCGGCGGAAGACACGGCGGGAAATGCGGTGGAAGATGCGGCGGGAAATGCGGTGGAAGATGCGGCGGAAGACGAAAAATGTTTTGAGTGAATCTGGTGTTTTTCACAATTCTTGAAATGTAAGAAGTATTCCATCCATATACAAGTCTTTAATAGTCTGAATACCTTTAGTTTTCCACAGTTTAAATCCTCCATCCTTATATTTATTATTATTTATTGTTAGACAGTTTCTAAATGGTCTTGATGAATGTGAAGAGGTCATGTTTGCCTTCTTGTTCTTAATTACAACATTTATAAATGTTGTAAGCTATTGCATTTTGCAGAAAATCTTAATTACAACATTTATAAATGTTGTAAGCTATTGCATTTTGCAGAAAATCTTAATTAAATGTGTTGATTAAATGTAAACAGAGCAAATAAGATAAACTTACCGTACTTACCGCAGCTGCTTGCTCTGGATATGGATCCAAAGACACCTGTAGCCATCATCAAGTAGCCTACCATCGGGTTTGCTCAGAACA
>CM042250.1:44188865-44343865 GCA_023566225.1 Romanogobio albipinnatus | reverse complement strand
TCTGTTTGTCTGTCTGTCTATCCATCCGTCTGTCTGTCTGTCTGTCTATCTATCTATCTATCTATCTATCTATCTATCTATCTATCTATCTATCTATCTATCTATCTATCTATCTATCTATCTATCTATCTATCTGTCTGTCTGTCTGTCTGTCTGTCTGTCTGTCTGTCTGTCTGTCTGTCTGTCTCTCTGTATATCTGTCTGTCCGTCCATCTATCTATCTATCTATCTATCTATCTATCTATCTATCTATCTATCTATCTATCTATCTATCTATCTATCTATCTATCTATCTATCTATCTATCTATCTATCTATCTATCTATCTATCTATCTATCTATCTGTCTGTCTGTCTGTCTGTCTGTCTGTCTAACTGTCTGTCTATCTGTCTGTCTGTCTGTCTGTCTATCTATCCATCTATCTGTCTGTCTGTCTGTCTGTCTGTCTGTCTCTAACTGTCTGTCTATCTATCCATCTGTCTATCTGTCTGTCTGTCTAACTGTCTGTCTGTCTATCCATCTGTCTATCTGTCTGTCTAACTGTCTGTCTGTCTGTCTATCCATCTGTCTATCTGTCTGTCTGTCTATCCATCTGTCTATCTGTCTGTCTAAGTGTCTGTCTGTTTGTCTGTCTGTCTATCCATCCATCTGTCTGTCTGTCTGTCTGTCTGTCTGTCTATCTATCTATCTATCTATCTATCTATCTATCTATCTATCTATCTATCTATCTATCTGTCTGTCTGTCTGTCTGTCTGTCTGTCTGTCTGTCTGTCTGTCTGTCTGTCTTTCTATCAGAACAGCGCACTGTATGCATATGTTCCTTAGCGATTGTGTACCTACCACTCTCAGGCCTCTCAGGGCTCAGAGCAGGAGCGTCTAGACTACGCTGTTGCCAGCAAGAGACGGGTGCTCAGCTTGGCTCTGCGCTGGGCTGCCTTGCAGGGCCACCATCTGCTGGAGGATGACACTGCGCTCAGCTTTCTGGAGGTTAGAATCATACGCAAACACACACATGCACTGGCATAGAATGAATTACCACCAGTCTGCATGGAGATGTGTCAGAGAGATTGTCAGATTCAATGCATGAATCCGTAAGTGACTATTACAGTTTTTCTCAGTGGCTTTGGTACATTTCTCAGATCAGTAATGAAATTCTAAAAACGACTTGTTCAACCTCCACATCATCTAGTCACTTGTGCACATCATGAAAGCAGTTCTTCATTCTTTTGAACAAGTTGCACATGCTTTAGTACATTCGTGGAATTGATTATGTACAATTGTCTGCTGTTTCACATTATCAATTGCTAATGTCATGTTGCTCCAAATGTATTATATGGTTGGTTCTCTGTTCAATAGTCTTACCCCTCAGAACATCTAGTCATTAGTTCATCGCATAAGCCATTTATTGCAAAATGGTTGAGCTAGTTATCATGATGCGTTAAGAATATTTTCTATATATTTCTATTATGTTTTTTTAAATGTAGCATTCAGAAGCATTTTTACACTTACAGATGCATATTTCTCTTTCAGTATATAGTAGTCTAAATAAACGTTCTACTGATGCATACTATATCACACACATACACATGAATATATGCAGTTTATGTATATATAATCTTGTGTTTTTTCATTTATTTATATATGGCAATGACATTTTACAGTAATTTGTTGACAGACCAACAGTAAAAGCGTAACTGTGATTCCTGTCCTGTCTCTTGCGATCAATATCCCATATACATTAATGTGTCCATTTGTACAGAAAAAGTGCAGTCTTGTGCAGTTTCATAACTCATCAAAATCATAGCCATAGTTTACATCTGAAGATTCTGACAGTGTACACTGTTATATTGACAACGTGGCTAAACATTTTGACTATCTTGTTTGTGAACGATGACACAAGGACTTCTGATATGCTCATTGACATAAATATTTGCTTTTGAGAGATGAACTAAGGATTTTTAGCAAGTTACACACTTTTTTTGGTAAGCCAATGTGTGGTGCTGTTTGAATTGTTTAGAGGAAATTTACTCACTGATTTTAAGGATGACTTGAGAAATGCTCCAAAACAACTGAGAAAAACTGTAACATGATAAGCATGCTAAACGTGTTTTGTGTGTATGCAGGAGCTGCATGGGTTCGTATCTAATGATGCAAGAGTTTTGCGTCCACTGAAGGAGCTGCTGCCTGAGCTTGAGAGGATCATCAAGCAGTAGTAGGTTTTTAGTGTGTTGTGTATGTGCCTTTTGGACTGATATTAGTGCTTTAATGTGAATGGTTAATGTTACTGATGTCACACATATTTGTCTGTTCCTTTTGCTGTCTCAGTCCAGATGATGCACGAACCTCCCAAAAAAAGGTAATGTAGATCTGCTTTTTCGCATTTTATGTTTGTTATTTATAGGTCTACTGTAAATCTGTGATCTAAATCATGTTGATTGGCAAAAATAAATAATATTCTGCTGTGTCCATATGCATTTTGTTTTAAAGTTTTGCTTTATATTTTTGAACTTTTTTCTCTGTGATATCTTAGCAAAAAGTCCTCCTGCGACAGTTCAGCTCTGGAGAGGAGAGGCTTGCAAAAAAGCTGCCAATGAGGAGCTTTGATGACAGTGAGTAACTGTATCTTATTTAAACCTTAAAATAAACAAAACCCTTAACAATTAAAACAAAGGAAAGTTTTGAGTGTTAAATGCAATGAATATGAAATATAAGGTGCTCACTACTGGATAAATGGATGAATAGAACAATCAATGAATGGATGGTTGGTTGGATGGCATGATAGAACTATAGATTGATGGTTGGTTGGATGGATGGATGGATGGATGGATGGATTGATAGAATGATGGATGTATAGATGGATGGATGATTGGTTGGATGGCATGATAGAACTATAGATTGATGGTTGGTTGGATGGATGGATGGATGGATGGATGGATGGATGGATGGATGGATAGAATGATGGATGTATAGATGGATGGATGGTTGGATGAATTATAGAACTATTGATTGATAGTTGGATGATGGATTGATAGAATGATGGGTTTATGGATGGATGAATGGAACAATAGAATGATGGACGGATGGATGGATGGATGGATGGATAGAGCGATAGAACAATGGATGGATGGATAGAATGATAAAACTATTGATGGATGGATAGATGGGGAATGGAACAATAGAACAATAAATGAATGGAGGGATGGAATGTTAGAACTATGGATGGATGGATTGATAGAACAGTGGATGGATGGACGGTTGAATGGAATGATAGAACGACATGGATGGATTGATGATGGAATGATAGAATGATGGATGGAGGAATGGAACAATAGAATGATGGACGGATGGATGGATGGATGGATGGATGGATAGAGTGATAGAACAATGGATGGATGGATGGAATGATAGAACTATTGATGGATGGATAGATGGGGAATGGAACGATAGAACAATAAATGAATGGAGGGATGGAATGTTAGAACTATGGATGGATGGATTGATAGAACAGTGGATGGATGGACGGTTGAATGGAATGATAGAACGACATGGATGGATTGATGATGGAATGATAGAATGATGGATGGATGGATGGATGTATGGATGGATGGAACAATAGAATGATGGATGGATGGCATGATAGCACTACTGATTGATAGTTGGATGGATGGATTGATAGAATGATGGGTGGATGGATGATGAATGGAACAATAGAATGATGGATGGATGGATGGAATGATAGAATAATGGATGGAGGGATAGATTGGGAATGGAACAATAGAACAATAAATGGATGTGCAAAATAAATGGAACAAAAAATAGAACTATGGATGGATGGATTGATAGAACAGTGGATGGTTGAATGGAACGATAGAATGACATGGATGGGTTGATGATGGAATGATAGAATGACGATGGATGGATGGAACAATAGAATGATGGATGGATGGAACAATAGAATGATGGATGGATGGTATGATAGAACTTTAGACTGATGGATGGGTGGCATGATAGAACTATAGATTGATGGTTGGTTGGTTGGATGGATGGATGGATGGATGGATGGATGGATTGATAGAATGATGGATGTATAGATGGATGGATGTATAGATGGATGGATGGTTGGATGGCATGATAGAACTATAGATTGATAGTTGAATGGATGGATTGATAGACCGACGGATGGATGGATGGATGGCATGATAAAACTATTGATGGATGGATAGATGGGGAATGGAACAATAGAACAATAAATGGATGGAGGGATGGAATGTTAGTACTATGGATGGATTGATAGAACAGTGGATGGATGGATGGTTGAATGGAACGATAGAACGACATGGATGGATTGATGATGGAATGATAGAACGACGGATGGGTGGAACAATAGAATGATGTTTGGATGGTATGATAGAACTATAGATTGATGGATGGATGGATGGATTGATAGAACGATAGATGGATGAATGAAACAATAGAATGACAGATGGATGGAACAATAGAATGATGGATGGATGGCATGATAGAACTATAGATTGATGGATGGATGAATAGAACAATAGAACGACGGATGAATGAATGGAACAATAAAACGATGGATGGACGGGTCAATCAATCGTTTAAATGACCTCTCTTCATCTTTGTCTTTCCATGGGTGTGTAGTTCTCTTGAAGGTGTACTGCAGTGATCACACTTACACTACTATTCGTGTTCCTGTGCTGGCCACGGGGAGAGAGGTGACCGCAGCTGTAGCGGATAAACTGGGATCAACTGAGGAGCTGCTTTTGATAAATCTCAGCGCATCTGGAGGTGGTCCACATACATGCGTGCACACACACACACACACACACACACACACACACACACACACACACACAGATTCATGATGAAATATGAGTTGCCCTTGGAGATGTGACAAACAAATACACACAACACTTTGTAGATATTCAGCCCTTTTGTTGCTCTAGCAACATTCTGTATTGAATCACTCTATTCTGTATTATGTAACCACCTCAGATCAGTTTCAAATTAAACATTTCAGAAAGTACCAGTGAAAGTGTAAATCGTATAATAGGTTGAAGTTTATGTGGTAGTCTAAAGATTAAAGATAGTAAATAAAGTTCATAAAATCTATAAGATTTATAAGGTGTTGATCTTGTACAGCTGAAAAGTGTTCAGAATGTGATTTGTGGTCTGACTAATTCAGAGCTTTATTTCTTTACAGAAAAGCAGATTTTAAAGCCCAATGATGTATCAGTGTTCCAGTCGCTGGGAGTGAACGGACGATTGTTTGCCTGTTCCAGAGAACAGCTTGATTCACTGGTGAGATCAAATGTTTAGTATTTGGACACTTAAGGCCGCTATATACTCCACAAGAACAGAGAAAAAAGTTCTCACTCCCAGGGCTGCGAGAACAAAATGATGTCATTTTGTTCTCGGAGCCCTGGTTTGGGAGATCTCGCAGCTTGTTCTCAACATATTATCTGAGCAGAACTTTTTTCTTGTGGGTGTCTGAGAACTATTGTGTGATTGGTCAGAATCTTAAAGTAGGCGGGGTTAATGCGGAGAAACGGAAATGTTCGGCACCTGCTTTTCTCGTGAAATATGAAATGTACTGGCCAGAACAAACTTTGTTCTTGTTCTTGCCACCTCGAGAAAACGAACACATTTTAAAGTCGTTCTATCCATCCAAGCTTTAAAGCACACTTACAAATGTCATTCCATTAGACCAAAGGTTCTTCCACACCAGACTCTATAAACCAATTCTGTATTAAAGTAGGTGCCAACATACATTTGAGCATCTAGTGTATTTTAAAGTTAGCCTGGCTCCGCCCTCCTACGTACTTCCACTCAATTTTCATTTTCCTTCAGTACTACGTCTGGTACTGCTGTATATGCTTAGGTTTTCGCCCGAACAATTTTTTACCGGTCCAATCAGTGAACAGAGGGAGTGGCTGAGAGCGATGACGTTGATGTCGTGCGCTAGTTTGAGTTGTAGTTCAGTAATGGCGGCGGGGAAAGATGCGAGTGTGTGGCACTGGCACCGCTGACGAATGTCCAGAAGTTAAAGCCGGAGTGTGGCGAGGTGGACAAGCGAGCGAGATCGGTGTGCGTGATTGAAAATGAGACACACAGGTCTCGAGTCCTCTCATGAGGGAGCATGGAAGCATATAAGGACGAGCGACACCGGTGAAGGACGAGAGAGGACCAGGCCTGGATTTTAAGTTGTTTTGTTTACGTTTTGTTATGTATGTGCGTGGCAGTCGTCCGTGAGGGGCTGCCGATTTTACTTTCATTTTGTGTTTATTATTTGTTTAAAAGTTGTTAAACGTTCGCCGGTTCCCGCCTCGTTCTTCCCTGAACAAATGAACTCCATTACACGGAGCGAGAACAATCACTGCTGAGTTTTGTTGGTGGCCATGATGTTGTGGTCCGGGAAAAGTATTTTTCAGCTCGCTCCGTTAGTGGTGAAGGAGTTGGCTGAAGCCGTCCGTCTCCCACCACCCGCAAAAAAAACCCAGGCTGAATTACCTACTGCTTTTGACAAACACCAAGGTCGTGTGGTAATGTAGTTGCTCTCCGAATCCACATCTGAGTTTTCAAGAATATATCACTTCAAAATTCACTGTTTATATCCTTTTTGACCCTGCAGAGCACCGTGCGGTTGCGTGCGCTGTAATTTGCATTTCTAGACTTGTATTTCTTTAAATGCTGGCAAGTGTTTACAAGAGCAAAATATTTCATCACCGCTCAAAAAATAAAAGAAGAAAAGCACGTAAACTTTTGAATTGGGCTGTTATTTACCGCAGCATTTATTCTTATCATACCAAGCATATGACAATTTATTTACAGCACAATCATGTTATGATTGCACGAGATATGCACCACGAGAGCAGCGCGTTCTGATCACAAAACTCCACCGTGAATAAATAACAATCCGAATGCACAAGGTTTTATCACTGACACTGAGGTGGTGTGCACAGTTAATGTGAGAATCAAAGGCGAACGGCGCGTGACATACGTCACGACCAAACGTTAGCGATTGGTTTTGCTGATCCAGAGTGACTCTTGGCAGATCCAATAGTTTTAAACTTTAACAGAGTTCCCGCCTTCAAGGAAGTAAACACTTGTCAACGGAGAGTGGCCAGACTCTATGTACAAATGAAATGTACGAGAGTCTGGTAAGACCAGGCTATTTTAAAGTGCCCCTGTTATGCTATTTTGTATAATACCTTTCATGTAGTTTCATGTAATATAGCTGTTTCAAAGATCAAAGTGCACAATAAGTGGAATTATGTCCCCCAAAAGAAAGAGCAGAATCTGAACTGTCTGAAACGAGTCGTCAAATATTCCAGCCTTACTTCCTGCTCGAGGTTTGTAACCAGCCTATCGTCTTCATTGGCTGCCCGTGAATAACGTCTACTTTGGCCCACCCCCGAACTCTAGTTGTATGTGAGGCTTGGAAGAGTTTGGTTTGTGTTGTCGGTTTTTGTGCTGCGAGAGCAGAACCACTTTACATGTACATCCAAAGGATGAGGACTAAGGCTCGTATTGATACAGTAAAACTGATGGCATCATTACTTTTCATATACAAGTTCATATAGGGGAGAGCGGGGCACAACCTAATGCTTTTTGACTTTCTCAGTTTGTGTAAATCCACTTGGGGTTCAGAGTATTTATTGTTTCCCACATTAATTGCACACATGTCTAGTACAATTATGTGGTTTTGTTTCATTAATACAGTGTATACTATTTTCTTGATTTACCCCGAAAGAATGGAAGTGAAATGTGACAACATGCCCCGTAGGTGGGGTACATTGTAACATGTGGTGGGGCACAATGTAACATGACCAAATAACAGCTTAAAATGTTACCTGATATAATCAAAAAAATATACAAGACAAACTAAAATATTTTGTCAACAAAATACAATTATTAACTTTTTAAAATAAAATAATGGCATTTTTTAATCATTAAAAATATAAGCATTTTTGAGTTTGACTTCAAACACATCGCTAAATTCAAAACATAATAATAATTAATAATTTATGAACATTAACTCTCAGTCATTATTCACACTTTTCTCATGGTTTTTCAAAAGAATTCATAAAAGTATAGAATATAATGGCATATTTCTAATAGGGGCTCATTGTAACGCAGTGTTACAACACACCCCATCTGCGCAACTGGGATTTAAATCGCGGCTCGTGTCTTCTGCCGGTTAGATCAGCATTAAAGAACAATCTCAACTGTTAAATAACAGATATAAGGTTAAAATAATATCGGATTTGTCTTATTTTAAATAAACACAAAAAACAGAGATGAAAACTAAACTTAAGTAAGAAATTTACTTTTGCTATGGTTAAATACATGTTCAGTAATATCTTCCAGAGATTTTTTAATTTTTGTGCTATTTTTTCTCTAAATAATGTTGATATGGCAACTAGTAAATACACTAAGTTTCGTCATTCTGGCATGTGTGGAAAGGGTTAAAACATGCGCGTTACAACTAACCCCGTGTTAGGTTGTGCCCCGCGCTACCCTACTAAATATTAATGGATTTTTGTTTAATGTAAAAATTTGCTAAATTAGAAAAAATAAATAAGTAATACCATGTTCACAATTAATCCTAGACTTTTGGGTCTGTATAACGATGGATGGATGGATGGATGGATGGATGGATGGATGGATGGATGGATGGATGGATGGATGGATGGATGGATGGATGGATGGATTGATAGAACAATGGATGGATGAATGGAACAATAGACGGATGGATGATGGAATGATAGAACGTCAGATGGCTGGCTGAACGGATGGATGGAACAATAGAAGGATGGATGGATGGAACGATAGAACTATGGAAGGATGGACTGATGGATGGATGGATGGATGGATGGAGGAATGGAATGATAGAACTGTGGATGGATGGTTGGATGGATGGATTGATTGATTGAACAATGGATGGATGAATGGAATAACAGGATGGATGGATGGATGGATGGATGGATAGAACAATAGATGGATGAATGGAATGATAGGATGGATGGATGGATGGATGGATGGATGGATGGATTGATTGATTGATTGATTGATTGATTGATTGATTGATTGATTGATTGAACAATGGATGGATGAATGGAATGATAGAATGGATGGATGGATAGATGCATCCATCATTACTGTTCATATGCAAGTGCTGAGGAAGCCTCCGGAGCTGAAATTCAAATATGGTTATGGGCGTTTGGTTTCCATCACACGCTGTTAGCAGTAGACCAATCACAACAGACTGGGCCATCTGACCAATCCGAGCAGAGTAGTGTAAGGCCCGCCCAATCGTCCCAATGACGGCTTACGATTGGTGGATGAAGGTCTCTTGCGCGTTCGGTCTTTTCAGCGGGGCAAAGTAATTAAATTTGTTTTATCTGACTCCATTTTATCATGACCTCGAATTTAGGTTAGAATGCCAATTCAGTATTGGCCATTTATCTAGACATCTGATTATTCCGTTTAACTCTTTACTCTTATTGAAATTATTCATTCGGTTCTCAGAGTCGCACAGGGTCCTCGCACCGGCCATTCATTATGCGGGCCGATCACAAACTTGCCAGTCTTGGTCACTAGACAGAGGTTAATGACTATACTGTTTTAGAGTGCCGCCCTCATGCTTGCTTTCTCTAAAAGTATTTTATTTAGTCCCCATAGATTTATTGTGTCCCCACACTTGAATTAAAATATCATTATCTCTAAGCAGAGGCCATGACCACTACTACAGATATAGAGTATAATTCTTAGTTAGAGTAACATTATCTTAAACCGAGGTAAGGATCACCCTATTTAGGTTGGCCGATCAACATTATTCTTGTCCTAAATGGAAATTCCCTTTTTAGTCTTCACAGTCTAAGTACACTTGAACTAATGCCAAGAGTAGCTAGAAGAGTATCAAGGGTACACTAAACGTTACGGGCTGACCGATGTAAAGGTTTGCGCCCTGAAGTTTCTGCAACATCTCCTTAAATACCAGAACAAAGATAGAAAACTCTATGTAAAAAAGTCCTGTAGACCTGTATAGACGACAGGAGGTAAAGACCATTTGGCCGAAGACACACCCATCATTAAAAGCAAAATATCTCTAAACTCTTAAAACCTTTATTACCTTTTGGTTTACTTCTGTGGGGATGAGACCTTTGTACCAGTCACACTGAGACATTTTTAAAATTATATCAAGCATGTATAATACTGTATAGTACTTGTTCACATTAAACCATATAGATTTTGGGTGAATTTCAACATATGGAGAGGAGAGACGAGGGTGAGGGGAATGAAATGCGAATTAAAGCAATCCTTAGGTGATTAACTCAGCGTGACGTTGTCTCGGACGGGGACGCTAAATGCATAAGAGTGAGTCCAGATGTTAATTTCCTTTATTTTCTCAGAGTCAACATTTCTTATAGTTCTTCCAGTTTTCACAGTCTTACAGTAGGCTCTTGGAAAGGAGGGGTTTAGAAAGACATTTATAGAACAATTTCAGACCCTGTGCGAAAAGAGGTGATGCTGGAATGTATATTATGAGAAAATTAAAGAGTTTTTTTGACCTTGGATGCATGTAAATGTATTGTAGGAGACAAAACAAAACGATGAACCTTTAAAATAGCATAATTGGGGCAACTCTAAGTAAGTGTACAAATTAAGTAGGTTTTTGCATTTGTGTGCATTTAGTAATGACTTGTGTATATGTGTGTAGAATCCACTTCTAGAGCAGGAGGGTCCCTCCTCAGGGTCTATGTCCAGTTTTGAGCTGATGAGCTCTAAAGATCTGGCCTTCCAGATGACCCAGTATGACTGGGAGCTTTTCAGCTGTGTACATGAGGTAAAGCTGCACATAGTGATACACACAAACACACACGTCTGGTTTACTATCTTGTGGGGACTCTCCATAGACGTAATGGTTTTTATGCTGTACAAACTGTATATTCTATCCCCTAGTATGAGCTGGTGTATCATACGTTCGGACGGCAGGCATACAGACGCTCTACAGCAAATCTGGAGCTGTTTCTGAAGCGCTTTAATCAGGTGCAGCTGTGGGTGGTGACGGAGGTCTGTCTGTGCGGGACGCTCAGCAAACGGGTACAGCTACTCAAGAAGTTCATCAAGATTGCCGCCCAGTGAGTTCTTCAGCACACATATTAAAGGTTTTGTTCACTTCACTTCAATGTCCTGATAATTTACTCACCGCCATCTCATCCAAGATGTTGATGTCTTTCTTTCTTCAGTCGAAAAGAAAATACGTTTATTGAGGAAAACATTCACATAATGGTTTTCAATTGCAACCAAAATGTTGAAGGTCCAAATCAATGCAGTTTCAGAGCGCTTTGAAGGGCTTCAGAGACTCTGCACGATCCCAGACGAGGAATAGGGTCTTATCTAGTGAAACGATTGGTCATTTTAAAAAAATTAATTAAAACAGATAATGTTTTAATGGAATGTTTTCCTCAAAAAACTTAATCTCTTCGACTGAAGAAAGAAAGACATCAACATCTTGTGGGGTGAGTCAAATATAAGGAAATTTTCATTTTGAAGTGACCATCCTTTAATTGAACAAAAATCTTTGTTTTTTGATTATTTGGATCTGATTTGATGCGTTCAAATTTTGACACTGTGTGCTCTGTACATTTATTCCCTCAGCTGTAGAGAGTTTAAGAATCTGAACTCTTTCTTCGCCATTATCATGGGCATGTGCAACCCTGCCGTGAGCAGACTCAACCAGACATGGGAGGTCAGTGCCGTATTGCACAACTGAGTCTATTTTAAAACACATGTGCCATATTCTTAGAAAAGTCATTTTTGTATTCAAGTTGGTTTCATATTTTGAAAAGTGTTTATACCCAAATCTTTATATAAAACGTCAAGTGCTCAACCAAAATGTCATAAAAAGGTCAAATTATCAGATTGTCATATGAGCGTCTACATAAAAATCCTAATAATCAAATATTTATAAGTTTTTTTTTATTAGACTCACAAGACATTTTGGATTATAGGGTGTGTTCACACTTGGCATGTTTGCTTGGATTAAAATGAAATCTAGTGTGATTGCCATGTTAGTGCGGTTTATTTGAATAACACTATCATCCGAACCCTGATGCGCACCAAATAAGTGGAAAGAGACCCCTGAAAACAAACCAAAAACAGGATGAAATGTCACAAGATGTGACCCTAAAAAGGACAGAACACTCAAGCAAATCTGGTTCTTCTTGTCATACGAGTTATGTTGCCCATTACAGTTCGGTACAGGCGTTGAAACTGCATCTCCTTACAGCAGATTTTAATTTGTGTGTGTAACTGAGGAATTCCTGTCACTGCTCCTTTACACATTTTATAAGCTCTTTGCAAGTTCTCAGCTCGTAAAAATAGCGTCATATGCACACACATAGAATGAGCAAATTCAGCCCAGCACACAGCAATGCTTTAAATGTTTGATAAGTTCTGTCACAAAATATACGTCATAAATATACCTTTTTCTTGGTATCTTTAGGTTCGGTGTTAAAGGGTTAGTTCACCCAAAAATGAAAATAATGTAATTTATTACTCACCCTCATGCCGTTCCACACCCGTAAGACCTCCGGTCATCTTCGGAACACAAATAAAGATACCGGTAGTTTTGTTGAATTCCGATGGCTCAGTGAGGCCTGCATAGCCAGCAATGACATTTCCTCTCTCAAGATCCATTAATATACTAAAAACATATTTAAATCAGTTCATGTGAGTACAGTGGTTCAATATTAATATTATAAAGCGACGAGAATATTTCTGGTGTGCCAAAAAAAGCTAAATAACGACTTGTATAGTGATGGCCGATTTCAAAACACTGCTTCATGAAGATTCAGAGCGTTATGAATCAGTGTATCGAATCATGATACGGATCGCGTGTCAAACCACCAAACTGCTGAAATCATGTGACTTTGGTGCTCAGAACCGCTGACCCTTTAAATACACACTGAAGTGCCTTGAAACGCGCAGCATTATTCAAAGTGTTGATGTAATTGACCGTTTGCAAAGACCCACCCCCTTTAGTTACTGTTGCTACAACACGTTCTTACGTAGATAAAATACATCGCGGAGCAAAGAGGATACCGACAACACGCCGACAGACAGGACAAAGCAAGTTACTTTTGATATGAAACAAAGTCTCAACTTTGAAATGGTCATTTTTTTAATACCGTTTTGTGGCTCTTTAAAGTGTCGTGATCGCTGTAGCGCCTCAGTTAAAGCTGCTCGTGAAATGATTATCTCTTCCTTCTAGTTCATTGATAAGCATGAAATAAACATGAATGAACACTAAGAGAAATGTTGTTTCAACCGCGGAAAGACGTCAGTACACACCGTTTTTAATCTACTAACTCCTGAATGGTTTGTCGGACAAACCGGCAGATTCGGCGATGTGATTGGTCAGATCGCCTGTCAATCAAACTTGCGGCGAAGGGTGAATTTCCACTGAAACAGAAAGACAGGACGGGATATATCGAACAGCTCCTCCCTTTATTTTTAAATAGCCAATAGCGTTTAGGTTATATCACAGCTCAGCCAGAGCTGCTGAGCTCGGTAAAGCCGCAGTTTCCTACTAATCTCTATCCGTCTCTCCTAATCTCCATATCGCTTTAAAATATAGCATTCTGTGCAGGATTCAAATGGGTCCGATATGTTATGTGGTCTGCATATGATCCTCTCTGTGCTATCGTGTCTCTGGACCGGAGCAGACTGTGTGCACGCTGTGGCGGTTCACGTGACATTAAAGTGAAACCACACTTTATTCGCCGCAATGAAAAACATATTTACACTGTCTGAATCATTCTCTATCCCCTATATAGTGCTATACTTTATGTGCCATTCACGTAGAAAATAGGGACCGATTTTAGCCACAGCTTCAGCGTCTATTTATAATGTAGGGGGCGGGATGCTTTAGATTCTTGAGGGCATTTGATTGGACAGGAAATCTGATGAGAAGCTGAAGTGCAGAGTGATGTCATCAAAATCATTGATCCAATTTAGTCATTGTTTTGGAGCACACTAGCTTATACATAACAGTAAGGCTAACATTTGTATTACTAAAAGCCAATAACATCAAATTTGACTTCATAGGGTCTTTAAAAATGACAGTGTGAACACTAAGCGAACCAGGACTAAATCATTTACTTTTTGGTCTGGATCAAAAAAACCAAGAGAACCAAACTACAGGTGTGAACTCACCTTAATGGATTTAACATGGAAACCTTACAAGAGATTGAAGTCATTGCAATTTTCATGTATTTTTGAATAGATTAATAGGCCATGGTAATAAAAAAATCAGTCACGTCGTTAAATATTGACACATTGAACATTAAGGTCTTTGCAAATATGACTATTAATGTATCTATGGGCACATATTTCTTTTCCCTTTTTTTTAGAAACTACCTAGTAAGTTCAAGAAGTTCTACGCAGAGTTTGAAAGTTTACTTGTGAGTCTATTTCAAACACTTTGAATTCCAGCTCCTCTTTCTATAGAAATTATTTTGTGATTGAAAGTCATTGATCATTAAACTATGATTTATTTGTTGTGCTCAGGATCCATCCAGGAATCACCGTTCATACCGCCTCACTGTGGCTAAGATGGAGCCGCCAATCATTCCCTTTATGCCCCTTCTCATTAAAGGTGTGGGCGGGGCCTAGCCCCAATATTCTTAATAATAATGACTGGTTGTCGCATAGTTCTGTTCTACAGCATGAAATGTTTTTTTTCTCTCTCTGATCAGACATGACATTCACTCATGAGGGGAATAAGACTTTTATTGATGGACTGGTGAACTTTGAGAAGATGGTGAGTCTGTTATTGTTATATGTGCAGTGTTATTTTAATATTATTTATATACTATTATAGTTTGAATTAGATTTTATCTTTTATATTTCAGCTGTTATTTTAATATTAGCTTAAGTTTTTGTAATTTTTTATGTGCTTTTGTCGTTCTATTAATTTAGTTTATTTTTATTTCCCTTTAAGTCGTTTTAGAACTCAGCAACCCTAACCTATTTTATTTCAGTTAGTTGGCAAGGCAAAATTTCTCATTTTCATTTAGGTTTTTTAAGTAGAAGGTTTTTTTTATTTAATATTTATTTTTTATTTTTATTTCAGCTTTATTTCAACTAATGAAAGTGATTTTTAATAGTTTCAGTTCACAATAACAACACTGGATCTGCACCACGATCTGACCAGCTAGAACATATTTATATTTATATATTTTTCTGTCCTCAGCGGCTGATTGCTAACACAGTCCGGGCAGTGAGGCACTGCAGGAGCCAGCCCTTCAGTGAGTCATCTACACACTAATGCTCTCTTTGCGGTCCTAATTCATTTCTAATGGTCTGCCTCTATGTGCAGCCTATTGAAAAGCTACATCCCAGAGATTGCTCAATAATATCATATTCATAACAATCTGAGGTTAGGTATTTGGGAAAACATAACTGGCCATATCTAGAGGTAGAATTGCAGGGATCCCAATTAAATCACAACAAATTGTACAAATTTATAAATGTATGTATAAAATGATTATAAAAAATATCCCATTCAATTTATGGTATAAAAAACTGGCAGTTGTGTTTGCCAGAAATTCAAAAACTGTGATTAAAAATAAGAAATACTATGACATATTTTACAACTTAAAACCATATATTTCATTATATAATGTTAATTTACCAAAATCTGGTTTTCACCTTAAAATGTACTGATAACCTGCATAATAGTACAGGTACAATAGAAAGTTGCATGATGAATCAAAGTAACGCACATGACAATAAATAATGCAAAAAACTAGATAACATAACTAGATAACAACAGATTCAATTTAGATTCAACATGATGCGTAACACGAGAATGAACCTCATTGGTTCTCGAGGAAGCTCAAACGTGCTGCGTAACACGAGAATGAACCTCATTGGTTCTTGTGGAAGCTCAAATGTGCTGCGTAACATGAGAATTAACCTCATTGGTTCTTGTGGAAGCTCAAACGTGCTGCGTAACATGAGAATTAACCTCATTGGTTCTCGCTGAAACTCAAACGTGCTGCGTAACACGAGAATTAACCTCATTGGTTCTCGAGGAAGCTCAAACGTGCTGCGTAACACGAGAATTAACCTCATTGGTTCCTGCAGAAGCTCAAACATGATGCGTAACACGAGAATGAACCTCATTGGTTCTTGCTGAAGCTCAAACGTGCTGCGTAACACAATAATTAACCTCATTGGTTCTTGTGGAAGCTCAAATGTGCTGCGTAACACGAGAATAAACCTCATTGGTTCTTGTGGAAGCTCAAATGTGCTGCGTAACACGAGAATAAACCTCATTGGTTCTTGAGGAAGCTCAAATGTCCTGCATAACACAAGAATGAACCTCATTGGTTCTTGAGGAAGCTCAAATGTGCTGCGTAACACGAGAATGAACCTCATTGGTTCTTGTGGAAGCTCAAACGTGCTGTGTAACATGAGAATGAACCTCAGTGGTTCCTGCAGAAGCTCAAACATGATGCGTAACACGAGAATGAACCACATTGGTTCCTGCAGAAGCTCAAACGTGCTGCGTAACGTGAGAATGAACCTCATTGGTTCTTGAGGAAGCTCAAACGTTTTGCGTAACGTGAGAATGAACCTCATTGGTTCTTGAGGAAGCTCAAACGTTTTGCGTAACGTGAGATTGAACCTCATTGGTTCTTGAGGAAGCTCAAACGTGCTGCGTAACACAAGAATGAACCTCATTGGTTCTTGAGGAAGCTCAAACGTGCTGCGTAACACAAGAATGAACCTCATTGGTTCTTGAGGAAGCTCAAACGTGCTGCGTAACATGAGAATGAACCTCATTGGTTCTTTCGGAAGCTCAAACGTGCTGCGTAACACGAAAATGAACCTCGTTGGTTCTTGAGGAAGCTCAAACGTTCTGCGTAACACGAGAATGAACCTCATTGGTTCTTGAGGAAGCTCAAACGTGCTGCGTAACATGAGAATGAACCTCATTGGTTCTTGAGGAAGCTCAAACGTGCTGCCTAACACAAGAATGAACCTCATTGGTTCTTGAGGAAGCTCAAACGTGCTGCGTAACACAAGAATGAACCTCATTGGTTCTTGAGGAAACTCAAACGTGCTGCGTAACGTGAGAATGAACCTCATTGGTTCTTGAGGAAGCTCAAACGTGATTGTGAAAAGTCTATTCAAGTGCATTTCATAGTGTGTTGCCGTATTCCACACAGTGCGCTGTGCTGTATACATGAATTAATCATAAAAGCATATTACGCTTTGTTTAAAATAAACTCCTGATATGCGATGGGAAGAGGGAGAAGAATGATTTCAAAAAACGATTCAAACTCATGTTGTTGTGTCAAAAGTTAGCCCCCCATCCCCCCCACCCTTACGCTCCATGCCACTTATCCTGTTATCAGTGGGATTTTTTTAATGTTTTTATTTAAAGCCTTTTCCAACAAGGCGGGCTATTTGCACTTGTACATACTCCGTAAAAGGCTTGGATGTTTTAACATTGTTCCTACCTCCCTCAGATGCCGAGGCGTCTCCAGCCAGTAAGAATCCACAGGAAGTGAGGAATTACGTGCGTCAATTGAGTGTGATTGACAACCAGAGAACCTTATCCCAACTGTCCTTCAGACTGGAGCCAAGGCGGGGCTAAAGACCAATGCTCAGACTTTCTTTCTCTTGCTTCCCCCCCTCTCTTTGAAATACAACCACTGCATATCCAGTTTACTACAGTACAACTCAATGTTACATCCGTCCGCTGCCAGAGCAGTTGAACGCTGACTGTATGTGCTATCACTGCCAACTGAACTACATGTACAAGATGCGTATGTATGCTTGTTTGTGTGTGTGTGCGAGTTGCATGTTAATGACTTTAGTCATAAGAGCTACCTTGACGTGTGTTTGGGTGTGTGTGTAAGCAGAATGCACTCGGTCAAGTTGTGTATCCTTAGATTCAGTCATGTGAGGCCCTAGTTCATTCCCATGATTCTAGAACACTGCAAATCTGCTGCCTGCGCTCAAGCCTGCATTTCTATGATCCTATGAAACCTTCAGAACAATCCTAAAAATAAGAGTTTACTACAAGCTATCATGCGTACAAATAACAGTGACACTATATGATTATTTGCCGGCCACAAAAAAACGAATCAGTGGTACTCCGTGAAACCTTCCAGGCCTCAATGTCTTGTGGTATGTTGTTTCAAGTCATATAAATGTCAGTATTCTGGCTCAAGGACTATTTTTTACCACTGGTAAAATTGTGTGCTAGTAACTTACAGTACCTCTCGCCATAGCCTGTAGCATTATTGATGTCATTTTGTATATTGAGTTATATATGTATATTTTGGGGTTGGACCCATTTTGCTAAGTTATCATAATCGGTCTGAGAAGGCCTTCGTTTTTTCTCATCCTGCCTTTTGGAAAACGAGACGCTGTGTGTGTGTGTGTGTGTGTGTGTGTGTGTGTGTGTGTGTGTGTGTGTGTGTGTGTGTGTGTGTGTGTGTGTGTGTGTGTGTGTGTGTGTGTGTGTGTGTGTGTGTGTGTGTGTGTGTGTGTGTGTGTGTGTGTGTGTGTGTGTGTGTGTGTGTGTGTGTGTGTGTGTGTGTGTGTGTGTGTGTGTGTGTGTGTGTGTGTGTGTGTGTGTGTGTGTGTGTGTGTGTGTGTGTGTGTGTGTGTGTGTGTGTGTGTGTGTGTGTGTGTGTGTGTGTAGGGCAGTTATTTTCTTTTAGGAAAATGTGCCTAACTTGTAAATAGTATAATCTTAATAAATGTACTGTTCAACACTTTCTGTTGGTGTGATTGGACTTCTCACTTCTGTCTCTTTTCTGTGTTGCTCTTATTTGTTCTTTGGGATGATAACGGTATTATTTAGTTCATCCAAATTTAAAATTCTGTTATCATTTATTCTCCCTCATCATGTATTTTAAAACATGTATGGCTTTAATTAATTAGAGGAACAGATTTTAAACTTTTTTTCGGTAAACTAACGTTTTAATATTGTATTTTTTTTAACATAATAGTTCATGTATATTCAAATGCTACGTTAAAATGAATACTCTAATGCAAGGGTTTTCAAATTGGGGTCCGAGAACACCCAGTCAGCCGACAGAGAGTGACAGGGGTCTAGAAAAAAAATTAAAATAATAATAATTAGATTAAAATTAACAAATAAAGCGATACATTTGATTAATTGCAAAAATATTAGTTGCTAATTTATTAAATACATTAAATTAGATTAAAATAAATAAATAAAAACCTTAATATATATAAAACATTTGATTAAAATTAAATAAATAAGCAAGACATAAATAAATAATGCATATAACAATGTATTACATTGAGTAGGACAAAATATATAATAATGTAACTGAAGCGAATTTTAGATTTATAATATTAGATTTGTGTGTGCTTATACATTTTAGAATGGGGGTCCCTCACACAGGGATGATCATATTTGGGGATCTGTGGCATCTAAAAGATTGAAACCCCTGCTATATTGCCATATGACTGCTGGTGTAAGATGTGGCAGGTACAGTAGCCTGCCTATATTCATTCATTTTCCTTTTCTCGTTGTATACCCCTCCGTTGGCTGTCTGTCCGTGTAGAGGCGCTATTGTCATTGTGATTAAATTTGTGACACCGTTATCTGTGCTCAAGAAAGCCCTGACGATTTCTACTATGGCGAATGCACATCTAATGAATATTAATTACGCAACATGGCGACTGCCAATGACGTCATTGGCTGAAGTGCCAGTGGGTGGGCGTTAATCTGACGAATAAACGATTGGCCCAGGGGTGTTACTCATCAATATTAATTAGGTTACGCATTTACTCTGTGCTCTGGTCGCTCCTATGTGTTACTACGTAACGTCTTTTTGTCGTAATTAATATTCATAAGCCAACCCTTCGCCGTAGTAGGGTTCATAATTTGTCCACTGGTCCAAAGCGAGTGTCCTCTTATGGAAGTGCAGTAACACGAGACAATGAGGCTCCGTATAATATTTTATGACTGGGATTGTTCAGAGAGCGACCGGCCAACGCGTTTCACCGGACCGCACGGAAAACACGACTAACAGGTAACTAGGAAAGCATGCTTTTACATTTTAATCAGAATACTCACTATGCAATGTATGTGTTAATGAAAATAACATTATTGGAAAGAGTTTCAATTCTGCAGCGTGTTTGACGACTTGAGGAGAGTGTGACATAATGTCTGTCACAATGTTTTTGCTTTCCAAAATCTCCACAAGTGTTCCAAAAGTAGCCAAAATTATTCTTAAGTATTCCAAACTCTTCCAAAGCAATATTAAGTGAATATGGAATGGTGGTAAATTAAAAGTAATAAACTTAAGAACAACAACAACATTTGCACATTGTTTTACGCAGAACAAATGTGCATATGGATACTATAAATTAATGTTTAATAATGTTTAATGAGATATATATTTCTTGATTTTTCTTTGCACAATAAATAATGATAAGCTATATTAAATAGTAGGATGTTGTTTTTGGCAATGAATCAAGTAAGAGGTGTTGAATGAGCTGTTTTTTAGTTAAGAATAGCCGAACGTGTGACACACTTGCCTTCTGTTGGCCCCTGATGTCACAGCCAGCCAGCGGGCCACAGTGATGATATGCGGGTTGTTTTTAGCGACTGAGCGCTCTTTATGTGATAGTATATAGTGCAGTATATAGCTTGTTCACTCTAAACAGGGGAAACCAATCTGAGGTTAGGTCATAGATTTCGGGGAAGAGTGACGCATGTAGGCCTACTAGTAATGCATCAGAAACCAGACCCCCATTTCCACTGACTACAACATCAGTTTACTACATTAGAGGCTGGTGTGAAAGTTTGATTCCCTGAACATGCATTTCTACACAGATGTGCACTCCTGGAAAAATGAGCAAATACACATTCAACCGGTGTTTGTTGCAAATGGTTGCAGCACACTTAATGGTTAGTTGACCTGACAGCTCAACCAGTGGGATTTATAATTATTTTAAACAATATTTGTATTATTCCTGTACATGCATATAGCTTTTATAACCCCACAGAGAGACTACAATAATAAAAAAAAAAATAATATTGCTATGGAAGCTTGTTTCTGCCACATAATAAAAAATATAAAAGGTACACTCTAAAAAAAAAAAAGGTTCTATATGGCACCAAAAATGGTTCTTGGCTCGTAATCATAGGGGAACCTTTTTTAGTGCTATATAGCACCAATTTTGGTTCTTCAGTGGTTCTTCAGCGGTTCTTCAGAGGTTCTTCACTGGTTCTTTGACTAAGGTGCTATATAGCACCTCTGAAGAACCGCTGAAGAACCACTGAAGCACCAAAATTGGTGCTATATAGCACTAAAAAAGGTTCTCCTATGATTACGAGCCAAGAACCATTTTTGGTGCCATATAGAACTTTTTTTTTTTAGAGTGTAATTGCGGCTTTTTATCTCACAAGTCTGACTTTTTTTCTGCACAATTTTTTTTCTCAGTCGCAATTGCATGTTATAAAGTCAGATTTACGTGATATAAAGTGAGCTTATATCTCGCAATTCAGACCTTTTTTCTCAGAATTTTTTGTTTATATCTTGCAATTCTGACTTTATAACTCGCAATTGTGACTTTTTATCACAATTCTGAGAAAGGAAGTCATGATTGCGAGTTATAAAGTCAGAATTGCAAGTTTATATCTCACAATTCAGACTTGATATCTTGTAATTCGGACTTTATAACTTTAGTCACAATTATCTTTTACAATGTTTTATTCTGTGGCGGAAACAATCTTCCATATATTACAGTAATTGTTTATAAAGTACTTATTAAATACAGGTAGCCTGTAGGGGTGGGAGAAAAGGTCAATGCATCGATGCATCGCGATTCGTTATCCAACGATTCAGAATCGATTCTCAAAAATTCGAGACTACAATAATAAAAAATATATATATTTTTCACGTTAACTGCATAAAGCTGATATAGCCTACTCTTAATAAAACATGGTTCTGAACCGTACCAGATTAGCGTTCTGGGTTCTTCAACTTGTAACAATAGTAGAAGCCTTTTTGATGCTGAATATTAGGGATACACAATATATCGGCCAATATGTTAATTTTTTATGTTATCATTATCGGCTGATATATTAAAGCCAATACATAAAGGTTTTTCTGTTCATCTGAGACGCTTCAGATGCACACGGTTCACCATGATGGTTTTGAATAGCTTGAAATATGATCGAAATCACTTCAAAAAGGAAAATATGTGCAACATGCAGCGCAAGTCTGTCATATAGTCTACATAAAATTATAATGAGAACATTATAATTGTGTGCTTGGGACATTTTTTTTCTCAAATTATATAAAAATTAGGATTTAGATTTATCGGCCAATACATCGTTTATCAGCTTTCAAAGAGTTATTAAATCGGTCATGCCTACCCCAACATTGTGACAGCAAGTTCTGGACGAGCAACATATCAGTTGTATATGTGTATATATCTGAATGTATATATACAGTTTATTGGCTCCCTAGTTGGCTGCACTGTGAATGCAAACAAACACATCGACAAGTGCTGAACTTCCTGTCTTCTGCAGTGTCCAGTTCAGTAATAAACCATAGTTCAGTGTTGTTAAATTTGATTATGGATTATAGTTAAATAAATATAGTTTGATGGTTACATTTCCCCATATTATTATCTTATTCTTCAGGTGTATATTTGAAAGATGTTTGTTTTTGTATTTTGTGTAAACAGAAATCCCTAATCTCTATTTGAGCAGTAATCCAAAACATTTCAGTAGTTTTTTCCCCTTCTCTCTTGTGTTCTCATGATGCCTGTAAAATAGTGTGAACAAAAGTGGCAGGAGTCCATTTGCAGATTTAGCAGAAAACACTGAAGGACTGAAGGCAGATACAAGCCAAGTCATTCTACAGATATGTGAACATGTTAGCATTGTTGCATTTCTGGTTCTATCGTCCTGAAGTCAATGGGTTTTTTGAATGGGTTCTTGTTTTAATGCCTGAAATAAGGTCTGGAGTTAACACAAGCTCATAAAATACACCAGTAATACTCCACTTTTTAAATGTGTTTACTTGTCTTGAAAAAGGCGGTCGCTAATCAGTGGTTAAATGAGACTACATAGGCTGTCATTATACATCAGCACATCGAACAGGAAAACTGGTCAGCTCAATAGTCAGCCTCACAGCCTCATTGTTTTTTGTTAACTCAAACCTTCAAACTTGTAGATTTTAAATAAAGATCGAAAGAGTTGTTGGAAGCTAATAGTGGCGACACTGAAGTCATGTTATAGTTGGTTTATATCTTAAAGTCGCCATAAATTAAAAATGGAAAATTCATATTTTTTATGGAATATTGCTATGAAAGCTTGTTTCTGCCACATAATAAAAAATATAAAAGGTAATTGTGGCTTTTTATCTCACAAGTCTGACTTTTTTTCTGCGCAATTTTTTTTTCTCAGTCGCAATTGCATGTTATAAAGTCAGAATTACGTGATATAAAGTGAGTTTATATCTCGCAATTCAGACTTTTTTTCTCTGAATTTTTTGTTTATATCTTGCAATTCTGACTTAATAACTCGCAATTGTGACTTTTTATCACAGTAGGATAATCAGTTACCAAAAATGTATGTTAAGAATCGAAATGTGCAGCGGGAGCCGTGCGTGCCCGTCTCCTGGCAGTGTTTGTCTCACGCAGCTGAACCACGGCTCGTGTATTGCAAATACAGATGAATATTGTCCATTATGTCACATTTTCCGGTCTTCTCCTCCGACCCCTGTCTGTCTCGTGCTTTGATTTATGATTGGCAGCATATATCTGCTGCAAATGCGACCGTGTTCCCCTCTGTCTCATACACACATGCATATAACGTTGTATGTTAAACGCACTGCAACGCACCCCCGTCCCTAGGAAGGCGGAACAAAGTGGACCTGCACTCCGGATGAAAATAACAGCGTTTCGTCGGCATTGGCAACAACACTACAGCCTACTAACTATACCACAACAACGCTTCCCTGCTGCGATACAAAATGCCCCCCCCCCCTTATTTCATATTCTCGGAGGAGGGGTTTATGTAAATATTGGGGCTGGTGATGTCAGCAACCCTGGAGGAATGTGTAGTAGTCCCTACCGGCCGTTTGCTGTAGTCCTTAGAAATTGATTTCTTTAAAAGCAAATATCTCCCTTTGCTTTAAACTTTGAACGTTGTAACTTTGCAGATGCTGTTTATGCTCAAACAGCAACATTACACACTAGCTAAAGCTAGAAAAGTGAAACCACCCCTTTAAGGGCAGCATGACCAACATGGACTTCAAGCTGGTTTATGCTGGATTTTCAGGAGGGTCCCCTGTAAGGCCGGCGACACTCATTTGGCTCGTGCTGTATTGAGCAGACACGTTCAGTTTTTAATTGCAGTGTCTGTTCTCTAACTGAACTAAATAATTGTATTACTATAAAAATAAAAACGGCGGTGGGGTGGTGCCGCGGTCGGCAAGAGATGTAACCAGTAGGCGTGACTTAGGAGTGGCCTCGTGCAGCGAAGCAAGTGCATTCTAGGAGTTGTTGTCTTTCATCCATATGTCCATTTGTATCCAAAAATACATTTTCTGGCTTTTCTCAGTCTAGAAGGCACCAACTTCTAAAATAATTTCACATTTTCTACTACATAAATGACCCAATTTAAATAAACATTCATCTTTCCAGCGGTAAAGAACCCCTTTAGTTTTGAATGTTGTTTCATTGAAGACAAAAGGGCCAGCAGAACAGCTTGCGGCAGTGCAAACCCTCTTTTTGCGTTAAAAATCTACTGTCAGGATTTGCTAAAGACGTGCAGTGAAAAATTAGCGCTGAAAAGGCGTGGACACAGCTATTTTTGAGGCTGACCTTTTTGTATATGCATTTGTAGAAGTTTCCCTTTCAGACGCAAAATTTATGTGATGAGAATATTTAAATGAATCACGCAAGATGATTTACTAAGGTTTGCGCTAGTCAATTTACTGGTATTTGCGCCATTATTTACTGCCCAGAAAAAAGCATGTCTTAAACCCAACGCTAATTTGCGCTGCTCTTGGTAGAGTCTGCGTTCTTTAATTTGATTTTGCACGATGTCAGTTGATCATGCGCAGAACTTTCCACTCCCATCTCCAATTCTAATTTGTCCTGTTTGGTAAATCTGGCCCCAAGTCTATAGTTTTGACTTTAAAGTATTTTTTCTGTATGAGTTATCTTAAGTTATGTTTTTGTCAACTTGACAAGTTGCTTTTTATCGTCTTTATATTTGTCTGTCTCTCTCTTTCTACAGCCACAGTGAATGTCAGTATGAGATGTCGTCCCTCAGTGCTAGCTTCGTTCAGATCCGCTTTGATGACATCCGCTTTTATGAGAACTGCGGTGGTGGGAGTTTTGGGAGCGTGTATCGGGCACACTGGATCTCACAGGACAAAGAAGTGGCTGTCAAAAAACTGCTGAAAATTGATGATGAGGTAGGTTCAGATGAATTTATTGTTATTTTAGCGTATTATTTTTTGTTTGAACTCAAATGACCCAACTCAAATCAACTGAATTTGTATAGCACTTTACACAATACACATTGTTTCAAAGCAGCTTTAAAGAAAATCATGATGTTAATGTTTATAACATCTTAATATCTTTATGCCTTAATATTCTTATGCACTAACAAGGACGCTAAAGACCGCAGCCACTAGTGTCAGTTGCTAGCATGATGTATACAGAACATACATTGGTCAAGAAGTAAATTCTTCATCAAATTCTGTACATAATCCAAATGTTTAGGATTTTGGATGCAGCCTGTGTGAATGTAGCCATTGTTACATAATTTCCTGTTTATTGGCATGAGAAAGGGGGAGTGTAAGGATCTACAGTTTTCCATGACAGTCTCTCTTTTTTTCCCCATCATCTCTCCCCCGCATTTCTCTTTGTCTAAAGCCAATTTGATATACTGTAAGTGTAAAATGTAGCATCTTAATGTGGGTTTGCAGGCGGTGTGTGTTATTGTCAGTATTAATGCATGCTCAGCAGCACTGCCAGAGTCTGTTCCACTGTTTACTGGGGTTTAGCAGCTTTCCTGGCTGATGCCATTCAGTTTGAGTCCCAGCGGACATGTCCCACAATACTGCTAATGGCTCCATGTTCACGTACATTTCTAGTGTAATATTTGACCTCGACATACTGTAATGAAAAAATAGTTTTATGACATTGATGCAGCACTCATTTGAGCCTCAGTGTTTGACCGCAGTCTGGTGACTTTCACCTCTGCATCTGTTTTTTTTTTCCTTCACCTCATCCAGGCTGAGATTCTGAGTGTCCTGAGCCACAAAAATGTTATTCAGTTCTACGGAGCCATGCTGGAAGCACCCAACTATGGCATTATCACAGGTAATAATAAAATGTGGTCTCTTTCTGTTTCACATCCCACATGAATGTTTTATTACTCAGAGGTTCTGCTTTAAATGCTCATGTTTTTATGTTTTTTTTTTTAAAGAAGTCTCTTATGTTCACCAAGGCTGCCTTTTTTTATCAAAAACAGTAATGTTGTGAAATATTATTACAATTTAAATAAGTGTTTCCTATTTGAATATATTTTGAAATGTAATTTATTCCTTTGATGGCAAATCTGAATTTTCAGCATCATTACTCCAGTCTTCTGTGTCACATGATCCTTCAGAAATCATTCTAATATGCTGATTTGGTGCTCAAGAAACATTTCTTATTGTAGTCTATATATAGTCTCCAATTGTTCTCCATTTCATCTCATTGTGTCTAAGAGAAATAGAAATGCTATTACCCACATAGGAGGGGACGTTCTCGCGACCTTGCGCAACGTTCCCTAAAAGTTCTCTAAAGGTGACGAAAATCCCAAACCTTTATAGAAAATTAGGGACTAATTACGTTCCTACATAACGTTCCTAAATAATCCTCTTTTGGTTATGAAAGTGCTGCAATTCAAGGTTCCTTTTATGACTTTAGGGGGACGTTCCATTTTGGTTATTCTATGGTCCCATAACAACGTTACCAAGAGGTCATTTGGGATGCTAACAGAACGTTCCCACATGGTCTTCTGTTTGTCTTATATTAACGTTCCTGATATTACTTAATATTCACTATTCTATACTTACTATTCTGATATTACTTCACGTTCAATTTTGGTTATTCTATGGTCCCATAGCAACGTTACAAAGAGGTAATTTGGGATGATAACAGAATGTTCCCACATGGTCCTCTGTTGGTCATATAATAATGTTCCTTATATGACTTTAGGGGGACGTTCCATATTGGTTTTTTGATGGGCACACACTGTAGCAATGTTACAAAGCGGACATTTGGGGTGCTAACAGAATGTTCCCACATGGTCCTCTGTTGGTCATATAATAACGTTCCCGCTATAGCCGCGTTTCCACCGCAGAATGTTCCCACATGGTCCTCTGTTGGTCATATAATAACGTTCCTGGTATGAATGTATGGGACATTAACAGAACGTTCCCATACGGTTCCCTGTTAGTCAGATGGGGACGTTTCATGCGGGACTGCGCTGCAACATATCTTGTTCAGTGCAGTGGTCTCTACACTAAATCCTGCATTTTACAGATCCTCATTTGCAAAGCAACCCAGTGTACATTGATTCACATCAACATGTTCTGATGTTCTGAAAAATAACATTCTCGGTTGGTCCCCTAAAGGTCCTGTAAACATTATGGGAATGTAGTGTAGAGACCTAGAGGCAGGGTTGCCAGGTTTTCACAACAAAACCCGCCCAATTGCAACTCAAAACTAGCCCAAAACAAGCCCAATCTCGTTTCAGGGGGGCATCTCCAGTAAAAATCGCATTTGGGGGTTAAATATGTGTTTTTTGGGTATGGTTGCCTACTAAAATTCGCATTCCCGGGGCTAAATATCATATAATTGGGGTCGCTTCAACCCGCGGACATGAAAAACAGCCCGCGGCAACAGTATTGAAGTAGCCCAATTCCGCTGGAAAACCACGGACTTGGCAACACTGCCTAGAGGGAACATCCTATAGTAATGGTCCCCTAAACATCCCCAGAACATCCTGAATGTTCCCTGAAGGTCCGCCAAATAACGTCCCCCAACCCATTAAAGAACTCCGTCTCGAAACGACTCAGGTGACACCCTTGACACCAGTGGGGACGTTCTGAGAACATTCTGGGAACATCAAATTAAAATCTGTTCCCCTAAACGTTCCGAGAACATAACATTTCTAGCAGGGTATAGAGACCGCCTTTGTGATTATTCTTTCGTAAGGGATGCTGTGATATCCCAAAAATGTACTACTGCCTACTGCCATGATGTTGTGAATGTAAAAAGCTTTGTGTGTAATCAGGGTGTGAGGAGAGTTCATCAAGAGGACACACGCACACTTACACAGTTGTCTTGCCATTTTTTTAAACATCCTATTGTGATCTTTGTCTCCAGGGATGTAAATTTGCTTATGAGCAGATTTATGTGGCTTAATCATTTCTCGAGAGCATGTCTTTCAGCGGCTCTTCAGAGTGCTTGGTCAGCTGGGTATTCAGTAAATCTAACGTTTGTGCATGCTGTCATCCTCTAACTCCTGCTGCCAGCATCCGCTCCGTGTGTGTGTGTGTGTGTGTGTGTGTGTGTGTGTGTGTGTGTGTGTGTGTGTGTGTGTGTGTGTGTGTGTGTGTGTGTGTGTGTAAATGGGAAACCCTGAGTGTGCTAAGCTGTGTTTGACTTCACTAGAGGGTTGGTGATAGATGATCTCATGTGTTGATTGACATCTCGACATGAGACAAGCTTTTTTGCCTCTCTCACTCCTTGTCTCTTCTCTATATGTAAAATTGGTTACAATAGTTAAGTTTCCATACAAATTTAACTTGCACACAAAATTGCAACATCACATAAAACATTTGCGAATAAAGCAGCATAAATCATAATATTCTGAGAAATTGGCACACAATATATATAATAATAATGAAAATTGCTGCAATTGGGGAAATCACTGTTGCTCTTTTTTCCAACATTATGAATAACTTGTGCCTCAGAGCATGCAGACGAAACGCAATAAACACTTTCGGATGCCTGGTGTTTGTGAAAGCATTCATGCGAGACACTTCTGGGAGGTCATTATACTGAATGATTTTGATGACAGACCCTAATGTTCAGGCATTTTAGAATGATCAAACCAACATTTGAGATGCTGTTGTCACAGTCACGTGAGGGGTTTTTTGTTGCACATCGAGAGATTTATTCGTTAAATTAGTCTCCTTCATAGTTTATGCGCATGTCTTCTTATCAGATAAAAAAATGTATCCACCTCAATTGAGCGCACACGTCTTTTAATGCGATTTTTAGAATTTATGCGGATCATGCTGTTTCCATCCAGCGTTTTTTATGCGATATCTGAAAATGCACATAAAAATGGGTGTTTGAAAACATAGCTAATGACAAACACACATTCATAAATATTGTATAAATACAATACCATTCAAAAAGTTTGAGGTCAGTACGATTTAGTTTTTAAAGAAATTAGTACTTTTATTGAGCAAGAATGTATTAAATTGAAAAGATTTTAAAGTGACTGTAAAGCCATTTATAATGTTACAAAAGATTTCTATTTCAATTAAAGTTAACTTTCTAATCATCAAGAATTCTTAAAAAATGTATCACGGTTTCCCAAACAATATTAAGTAGCACAACAGTTTTCAACAGTAATAATAATGAGAAATGTTTCACAATAGTACTGTTTTTTTACTGTATTTTCAATCAAATAAATGCAGTTTTAGTGAGCATTTTACAATTTATTTTTGTGTTTATGTCCAAAATTGACTTTCTTTCTGACAGCACCACTTCAAAATTTACTGTGAAACTGTATTTTGCATTACTTTATGATCTTATTACTTTTGGCATCCTTATAACAATACAATTATTTAGTTTTCACCTGCAATATACACTATATTGCCAATAGTATTGGGACACCCCTCCAAATCATTGAATTCAGGTGTTCCAATCACTTCCATGGCCACAGGTGTATAAAATCAAGCACCTAGACATACAGACCCTTCTACAAACATTTGTGAAAGAATGGGTCGTTCTCAGGAGCTCAGTAAATTCAAGCGTGGTACCGCGATAGGTTGCCTCCTGTGCAATAAATCCATTCTTGAAATTTCCTCACTAAATATTCCACGGTCAACTGTTAGTGGTAATATAACAAAGTGGAAGCAATTGGGAACAACAGCAACTCAGCCACAAAGTGCATAGAGAGCTTCATGGAATGGGTTTCCATGGCCGAGCAGCTGCATCCAAGCCTTACATCACCAAGTGCAATGCAAAGCGTCGGGTGCAGTGGTGTAAAGTGCACCGCCACTGGACTCTAGAGCATTGGAGACGTGTTCTCTGGAGTGGCGAATCACGCTTCTCTGTCTGGCAATCTGATGGACAAATCTGGGTTTGGCAGTTGCCAGGAGAACGGTACTTGCCTGACTGCGTTGTGCCAAGTGTAAAGTTTGGTGGAAGGGGGATTATGGTCTGAGGTTGTTTTTCAGGGGTTGGGCTTGGCCCCTTAGTTCCAGTGAAAGGAACTCTTAATGCTTCAGCATACCAAGAGATTTTGGACAATTTGGGGATGGCCCCTTCCTGTTCCAACATGACTGCACACCAGTGCACAAAGCAAGATCCATAAAGACATGGATGAGCGAGTTTGGTGTGGAGGAACTTGACTGGCCTGCACAGAGTCCTGACCTCAACCCGATAAAACACCTTTGGGATGAATTGGAGCGGAGGCTGTGAGCCTGGCCTTGTCATCCAACATCAGTGCCTGACCTCACAAATGCACTTCTAGAAGAATGGTCAAAAATTCCTATAAACACACTCCTAAACCTTGTGGAAAGCCTCCCCAAAAGAGTTGAAGCTGTTATAGCTGCAAAGGGTGGGCCAACTCCATATTAAACCCAACGGATTAAGAATGGGATGTCATTAAATTTCATGTGCATGTAAAGGCAGGGGTCCCATTTAGTTGACACGTGATGATATGTATATGGTTTGTGTGATTGTGTTGTAGAATATGCCAGCAGAGGATCATTGTATGAATATTTGTCCAGTGCTGACAGTGAAGAGATGGATATGGGTCAAGTAATGACCTGGGCGATGGAAATTGCTAAAGGTATGTGTCTGTATGAATACATGTGTTTATGTAATGAGCTCAGTCACATTTTCCCTATGAGCTAATGGCTGATTCTGTGATTTGTTTCTCTGTAGGAATGCATTATTTACATGCCGAGGCCCCTGTAAAAGTCATTCATAGAGACCTGAAGTCAAGAAATGGTGAGTTTGTAACTGCTGTGAGCAATTTCACAAGCCAAAAACATGATGATTACATACCAATGAGTATTTTCTTTTCTCTCTATTAGTTGTGTTAACAGCAGACAATGTATTAAAGGTGTGTTTCCTATTTTTTAATCTATATATCAAATAGAATAAAATCTTTTGTTCCCAAATATACCCAATGTCACTGCATGTATTTTATCCGTGTCAGATCTGTGATTTTGGAGCATCTAAGTTGGTTTCTCACACAACACACATGTCTCTGGTGGGCACGTTCCCTTGGATGGCCCCTGAAGTGATCCAGAGTCTACCCGTCTCAGAAACATGTGACACCTACTCATACGGCGTGGTCAGTACTCATGCATGAATTTATACATGAATGTTTGTGTGGTCAAGTTTTAATCTTTAGGTCCCTGTAAAGAAAAAAGGTTTCATAAAATGGGATAGTTCAAGAATGAAGATTCTGTTATTTAATTATTACTGTATGTGACTCTTTCATTTAACACAATGGGGCTTTTTGAAGAATTTTGACATGTACTACAGTTTGGGTTCATTGAGATTTATTTTAAAGAATCGAATACCTTATTTGATCATTTTTTTATTCAGCAAGGATTTTTTAAACTGATCAAAAGTGACAAAAAATAATTAAACTTTTGTTTCAATTAAATGCTTTCTATTTATCAAGGATTCCTGATGTAAGTGTCATGGTTTCCACAAAAATATTAAGCAATAGAAATATTAAACTATTTTCAACATTGATATTAAGACATTTTATTTGGTCACTAAATGGATTTCTGAAGGATCACGTGACACTGAAACTAGAGTATAGATGCTGAAAATTCCTCTATTCCCATCACAAGAATAATTTACATTTTTTATTTATTTTTAAATTACAGTGTAGTATGTATATACTGAAAGCATAACATGGTCACAGGTTGTGAAGCTGAAAAGGACAACAACAACAACAACATAAATCTCTTCTATACAACTTGTGCTCTATACTCCGAGTCTTCTGAAGCCACAGCTTTGTGAGAGGATGAGGTTTCTCAGATTTTTCTCTGGTTTACTCATTCACTTTCATTGTATCTTGTGTGTTCCATGAAAGAAAGATAATCATACAGTTTTGGGATTAGAGGATTACAGAATTCAAATTTGAATTCTTAGCTAAAAAATGCATAGGATTGTATTTTAGGATTGGAATCAGTCTAAAGTAATTACAATTATTTACACGATTGTTCGTGCTAGGATATATATACACAAGGCCGTGTGTCTATGCATGTTTGACTGTTTGAATTAATTGTTATTTCAAGCACAGTCTGCATAACCTCCATTCCAAGTGTTGTTCACCCCATATATGTTTGTGTTGTGGAATATGGCAGCTTTGTTTGTTTTTTCTTCAAGAGAAAGCGATGCCAGGACGTATGGACATTTATTGTCTGATTTGTGGTTGGTCTTGCAGGTTTTGTGGGAGATGCTGACCAGGGAAGTGCCATTTAAAGGTTTTGAGGGTTTGCAGGTGGCCTGGTTGGTGGTGGAAAAACATGAGGTACTGCACAGTATCCCACAATCCCTCAGTGTTCTTAAGAGAAGAATGTTAATACTGTAGAACCACCACATGAATGTTTACAATGCTTGTGTAGTTATATTACTGTTAAAGTGTGCCAGTTCTCCTATGAATATATGTTCATGTCATACATTGTTGATGTCCTGAAAGACTCTTTCCTTGGCTTTGTTCCAAGAGCTAGTGAACTGCCCTCTGCCCTATATAGACAGCTGCATCCTAACTGGAATGGAACCTCATAAACAGACCCACATGGAATCAGATTTCCAGAATTTGAGCTGTATTTCACACATCCCCCTTGCTTTTTCATTTATCACATTTTGCCTGATTTGATCATGCTTTCAACTAAAAATATGAGTGTGGTACTCTCAGATCCATTTAAAACGTGGGATGTGCTCCGAAATGAACATTACTTAGTCAGCAAACAGTTGATTTCACTAGAATGTATCATTAGCACGCTGCTAAGCTAATGACGCAATACTCATAACACATAAAAATACATAACACATAAATGTTGTACACCAATAGTCCACCTTAAAGGGGATTGTTCACCCAAAAATTAAAATTAGCCCATAATTTACTCACCCTCAAGTCATCCTAGGTGTATATGACATTCTACTTTCAGACGAATAAAATCGGCGGTCAGCCGACAGTTTACTTGATAAAGTTTTAAAAATTGATATTTTTCTTACACAAGCGTCGATTCGCTTCAGAAGGCCTTTATTAACCCCACAGAGCCACGTGGAGCACGTTATTTGACGGACCGATGCACTTCTTATTGACTTCAAAAACAGAGCAACTATGAATCCAATTCTAACGCTTGGATTAGCCTGGACTTTTGTAATATAATTCAGATTTTATTCGTCTGAAAGAAGAATGTCATATACACCTAGGATGACTTGAGGGTGAGTAAATTATGGGCTAATTTTCATTTTTGGGTGAACTATCCCTTTAATTAAAATTAGATTTTAATTAAACTACTTTAAGCAATACTTTTCAGTACTAAATTAATTTATAGTACATTTAAAAATGAATAATTCTCTCACTAGCTGTCTACATGCTTTAATTTCCATTAGTCCGAATTAATTTTATGTGATTTCACATTCTGAAAGTTCTGTTTATTTGAACCTTAAGCTTTGAAATCCAATGCGCATATTCTTTTACATGTGCATTCAGAAGAACTTCAGCACATGTGTAGTGCAGGAAGAAAGAAAGTGTAATTGTAGTTTTTGCCTTTTGATGACATCTAAAAAAAACTGACATATATGTCTGAAGAGCTTTTTTAGCCATATTAAAAATTCAGTCTCTTCCACTGACCAGTTTTTAAGATATAAATAAGCATTATGTAAACTAAACATATGTTTACATTTGTTTGCATTTGCATATGTGCAAACATGGCACTGTGCGCAAGTTATTTTTGAATCAATTCAAGCTTTTGCACACTTAATTTTATCCGACAGATCGGATTATTTCAAGTCTACACCAACACCACCCAGCAAGCATTTTTGCATTTAAAAGACGTCTAATAGCCGTCCAAACATAGCCCTGATGTCTAGGCTAAAAAGTTTAATAGATGTCTAACCATACCCCAGAGAAGACTGGTCACCTAGAATGTTAAAGAAATGAAACCAAACACCTTGTAATCTCTGTTAACTTTGCTTACATGATGGAATAGCATACATCCAGAGGTGTAAAGAGTACCTGAAAACCATACTTGAGTAAAAGTACAGATTCCTTACAGCGAAAATGACTCCATTACACGTTACAAGTCACCAATTCCAATACAACTTGAGTAAAAGTCTTAAAGTATCTGATTTTAAAGTCCCAGTGAACCAGAAGTAGCAACTGAGTTGTCTTCATTGCTGTGACGTATATATTTATAACGGAATATTGAACAGAGGGGAGTTTTACTTCAGCTCTCCTCCTCTCCATCTCTCGCTCATAGCTGACTAACGGTTGGAGGGGAGTGGTTAAAGATATTCAAATCCAAGCCGTCAAACTGACATCCGGTCTGGAATGGCGTTCCTTCTCAGATGAAGTAACTTTTCAGATTTTGATTAAAGATTACCGAGACAATTTTTTTTTCTGTGTATTAACTTGCACAGATTAATTGTTCACCCGAAGACCTGTAAAATGTGCTAACAAAGTAAATAAGATTGACCTCATAAATCAAACACCTGTGATTCATCAACAACCATTTTCATTCATGTAAAATTGCCTTGTTGACATGTTTGGGTAAAGGCAAAATGCACAAGATATAGTACCTTCAATGCCCTCTTTATAGCAGAAACAAACTGCTGCAGAGCTGTTAGGTGCCATGCAAAATGTAATGTGTAATTGCATTACTCAACACAAATGTATTAGAGTAAAAAGTACATTTACTTGTTCAAAAATGTAGTCAAGTAGAGAGTAAAAGTTGCAAATATCTTTGATACTCAGTACAAATACGAAGTAGACAAAATTATACTTAAGTACTGTTACTTATTACATTTACTCAAATACTTTACACCACTGCATACATCTCGCAAGGTATTTGGCAAAAACGACATGTAACCAAATTCAAAGTTATTTGGCCAGAATAACTTCTAGCCGGGTTACTCATAGCCAGACTATATAGGATCTATAATTACCCGAAATGGAGAAATGACGCTTTTGTTGCTGGGCACCCCTTCCAAATTTCATTTGGAGGTGTTTACATGAAGGTTTCAGTTCGATTGAGCCATCAATCAGATTAATTTCTACACTGTCTGTCATCTTGGGATTGTCGTAGTGTGTTGTGTATTCCCCACAAATGCTATACGTGATGCTTCCTATGAATTTTCTAAAGAATGTATTTTAGAAGGTTAATTACGCTGATTAAGTTTTCAGACGTTACATCTAATGATAACGTTTTGGGGCTGTTATGTTTTATGTTCATCCTGTGGGTAATGGAACAGTATGATCATGGATTCCATTGCTTTGGTTGGATATTTATAGCAAACTGATCTAAAGGTTTCGCTCTGTGCTTGTACGAGAACCCCTACAACTTTTATTGAGCACTAGCGCACTTTACGGAGAGTCAAGATATATTGCAGTTCTGCCGTGATGCCATCAGCTGAAGATCGGATTAGACCACAGTGGTTTTAGTGCAGTGGGGGACAGTCAGGAAACCTTTTTTAGATAAACATCCCCGCCTGAGACCGACAGAGAGGAAGGGAGCAAGTACTTATAAGAGAAAATGTTGGCAAAGGGGAGTGGGAGAGGTCAAACGATGGATGAAAAGATATTTTGGTTTACGTTAAATTCCCAGAGGGAATGAGCAGTTTCCATTCTCCCGTGGGCTCATGATTATGTGGTGTGCTAATGCAGTTTGTCCGAAATAATACTGTGCAATATGTTTACTAGAGCTGCTCTTCTATTGGACAAGCCACTTGAACCGTATTACATTCCTACATGTGTGGCTTATCAAATGGTAAAAGTCTCCATTACATCGTCTCTCCTCACATGCTCTTACAGTTCCATTATCTTGAGTGAGAACTCAATTTTATCACTTAGCAGTGTAAACAGCGCCCATGTAAAAGCTCTTTGTTAATCCTTATATACTGGTTATGATATGTCAAACTCTTTGAACATGGAGATATACGCTAGTCGTGATGTAAACTTAGCCCAGAGGAGCGCTTTGCAACAGTTGTGTTGGGAGCCTAAGCGGGACTCATTCTAAAATTAGAATTTTATGTAATGGATGCTATAATGGATTTTTGAAATGGATTCTAATGTGTGTGTGCATGTGTCTGTGGTATTTGTGTGGGTTATGTGTTCCAGAGGCCGACCATTCCCAGCAGCTGCCCCGCCAGCTTTGCAGACCTGATGAGAAGTTGCTGGATTGCAGAACCCAAGGTACTTGGTGGGACAATGCTGGAATTCAGTACATATGATGCTCAGGATCACTAAAATCCCATAAGCTTTTTATATTTAGTCATTCAGCGGATGCTTTTATCTTAAGAAACGTACAAATGAGGAACATCACACTAACATCTGTTCACATTAAGTCAAATGAAGGATTTTCACAACGAATCAATTTTAAAACGAAGCTATGCATGTTTTAGAACATCTTTAAATCAAGTCCAAAATAACACTGCAAGAATCCGACAGGTTGTTCTTTTTTTTTTTCAGAGAGTGGAGAATTAGTGTATTTCTTTCAAGGACAGGTTAAATTCATAATTGGATTCTATGTAAACAGTTAAATAGTATTTTGTTGTTGTTGCTGCAAATTATGCAATTTATTCTCATTCTTAAAGGTCCCGTTCTTCGTGATCCCACTGTTCAAACTTTAGTTAGTGTGTAATGTTTCTGTTAGAGCATAAATAATACCTGTAAAATTATAAAGCTCAAAGTTCAATGCCAAGCGAGATATTTTATTTAACAGAAGTTCCCTTTCAAAGCCTACAGCGAACGGCTGGCTTGGACTACATCCTGGTACTTCCTTCATAAATTACGTCAGTAGAACAGACTAACCTCCGCCCACAAGAATACGCGAAAAAAGGGGGCGTGGTCTTGTTGCTGTCCCACGTGGAGAAGAGGACGTGTCGCGTGGAGAAAAGGAATTGTTGCGTTTGAGTGTGTTTGTCGCCATGTCGTCGAGACGCTGTTATTTTCATCCCGGAGTCAAATCACCTTTGTTTGGCTTTCCCAGGGACGCTGTAGAGATCATTAAGCGCATATATCTCCCGTTAAGAGGCGTGACCTTTCCACGTGCGCTAAGCTGCTGTCGAATCACAACACAGGAACCGTGCCACGTTCGCTAAGCTGCGGTCAAATCACAACACGGGAAGCGCTGGCACAATCAGAACTCGTTACGTATTTCTGAAGGAGGGACTTCATAGAATAAAGGAAGTCATCAGCCGTTTTTAGGACAGTGAAAACAGCGGTATACAGATAAGTAAATTGTGTTAAAAATACTTTTTTTTCTTTTTTTACACGCGAAACATGAACACATGTTATATTGCACACTGTAAACACAATCAAAGCTTCAAAAAAAACACGAAGAACGGGACCTTTAAGTGCGAACAGGCCTTAAAGTGCTATGTTATGCCCTTTTACAAAGTCCTGATTTTGTTTTTGTGGTCTACTGGAATAGTTTACATGCTTTAATGTCACATTATTTTTCACATATTTTGTTGCAGTAACGCTCCGTTTAGTTCCTGTCTCTATGTAGCCCTATGTGCTCTGATTGGTCAGCTGGACCAGTGTGTTGTGATTGGTCAACCATTTCAGAAATGTCACGCCCCTTACCATAACTCAACCAGGCTTCACCACTTTATTTTGCACATGGATTTGGGCAGGATTTATTTAAATGAGGAATATTGAGACGTGTTCATTCCCAGAAGAAAACTCCAGACTACAATGGAGGCTAATCAGGGAGTTCAGAAAGAGCGCATACTGATATAGAGAATAACTCCCTTTGTGCTTGGTAACTCTGCAGACATTATTTCATGCTCAAACAGCAACATTACACACTAAAGTAAGTTAAAATGTAAAAAAACATAATAGGTCCTCTTTAAGATCTAGACCTATGCATTTTTATAGACAGGATGAGTTTGAAGGCTTGGACACAAGCATACTTTGAGTTAGTTTATGTACTACCTTGTGCTAATTAAAGAATGACCATAATACATTTGCTCTGTCATCTCCAGGAAAGGCCACAGTTCAAACAGATCCTGAGCACCCTAGAGACCATGAAAAATGACAGCAAACTGCCGGACCAGTGCAACTCCTTCTTGCATAACAAGGCAGAGTGGAGGTACGTACAGTCCAGAACTTATTTCTGAAGTGTTAAATAATTTTAAATTATTATAATTTTTTTTAAACATTACGAATTTTGTTTGTTCACAATTAAGGTTATAAGCATTATGACAAATAAAACAAAAAAGCTTCTCATGGATGCACATGGATGTGTAACCTAACTGTAAAATGTGTGTACTTTTGGCACGTATAACAGTCAATAGCCAATTTTACACAACCTACAAAAATTAAAAACAGGTAAAGCATAAGAGAAGATCCCAAATTTGAAACCGTATAAGAGCCATGAACAATGTGAAATTACTGAAGAAAATTATTTCAATTCGTCCATTGATTTGTAAAAACTAGCAAAGCAAGTGTGTATTTTCATTAATGTACTTAAAATATACACGTATGAGGTATTTTGAAAAGAAGTTTAAAAGAAGAAATATGAAGCTTATATAATTATCGAAATCATTTTCTGTGAATTTTAACTTATATTTAACTTTACACCTGCTTTTAAACGTTTGTAAATACACAAAGACACAAATGGAGGAAACGAACACAATGAGTGCTGGACTTCAGCAGAGCTGCAGTGCATGAAGGGAGAACTGAACTGAGAGGAATGGAAAAAGAGCGGGGAGCAGAAGAGGGAGGGTGAGACATTCTGGAAACACTCCTCATGAGAGTGGTAGAGAAATCAATTCTAGCAGGAGGAAGGTTTTGAGAGTGTGTGTGGAGAGGTTTTGGCAGGGGCTGATATGGCTTTTGAGGGCAGAGGGGTTGAGGAGGGGGGCATTCTGGCCTTTCTTCACATACCTGTTTATAAATAGCCACACTAAAGGCTTTGTGTGGGGGATTTGATTGTTTAGCATACAGTACCACCTGCTGGCACAGATAGAAATTGCAGACAATGGGGGTTTTTTTTAGGTCAAAGGTTCATTTTGGTTTAATAACAGAATGATTACCGGTATTCCCTTCTCTCTGTAAGGTGCGAGATAGAGGAGACGCTGGAACGCTTGAAGCAGCTGGAGAGGGAGTTGAGCTGTAAAGAGCAAGAGCTGGCGGAAAGGGAAAGAAGGCTGACAGAGTGGGAAAACCGACTCATGGAAAGATCCAGATCCTGCACTCCTGTAAGTCTTCACCATTCTGTGTTCAAAATAACTACACATTCTGCAACCATACTTCTGCATACTATACTTAGTCTATAATATTGCTATTCAGAAGGGGAGAGTTTGAGAATCTTCATAATTACCATTATTTTATTACAATTCTGTTTGATGACACTTGTGGACACTCATTATTGTATTAAATTACCACTTGTTAATGTGGATTCACAAACTCGCCTTTTCTGTGTTTGGATAGACAAACAGATCCAAAACTCCACTGATTGGGCCATAGTTGCTGGTCTGGATGTTTTAATAGTGTCACAGTGTTTATACTTTCTGGTGGAAATCCACCTATGAATGACTTATTTGTCTCTGCATGGTAAAGGCACTCTGTGCCACCAATACGATTGACTATTGTCAATTCTTGATAATTCGTACACCCAGTATCAATGTTAGTTGTTGTAGCTGTGTTGCTTACATCTTGTCTGGCTTTCATGGTTTTACCCTTATACGGTTTTTAATTGTAAAAGTAGCAAACCCACAATTTTTATTTAAGTACTCTTATGCTAGCCTGACGTCGTCATACTCAATTCTAGTCAGAATTTGAGTCTGATTCTGCTCCATTGGGCTGTGATTATGGTGTGTGTTTCAACCGAACCAGGAAAGACCTCAATTGGATAGACCTACAACCAATCAGAGCAACGGAGCGACGCATAACGCAAGTTGTCAAATGTCAACAGAACTCAACTGCACGGTGTTGCCAAGTCCGCGGGTTGAAGTGACCCCAATTATGTGATATACAGACCCAGGAATGCGAATTTTAGCTGGCAGCCCTGCCAAAATAACACACTTTACCCCCCAAATGCTTTTTTTTTCTCCGGAGAACCCCCCCGGAAAGCTATTGGGCTTGTTTTTGGCTAGTTTTGAGTAGCAATCGGAATTGGGCGGGTTTTGTTCTAAAAACTTGGCAACCCTGTCTTCACGCACGCTGGAATAAGTTGCGTTAGAAGATGAGTGTAAACGATCTTTGCCAGTGTTGTAAAAAAAAATTAAGGATACACCGAGTACTTACCAACACGATCATCATTTTCTGAGAGAAATAGTAAAGGTGAATGCTATACGAACAAGTTCTCTGTGTAGGATTAGAACAAATTCAACCCAAGCAAGCGCCTTTGATGACGTGGATGATTACGTCACTGTTTATCATCTGTCCATCATCGTCTAAAGCCCGCCTTGACAATTTCATTGGTCCGAACAGTTTCATAATTACTTCTCTACGGATCAAGTCCAGACCGAACTGCCCGAGTTAAAATGTTGTGGGTGGCGCTAAGTTCGGCTGGCATCCAGGCTACTCTTATGCTGAATATGCTCGCTTTTCCCCAGGATTATTTGATGAATAGAAGGTTCAAAAGAACAGCATTTCTCTGAAATAGAAAGCTTTCAAAAAATCCTAAAAACATTGTACACAACTGTTTTCAACACTGATAATCATAAATGTTTCTTGAGCATCAAATCATCATAATGTGGTGATGGTGGTCCAGTGGGTTAAACCATAGAGCTGACTTGCAGAAGGTTGCTGGTTCGATCCCAGCGGTCACCACCAGTGTGTCCTTGAGCAAGGCACTTTACTCCATGTTGCTCCAGGGGTACAGTGCCCTGTAATAAGGGCACTTATTTTTATGGACAAAAGCGTCTGCCAAATGCATAAAATATATATTAGAAGGATTTCTGAAGGGTCATGTGACACTGAAGACTGGAGTAATGATGCTGAAAATACAGCTTTGATCACAGGAATAAATTACACTTTACTATATATTCACATAGAAAACAGCTGTTTTACATTATAATATACAATATTACTGTTTTTACAGTATTTTTGATCATATAAATGCAGCATTGGTGAACATAAGAGACTTAAAAACAAGAAATGTTGATTTCTTTCAAACATTAAACAGAGCTTTTATTTTGGCGGAAATAAAATATTTTTTGCAATCCATTTGACTGTGTAGAAAGAACCTTTTTTATTTTCTAAATAAAAACTTCCAAAATGTAGGCTACACAACTTATAATTCCAAGGGGACGATATAGCACTTGCAGAAAACATTTGGTGAGAAACTGGAAGCTATGCTATAGCCTACTCCGTCCAAAACATGCAGCACGTCAGACAAGATATTCGCACTAAACCATAGCGCATTCTCAAATCCATCCATTCATAAAAAGGTTACCGGGCAACTGACGAGCTGGTTTTTGTCCCACTTTGGACTTTGAAACCTGGCTAACAAGCGAATAGTGTCCGGCCGATGGTGCCGCAAGCTCGTGCAGTGCTGTCAGAATAAATCTGTGCATATATTAGAAAACTTAACATTTTGCAGTTTATTTAGTAGGCTGATTGTTTAAGGCCATTTCGCGATTTCAATCATCATAAAATAACATACAGCAAAAAGTAATTTCATGTGCTCGTGGGGGGCCCCCTGGTGGCCAATGGTTTGCTTATGCCTTGGGCCGGCTCTGCTAAGACTGACGGAAAATAAAGTGTGTTTTTTTTTTTTTTTTTTTTTTTTTTTTTTTTTTCTAGGCCGAAATGGCTAGGAACTATACTTTCATTCCTGCGTAATCAAGGAACTTTGCTGCCGTACCATGAGTGCAGCGGCGCAATGATATTACGCAGCGCCTGAAAATAGTCCCCAGCACGCTCCCTGTGCAAGCAGGTTGTCACAGTGCTGCGTAATATCATTGCGGTCTAGAAAATCACACTTTTCATTTTTGTCTTAGTACACAATGGAACTACAGACGAGTCAAGTTTTAAATAGGGAAAATATCGAACTCTTTGGTAATTTTTTTTTTGATCGGCTGAATGGATTCGAAAACTGTAAAACTCAACTGTTTAACTCTAGGGGAGTTGGAAAATGAGCCTATTTTCATAAGTGTAGTGTTCCTTTAATCTCATATAGGAGAAAGAAGAAGAAATTACACACTATGATTTTAATAAAGAGTTTTATAGGGTACCCCACATACAATGTTTTGGTATGCTGTAGTAAGTTGTAGTATGCTGACATTGCTGTTTTCACATGATCTGACTACAGCACTCCTGTAATGTAGGAAGTCACAAAGGAGTAGTGAAACTTCAACAAAGTCTGGACTCGAACAAAACTTTGCATTGTGTGCAAGATTAGAGGTAGTGCGCCTTAATTGTGTAGTGCAAATTTTGACAGACATAGTAGGTCATCTGTGTATGTGCACAGTGAAAATCTGCATAATACAGTATTGTGCCCTTGTGAGAAAGAAGTGGTACTTCAGCATACTTTAAAAAAAATAAATTATATACTTTAAAAGAAAGAATGCAAAGTGACTAATGTTTTCAGACACTGCATGTTAATTGCAAAATAAATATTTCTTCATTTTTTTATATATATATATATATATATATGACCCTGGACCACAAAACCAGTCATAAGTCGCACAGGTTTATTTGTGGCATTAGCCAACAATACATTGTATATCAAAATTATCTATTTTTCTATTATGTCATTAGGATATTAAGTAAAGATCATGTTCCATGAAGATATTTTGTAAATTTCCTACCGTAAATATATCAAAATTATTATTAGTAGTAATATACATTGATAAGGACTTAATTTGGTCAACTGTAAGGACGATTTTCTCAATATTTAGATATCTTTGCACCCTCAGATTCCAGATTTTCAAATAGTTGCATCTCAGCCAAATATTATCCAGTCCTAACAAACCACACATAATCTGAAATCCGAATAAATAAGCTTTCAGTTTATGTATAAATCTTAATTTCACAAAATTGACCCTTATGACTGGTTTTGTAGTCCAGGGTCACACGTGCTTGTCATTGGCCCTCAGGGGTTATATAAATGAAAATGAGATTTTCTAGTGCTTTTTTGACACTGTAAAGTAGGACTTAAAGGATTAGTTCACCCCAAAATGAAAATTTCCTTATTTACTCACCCCAATGCCCTCCAAGATGTTAATTTCTTTTCGACTGAAGGAAGAAAGACATGAAGTATTTTGAAGAAAACATTCCAGGGTTTTTCATCATATAATGCTTTTCAGTTGCAACCAAAATGCTGAAGGTCCAAATCAATGCAGTTTCAAAGCGCTTCGATGGGCTCCAGTATATTAATTATATTTAATTAATATACTTTTTAACCTAAATTGTTCATCTTGTGCAGCTCTGCGAGGGGAATCACGTCGGAATGGTCACGCTAGACGTAGGCAGAAGTACCGCCCTGTGTTTACAAAGTGCTCGTGTGAAGACTAATACAAATGCCCTTTACCAAAAACACTCAATTTTCAACTTCAAAATTAGTGATATATCGTTGGTTTACTTTTTTCTTTTGCTAAAGGGCATTTGTGTTCGTCTTCACATGACCGCTTTGTAAACACAGGGCGGTACTTCTGCCTACGTCTAGCGTGACCATTCCGATGTGATTTGCCTCGCAGAGCTGCACAAGATGAACAATTTAGGTTAAAAAGTATATATATATATTTTTTTTTGAAAATATCTTATCTGACGTGCTGCATGGTTTTGGACGGAGTACAGCATTGCTTTCAGTTTCTGTTCGCAGTAGGCTAAATGCTTCTCTGCAAGTAGGCTACTATATGTCGCTCAAAATGATAATTTGGGAACGCAACATGCAGCAAACATCTTCCCAAATTTGTAATGAGAATCATTTATAAATAAATAAAAGGTCTTCCTGCGTGTTTCTGCCAAAATAAAAGCTGTTTAACGTTTTAAATAAATCCATCAACATTTTTTGTTTTTAAAAGAAGTCTCTTCTGCTCACCAAGGCTGCATTTATTTACTGTAAAAACGGACAGTAATATTGTGAAATATTATTGCAATTTAAAATAGCTGTTTTCTATGTGAATATATAGTCAAGTGTAATGAATTTATCCATTTATCATCATTACTCCAGTCTTCAGTGTCACATGATCCTTCACAAATCATTCTGATATGAGGATTTGATGATCAAGAAATATTTATGAATATTATCAGTGTTGAAAACAGTTGTGTGAATTTTTTTGTTTTTAGGATTCTTTGAAAGCTTTCTATTTCAGGTAAATGCTGTTCTTTTGAACTTTCTATTCATCAAATAATTCTGGGGCAAAAAAATGTGAGCATATTCAGCATAAGAGGCTTCTTTAATAATTTACTCATATCACATTCTCAAATCCATCCATTCATAAAAAGGTTACCGGGCAGGTGGGCAACTGATGTAGCAGCGTTTCAGCGCTGATTTTTCTCGCACTTTGGACTTTGAACCCTGGCTAACAAGCTAATAGTGTCCAGCCGATGGTGCTGCGAGCTCGTGCAGCGCTGTCAGAAAAGTGCCCTTAGGAGTGTCATGACAGTGTAGCCTACTCCCTAAGAAAATTGTACTTTTTTAAATGGCCTTTTATTTCATTAATATTACATTATCTGTTCGAAAGTATGTCTTCAGCTAGAAATACTGTTTGTGGGTGAGTATCTCTCTCTGGTATCTCTAAAAGTATTTTTCAAAATCCTTATCATGGAAAAATTGATACATGGAAATTCATACATCTGAAAGAATAGGAGCACTGCAGTATCCCATTAACCTAAATTTAAGTGTCCAAGTATATTTCTACCTCTAATTCTGTTGACTATCAACAAACTTTGAATTGACTTCGTTCTTTTTTTCAGCTGTTTTCACATATTTCCCCCTTGGCGGCCACTCTCCGTGCCGAGTCCTTCTATGAGGCTCACATGGAGGAGAGCAATAGCTCGGAAGTCAGCTGCCAGATTTCATCCACCTGCAATAACGGGGATCTGGGCCAGGCCAGCCTACAGAAGCTCATGCTAGGATTCGGGGACGTGTTTGACCTGGATATGAACATTCCCAGCGGTAACCTCGTCCGCCAATCAGGGATGCAGTTGAACATGCAAGCAAAGAAGAATTCCTCCAAGTCCTGCAGTGTCCGCGAGGGACGCAAACTGAACATGGCCATCACCATGGATGACTTTGGCTGGTCTGACGACGACAGCGATTAGTGGAGGGCAGCACGGTATGATAGGGTGGGGTTGGATGGGGTCACAGCCGGTCTAGGACAAATATCAAGAATCCAACAGTTGTCATTAGAAGTTTAAACTGTAAAGATTGATCTGAATATTTAAAAAGATTATTGCACCCATGTATGGTATGTTTCAGTGCAAAAAAAAATGCAACGTTATTTGATCCAGAGCAGAATATTACACTGCCCTGTTAGCAGTAGGGCTGTTTTCTGAATATACCGGCTAACCAGTACAAATACCCTATGATTAAGATCAAGCACGATGAATGATACTGCATTGTAATTGGGAAGATTCAGGGTACTGCATAAATGACCATAAATGGCAGGATTTACCATCGGTAGGAGGGATTTACCTCTGCCTCCTCTAAGTGAAACAACAGATCATACTGAGATTTCCCCTGTGAGTCACATTTACAATATTTATTAAGTGTGAGGTGAGATTTAATGGGATTTCTGAAGCTGTGTTTTTGTAAAGCCCTGACGTTTTTATAAAATAAAGGAAATACTGAACAACTTGTGTGAAATGGGTCAAACTGTAAGTGGAACAAAGTTTGGAAGTTTAAATATGTCTTCAGCCTTTTTACTTTTATCCTAAAACCACTTCGTAACAGTCTTGCCTTAGCAAGCACCATGAATTATCACTCAAACTTAGGTTTATGGTTTTGAACAAACATAACCCCAAGTATTCATTTTCAGCACTAAACTTGTCCTTTGTGGTATGGCTATAACTGGTACATTAAAATATGTGACAGATAAAAGTAATGCTTAGACCTATTTAAGAACCACAATATAAGGTCATACTGTATATTTCCACTAGGGCTGCACAATATATCGCAAATGTACCTATGTATGCAATATGCAAATATACGCAATATGCCTATCGCAAGGGCACTCAATATCGGAATGATTTTAATAGGCTACTTCAACATTGTGAAAAGTGTACGTTTTAGGTCAACGCAAATAGCAGAGAATAGACAGGGCACATTAGGTTACTTATGTGACTTGCTTGTCGTTAGAAAAAAAAGGGTTATTAAACAGAATACTTTGCGGAAAAACAACTCCTTGCAGTCTCGCGCTGTCTGATTTTCAGTGTCTCGTTACTCAAACTGGCAAATACAGTTATGTCAAAATGGCTGTCTTGAGTATTTATGTAAACGCAGTCGGTTATGTTGTAAGTGAACGATCAGTTGGGGAAAGAAACCGAATGCGTGTCAATAGGATGCATTAGGTCGTAAAAGTGACAGCCTGCTAATACAGTAAACCTGCCGCTGTCCGTCACACAACAAAAGAAAAAGAGAAAATCACTCCGTGCTCTTGGTTGAATAAACTTTGTAGCTTTATTATGTATCAGTGTATATCTAATTAATGTGAAGACTACTGTTTTTAGTTCTTATTTTTAATAACAAGGATAAATTAAAATAACAAAAATAATTGTCCACCCCTAGTTCAGGTGTCTTTTGATTTCCTGCATGTTCTTGATTTTAAGTTTTAGGTTGATATAACTATATATTACTAAGTCAAACAAAGAGTTTTTGGTATTTAAATATTGGCATTACATGTTTTTTGTTTACATTGATGTTAAAATTATATTGTCAGATTTGTGACATTAATTTTGCCAAAATACTGCTGGTCACTTTCAGAAGTTGTAGCAATGCTTTCTTTTCCCAGAAAGAACGTGAAACACAAATGGTATAATTCTCAGTTTGTTTGTTTTTTTTTTAAGTTCATATAATTTAAATAGATTTTACACACTTATAGCAAGATCATATCGCATACTGCATTTTTCTTCAATATCACACAGTCCTACTTTCCACCAGTAGTTCTACTACAAATATGAAACGCTGCTTGTTTTTAATGCATTTTTTATAAACATAAACTGATGTATACAATATAACTTTATCTCTTTAGCATTTTAGACATTAAGTTAAGTTTATTATTTTCAGTGTGTGTGTGTGTGTGCGCGTGTGTGCTTGTTTATGTGATTTATGAGGACACAAATTTGTATAATGACATGGGTATTACACTGGTATTACAACATCAAGGTGGTTTATGAGGACATTTCAAATGTCCCCGTAAATCAAATCGCTTTAAAAACATATTAAAAATGTAAAAATGCAGAATGTCTCCTGTGAGGGTTAGGTTTAGGGGTAGGGGCAGTGTAGGGGGATAGAATATACAGTTTATACAGTATAAAAACCATTACGCCTATGGAGAGTCCTCATAATGCTGTTGCACCAACATGTGTGTGTGTGCCGTGCTGCGTTAACGCGAGACTCTTATCGGGCGATTAAAAAAAAAATATCGCCATTAATCTATTCTCAAAGTTGAGTTGGGAGCTGGGTTTATTCTACGCAAGCTATGATGACTTTCACCCTGATATTTTAGCGCGGATGTACACCTAGCCGAATTGCACTGTAGGGGTCGAGAGAACGAGTCTCCGAACCTGTGCGTATGTCTACTAACGTTAGTGTTGTCAAAAATATCCATATTTCGATATGTATCGACACTGAAATATCTGAAACGATACGATACTAATTTTCTACAGTATCGATATATCAGCTGCACTCTCCTCTCCGACCGAGTGAGTTGACACGCACCCGTCTCCTCGTTCAATCCAGTTAACCCTCTGAACACAGCGAACGCGTGTTCTGCTGGATATTTCTTCATGACAGCGTGTTAGTATTGGTGTGACCGGTCTGAATTTCACGCGGGGTTGCACATAAAGTTAATTCTACTAATTATATATATATATATATATATATATATATATATATATATATATATATATATATATATATATATGCGCATACTGCACATGCTTTTCATTGGCCCTCAGGGCTTGTTTAGCGTCTTTCTTGGAGTCATGTGACAGGCATAACCAGTCCTTTCACTTGTTTTCTTGCAGATAAGCTCAGTGCCAACTGGAGTCAGAGCAGAGAGGCCTACTATGCACCGCACACTCGCGTTGTAAACCATGTCTACACACTATCCACTTGACAAATAGGTACAGGGTGGAAAAGGGCTTACAAAAAGTGGTATTTTTCTGCTCGTTCTTTGTTACAACCCTTATATTGTATACACGCAATGCTTGGTCTGGTAGTTATTGTTTTGTGATGCCCTTCATAGCTGTATGTTGTGTATACAGAGGCTTATGTTTAGTGCACAAGACAAACACACAACCCTATTCATCGCCAGTTCATGTTTAATCTGTAAACTATATCCAAAGCAGGAGACTGGATAAGCAGATTAGCTTGCCTGTGTCAAGAATATTATGTATTTTGGTTCAATGGCAGTTACACAGTACGAGTCAAACGTTTGGAGTCACTTCACTGAACCTAGTTCTCATGATCTAGAACCACCCTAAATCACCCTTTGATTTAAAAGATTCCACTTAACTTTAAGCTTTTAAAACTTTTCCAGGTCAGAGATCTCAGAAAATTGGTTGCAAAATGTGCGCGGAGATGTAATCTAGCAAGAGGGATGACTTTAAAGAAGCTCTAATTTAAGAATTTTGATTCAAAGAAGAAAAGCTTCAGCATAATTAACAAACACAGGTCAAGCTTTTTGGGAAATAGATGGACTACCACATATTAATTTGCATTTCAGTTTAGATTAATTCACCATTAAAAAAAAAAAATGCATTAACTTTTTACTTATACTTAAATATACTATATAACAATATACTTAAATATTTTTAACATAAACCTGACTCAATTTTCTTCCACTCCAGATACGGGTTATACTATATATTTATTTTATTACGAATATTTTAATTTCATTTCTGTGTAAAGCACTTTGAATTGCCACGGTGTATGAAGTGTGCTATACAAATAAACTTGCCTTATACTGCAATTAAAATTGCCCCAATGTATACATTTGGGGAAAAAATATAGTTTCATAATATAAATTGATTTCAGTTGGGTATGATATTGATAGTTAGCTAAAGAAAAACTAGATTAGGCTTCTTCCCAAAGAGGTTTATAGTGTGAGCATTTTTAAAACAAATTCTGGGTTGTGCTAATAATACTGCTGATGCCATATTTCTAAATACCGGTAAAAACCATTCTTCCCTTTTCTCTTAGCAACACTAATGCAGGCATAACATGGTTGCTAACAGATTAACACAAAATTACCTCGTCATCTCCTTTAAACCGTCCAATTTTGGCAAGGCCCAGTGTCCCGCCTTGTCGGTTTTGTTTCTGTCACAAAGAAAGTCATACAAACATATTCTAAAGCTTTTAGAGACAAAAAAAAAAAACAATCACAGCAGATGTGATTTTTTATTTCATTTTTATTTAATAGGTTGACCGATTAAAAGGAACACTTTTACTTCATGGAATGTGGTTTCATAACAGAACATTTTACATATTAAGTCAGGCATGAGTTGTCTTGCTACGTTGTGCAAGGGTCAGCAAGCCATCAACTTAATACTCCTCTCCTTCTTCATCCTCTTCACCGACACTGTCTGTGCCCACCTCTTCATAATCCTTCTCCAGGGCAGCCATGTCTTCTCTGGCCTCTGAGAACTCGCCCTCCTCCATACCTTCACCCACATACCAATGAACAAAAGCTCTCTTGGCGTACATCAGATCGAACTTGTGATCCAGACGAGCCCAGGCTTCAGCAATGGCGGTAGTGTTGCTCAGCATGCACACGGCTCTCTGCACCTTAGCCAAGTCTCCTCCAGGAACCACGGTCGGGGGCTGGTAGTTGATGCCAACCTTGAATCCAGTGGGACACCAGTCCACAAACTGGATGCTGCGCTTTGTCTTGATGGTGGCGATGGCAGAGTTGACATCTTTGGGTACAACATCTCCACGGTACAGCAGACAGCAAGCCATGTACTTGCCGTGACGAGGGTCGCATTTCACCATCTGATTGGCTGGCTCAAAGCAAGCATTGGTGATGTCAGCAACAGACAACTGCTCGTGGTAGGCTTTCTCTGCAGAGATCACTGGGGCGTAGGTGGCCAGCGGGAAGTGGATACGTGGATAGGGCACCAGATTAGTTTGGAACTCGGTCAGATCTACATTTAGGGCTCCATCGAAACGCAGGGATGCTGTGATGGAGGAAACGATCTGCCCGATCAGCCTGTTGAGGTTTGTGTAGGTGGGACGCTCAATGTCGAGGTTTCTACGGCAGATATCGTAGATGGCCTCATTGTCCACCATGAAGGCACAGTCAGAGTGCTCAAGGGTGGTGTGGGTGGTAAGGATGGAGTTGTAGGGCTCAACCACCGCTGTGGACACTTGAGGAGCTGGATACACAGCAAACTCAAGTTTTGACTTCTTTCCGTAGTCAACAGAGAGCCGCTCCATTAGGAGGGAGGTGAACCCAGAGCCAGTGCCACCACCAAAACTGTGGAAGATCAGGAAGCCCTGGAGCCCAGTGCACTGATCAGCCTGCAAGCAAAATGGTGAACATTTAGATGGGAAACATAAATTATTAAAATAAAATAAAATAAAAACATCAAATAAAATTCTGATATTTTATTCCCTAGCAGCAATGAGCAGTAGGTTAGGCTGCGGTCACTTTAATGCCAGTTCAGACTACACGATATCAGCCCGATTTTGGCACAATCCGTTTGTAGGGTGACAGTGATTCGTAAACGGCAATGGGCATCGGAACGCAAGAATCGATCGTTTCAGCTCGTAGTGTCATATTGGATGCCAACAATGCTTCAAGATGTCACGACAGAAATACTTTAATGGGTTTAAATGGCAGGTTTAATTTTTTCTGTCCTCCATGACGTGTTCTGTCACATCTGTGATGTTGACCCATAGGAGCAAAGAAGCTCTTCTGTACACAGCTTTCAAACATGGAGAAACAAAAGAGACGATGGCATTGGTGCTGCAATGGAGGAAAGGTTTGAGGAGCTATGGCAACAATAATCCTACCTTTATGATGTTCCCTCGAGGGACTACCACAGAGTGAAAAAAGATATATATTGGTGAACTGGAATTAGTATTGAGCTAATACAACCATTGTTTGTTTGCGCTCGTGTTTCCGGAAGTCAGTCGCAAGTTCCGCCTTCTTGACAACATCAGACGAAGTTAAAGACGGCAAACGATGATTGGCCGGGAAGCAAAGTGTATTCTGACATGGCTTCGTAATGCATGGAAATAATAAACTTTCATGATGGAGAAGAACAGCAATGTCACATTCATTTAATGTTCATAGAAACATTAATTTCGTCCCATGCGCGTAAATATAAAAAAGTAATTGGATCAATTGCGCAGATGCGTCTCTTGTACATTTTGGAAGTGAACAGGTTGAAAAGATAAGTGTAGGTCATGAATTAAGGATTTGGAAATATTAAATATTACCCTGTCCCTCGCTCAAATGGGCCTTGTGTTGGAATTTCTTTCCTTTTAACCCTTTCCCCACCATTTACATAACTTTCCGAAATATGCAGTTTGCATTAAATTCTGCGATTGCCGAATCACTAAATCCTGGAGGGACTGACTAACATCTACAGTTTATAGGCAAGGTGGTGGCAGTATGGGCGTCTTACCAGTTTGCGAGTCCTGTCCAGTACCAGGTCAATGATCTCCTTGCCAATAGTGTAGTGGCCACGGGCGTAGTTGTTGGCAGCATCTTCCTTTCCAGTGATCAACTGCTCAGGGTGGAACAGCTGACGGTAGGTACCTGTGCGCACCTCATCTGAAAAAAACAAGAAACTTCTTAAAACTGCAAGCAAATCAAAATAATTGAAGTTGCCCCAAAGAAAACAAAAAAAGAGACACAAAAAAGAAAGGTTTATTACCGATGACAGTGGGCTCCAGGTCGACAAAGACTGCTCTTGGGACGTGTTTTCCAGCTCCAGTCTCACTGAAGAAGGTGTTGAAGGAGTCATCTCCCCCTCCAATGGTTTTGTCACTGGGCATCTGACCATCTGGCTGGATGCCATGCTCTAGGCAATACAACTCCCAGCATGCATTGCCCATCTGGGCTCCGGCCTGGCCGACGTGCATGGAAATACATTCACGCTGGAGCAAGAGAGAAAATAAGAAATGGTTTAACATTAACAACTTGAAAATATCAAATAAATTTAAATATATCATAAATAGACCTTATTACAGCAGAAGTTACAAAATATAATTTTGCATTGCACCCAGACAGGAAATTGGACAGACTGATAGGGTAGGATGTTTACTCCGTGCACTCTTTTCATATGGAAAATTGTTGAATGGTGCCTTTTTAAATGCAAAGCCAGGACAGTATAAGTTGTTTCCATTGTAACATTCCTAACAGTAAAAAAATAATAGGTAGGACTTTATTTTAGCTCAAAATGTTAAGAAATATGCTCAGTGCCTAATAATAGCAATAATTGATCAAGATAACCGGTTTCCAAAGGTCAATTGGCCTGCATGTGGATCAATACCCATTACCAGCGCCCAACCAGCCACACTGCAGCTGTTTCAGACATTTTATCTGCATGAGCTCATACAGGCTTAAATGCTGACTAAGCCTAAAATCTCTGCAGACTGTGAAATGTACACATTTTGCACTCTTATGCTGAATCTTAAGTAGTGCTCATTTATACATCTGAAACAGAATTACGGAATTAAATGAGTCAGGGTGTGACTTAGTATTGTGTGGGGGAAGAGACCCAAAGGGAAGGGCAGGGCTGGTCCCTTCCCCCACCCAACGTGTACGACCCAGCTTTGACGAGACTAAATGAATAGGGGGAAAAAAGCGCGATATCTGATCGCGCCTAAACTGAAACGAAGACCTTTATCCGCATATTTGAAATTCAGACGTGTCTGCTCCACCCTGTGGCGCAAATAACAAAGGATTAAGATTTATAGCATTTAAACGTGTAATACAATTATGTACATGTAACATCAATCTTATCAGAGCGTTTATCAGTTTTATACATATATCAGTTTAGTTTCTGGCCCTTTCTCTTTGTTCTGTGTGCCTTTCGAAAGTGCGTCAGACATCCTAAAGCTCCTGCTGTTGCGCGTGCGCGCGCATTTGTCTCGCGGCCGCCCAATGCATCAAAATACGTTTAATCCTCACTAAACACGTAATCGTAAACGAATTTACATATATCTGATGCTTTTAACACATACATAACTACAAATTGAATATAACACTCATTCATTTCTAACTAAACACGAACATCAGGCTGTAAAATAACATTGTATAGAGAGAGAAAATAATCATCTACTGTATCTACTGAAATAAACATGAAAATAGGACTCACCATTTTGTCAGAGTTTCCTTCGGACCGACGTTAAGGATTCGGAAAATGAAGGCAGAATTGCCGCGGAAGGGGCCAGGCGACGTTTATATAGCGGCGCGCGACCGGATGGAGGAAAGGCGGGGCTCTCTGGACTCACTCTGGCGGGAGCGACCGTTAGCGCGGTCACGAGCGAGAGAAAGGAGGGACCTTTTGGGCGGGCTTTCATATGAACGACCCATTCAGTCAGAAAATGATTGGGGGAGAATGGAAAGTGCCGAGGAAGTCAAATTAAATTGTAAAAAAAAATAATAATATTTTTTTTAATAATAAACAAAACAAAAACCCACGCTACACTACGCTAATATTGAACACTGAGTGAGGTCGTTTTTGTGATATATATTTGAATAACCCTTACGAAAATAAACCATGGTTTTACTACAAATAAAACCAAAAAACCATGGTTATTGTAGTAAAACCATGGTAACCGCAAATTAACCATGGTTTTGCTTCTCTAACCACAGTTTAACCATGGTATTTGTGGTAAAACTGTAGTTATATAAATGGTATTCAATTAGCCAAAAAACCATGGTTACTACATTTTTACTACAATAAAACCATGGTTGATTTTCGTAAGGGAAGATCCGCCATTAAAAAACCCTCATCTCTACACCAGACAAAGACAATTGTTGATTTCATTCAGGTTTCAGACATGGGTTTTAAGAAAAGCTTAGACATTTCCACAAAGTTTATTTGACCTGCTCTTTATTTGTACTTAGGCTATTATAGGTTGTTTTTGTTTTTTCAATAGTTGACTTAAAGGTTTAGGACAATGAGAGAGTCAAATAAAGGTGAAACCTTTCTTTATATTTTTTCATCCATGGAACACAAAAGGGTTAATTTTTTTAACAATATTTGCCAGTTAATAAGTGAAGTAAGTGAATGGGGACTGTTAAGCATCAAAGAGGGCTATAGTGGATGTTTAGAGAAAAAACTGTTGTAAAACAATTATGACAATAGATAAATAAGTTATAAACATAAGATTAAACTAAATTAATAGATTACAAATATGTATTATTTAAAATGTAATAAATACACGAAGAAATAAACAAACAGTATATTACAGGTACATTTAAAAACATTTCATTGTCAACTTAGTGCATTTACATCATTTTCTTTTCATAATAAATTATATTTTAAATAAATGTTGCTTTCAAAAATAATAATAGACTTTTTTAAATGACACCTAAAGGACGAATAGAGTTTTAAAGGGCATTTGTTACAGAAGACCAGAACATATTTGATCTGGTCATTTTCACTTTTGCCCACAGTAGTTTTCACATTAATGCAACTTCATATGCAGTGTCATGAACTTTGGCAGATCTGCAGGAAGCCTCAGAGGGATAGTTCACCCAAAAATGAAAATTCTGTCATCATTTAGCTTACTAAGTTTTTCTAAACCTATATGAATTTCTTCTTCTGAACACAAAAGAAGATATTTTGAAGAAATGTCAGTAACCAAACAGTTGATGTGCCCATTGACTTCCATAGTATGGAAAAACATAAGTCAATGGGCCCAACTGTTTGGTTACCGACATTCTTCAAAATATCTTCTTTTGTGTTCAGCAGAAGAAACAGATTCATATAGGTTTGAAACAACTTGAGGGTGAGTAAATGATGACATAATTTTCATTTTTCGATGACCTTTTCCTTCAACCAGAATATAATATTGTACGTGTTCACATCAAACACATTGACTGTAATAATGCTTTCTCACTAGTTCCCGGCACAAGGTTTTGTGGTTTGGATAAGCCCAAATGTTTAGAGAAGGACTCAGTGGAGTAATGTCTGGAATGCCTGGTAGGGCTGTTGGTGTTTTTAAGTGGAGGGCAGTGCATTTGTGTCAGCTTATGAGAAATTATCTTACTATTATGCTCTCAAATGTGAGAAAAAGAGACCATAAAAGTCATCTGTTTTAGGGGAAAGTGTCTATACTTCTCCTGCGTCAGATGGGGTGGGAGCAGATTTATTTTAAAAAGTTAAATGGGAGCTGTATGTATAATGAGCTGTTAAGGGCTAGATTTGCATCCAAATAGACTATCTTCAATGTTAATTAGACCATTGTTTGTGGAATTTACCTTTCTATGTGTGGAACCATTTGCATTCTCTCCTCACACCGAAAAAAACTCTTAAAACAGGATGAAGCGCAACTCTCACTACACTGTTAGACAGAAAGCTTATATTTCATTTTTACCGATTAAGTTTGTGTGTATATATATATATATATATATATATATATATATATATATATATATATATATATATATATATATATATATATATATATATATATATATATAGTTAAAGGTGCAGTGTGTAATATTTATGATGATCTATTGACAGAAATGCAATATACATGACTATGTTTTCAGTGGTATATAAAGACCTTCACATAATGAACTATGTTTTTATTACCTTAGAATACATACACTGCAGGTCCCCTTACTGTGAAATCGCCATTTTGCGCCTTCATGTTTCTACAGTAGCCCTAAATAGACAAACTGCTCTACAGAGAGCTATACTCTCTGCTTTCTCAGACGATGACATTTTTGTCCTGTGTCGCCGCTGTAGCTTCTCTGTGCTTCGAAAGGGAGGGGTGAGCAGTGGCCGTTTGCAATTCACAACCTCACCGCTATAGATGCCGCTAAAATCTACACAATTCACCTAAAGTGTGTTGGGCTTTGCCCATAGACTGTAAAAAAAAATATTGATGTAGTGTCCGTGACGTCACCCATAGGATTCTGATTAACAGTTTTGAAGCGCAAAGTATGGACGAGCTGGCGTCACTACCGTATAATAGAAAATGGGCAAAAAGGCGGGAAGACAGCAGATAAATGGCTATCCACCTGTCACTCAAAGTGGCCACGCCCTTAATTATGCTGAACTTTAATGCTTTATATAATGTAAACGTATGAGTTATAAAAAAAAATCACCCCACTCACAGTTGTCATGAAGGGCAAAATTAGCCGTAGAGACCAAAACCACAATTTGTACCAGGCTGTAAACATGTTTTATTCTTCTGTAAAGTTGGGCATTTTAACATGGGGCTCAATGAGATTCTGCTCCCTTCTGGAGCCTGTCCCTAGCGGCCAGTCGATGAATTGCAGTATATGTCACTTCTGTATTGGCTTCAAGAGAAACTGCGGGAGGTTGCCGCTTGGCTTTGCCTGAAGATTTACTTTTAACCACGTGGCAAAATCCCCCAGTTTCTCTTGAAGCCAATACGGAAGTGATTTAAACTGCAATTTATCGACTGGCCGCTAAGCACAGGCTCCAAAAGGGAGCAGAATCTCATTGAGCCCTATGTTAAAATGCCCAACTTTACAGCAGAAAAAAAACATGTTTACAGCCTGGTACAAATTGTGATACAAACTCATTCATTTACATTATATAAAGCCTTAAAGTTCTGCATAATTAAGGTCGTGGCCACTTTGAGTGAAAGGTGGATAGCCGTTTGTCTGTTAGTCCTCACGTCACCTCAGCTCCACCCACTTCCCGCCACTTTGTCCATTTTCTGTTATCCAGGAGTGATGCGCGATGATGACGCACTACCAACGGCCACCTCGTCCCTACTTTACGCTTCAAAACTGCTCTTCAGAATCGGCTGACGTCACGGACACTACGTCCGTATTTTTTTTACAGTCTATGCTTTTAACCCTTAAATACATACCTCAGGTCTTTATCGAGCCGGGACGTCATTCACTACCCTCCTCCTCATTCATTTTTTAAAGTTAGACATCAACCTTCTTAGCATTCCTCAATAAATTAATAATAAACAATATAACAAGAAAATTAAAAAAAGGCCTGTTTTTCCATACATTTTTGGTAAAAATTGTATAAGGCCGCTAACGACCCGATGTGTGTAAGAGTGTACGTATATTTTTTTCTGCACAACAAAAATGTAATCTTTGAGAACGGAATAAGTGCAATTGACCTTTATCAACAAGGTGATGATGTCCGATAAACAATGATGAAGTGACGTTTCACTCATACTGTAGGCAGAAAACAAAATAGGAAGTATCATCAGCAAATCTTGAAATGGCTCAGTGATTTACTGCAGAGCAAGTACTGAACGCAATCAGATATTAGTGTCACTGTCACTGATGGTGGATCTGGTAAAGAAGCTGACATTTGAGTGTTGTGCTATGGCAGGCCATTGTCGAAATGATCTTAAAGTGACGTTTATGCTATTTCTCAGAAGGCACTTTTAAACATCTCAACAACTGATATGTTCTAGTCCAATTAAACTTTTTTCTGCTACAAAACTCTATGAAACATCAGGCTTCAGAACATTCCACAGCACTGAGGTGGCTTTGTTAAAGGTTCTGAATGATATCTTTATGGTGACTGACCTGGTGTAATATTTGTGCAGTTAGATCTTACTGCTGCATTCGACATGATCGATCACAATATTCTCATTGCCCGTCTTGACACTTATGTGGCCATAACAGGAACCAGTTTTAGCTGGTTCAGGACTTATTTAAAGCTACCTTTTTCTCTCTTTATATGCTCTCTTTGGGCTCTATTTTCAAAAAGCAGTGTGTGTCTTTTCATTGCTATGCTGATGACAGCCAGATTTACCACTTAACCGCTCAGGTAACAAATTGCTGGGCCCTCTGCTGGATTGTATTATCATGTCACATCTCAAGCCAAAACTCTTAAAAAACGTGCTAGACAGCGAGCTGACACTTGATAAACAAGTGAACTCAGTGGTTTCTTTCATCTCCATCTTCTTTCTTAAAGCAAGCCTTTTCTCTCTTTTCAAGACTTTGAAAGAGAAATTTATGTTTTTGTATCATCACGTTTAGACTATTGTAACTCACTGTACTGTGGAATGAACACTACTTCTTTGGCCCGTCTCCAGTTGGTTCAAAATGAGTCAGCAAGACTCTTAATGGGCCTCCGTAAATTCTCTCATATTACTCCCGCGTTAGCGTCATTGCATTGGCGGCCTGCGGCTTAGAGTGGAGTTTAAAATCCTAGTTTTTGGTTTCAAGTCTCTAAACAACTTGGCCCCTTCGTATCTTTCTGAACTTTATCTTTACATAACCTTTCTTGAGCACTTAGATCCGGTAGTCATAGATTGCTCACTGTTTCCAGAGCCAAATCAAAACGTGGAGAATGTGCCTTTTCCCTAAACTCTGGAACAGGCAGTGCACATTAGTTCTGCACCTACATTGTAGAGTTTTAAATCTTTACTTAACTCATTATTTTCTATTGCTTTTAATGTCCCTTGATGATTCATTTTTGCATCTGACTTCTGCTGGCAATTTTGATTTCACTTTTCTGTTATATTTTGTCCCTGATTTTATTTGTGAATTTGTAGTTTTTTTCTGTTTATTTTGATATATTTTATCCGTTGTTGTAAAGTGCATTGGTCAGCTGCTGCTGTTTTAATATATAAATAAACTTAATATTTGATATAACAGGATTTTAACCTTCAGGTCTGTGCAAGGCCATCATGAATGACTCATGATTTTAAGTCACGCAAATTGTGTATCATTGTTGTGGATTGCTTCCATGGCACCCTTTCAATGTGTTCTCTATTTGCATTTCCTTAGTCCTCAGGCAATCAAATTACAAAGACATTACACAAGCAGGCTTCAGGTGGCACAGTACCGCCCAATCTTTTATTCTTACCCCAGAGCACCTAAGTCAACAAAAGCAGTTAGCACTGTAGTGGTTAGCGTTAACAATTCTCAACCTTTTGCTGTTTTAGTATGACAAACAACTAAAAATGTCAATATGAGTCTTCAGAAGATATCACCTTAACCTTATGGTCTGTCACATGAGCTTGGAGGTTGATTACAGACAAACAAAACAGACTGGCCCCTTTAATGAATAACCAATATCAGGAAAATTAGTTTATTAATCATTTATTAATTAATTTTTTAAAAGGCACACAATCTACATGTCAAATACAGCTTTCAAACGAACTTAAAAACAATATTTTGTTAAATTGAAAAAACTTTTCGAAAGCAATGAAGATTTGTGACGTTTCTTGGCGAGATCAGAGATTCCTTTAATACTCCTCTTCTTCTCCCTCTTCTGCGACACTGTCTGTGCCCACCTCTTCATAATCCTTCTCCAGGGCAGCCATGTCTTCTCTGGCCTCTGAGAACTCGCCCTCCTCCATACCTTCACCCACATACCAATGAACAAAAGCTCTCTTGGCGTACATCAGATCGAACTTGTGATCCAGACGAGCCCAGGCTTCAGCAATGGCGGTAGTGTTGCTCAGCATGCACACGGCTCTCTGCACCTTAGCCAAGTCTCCTCCAGGAACCACGGTCGGGGGCTGGTAGTTGATGCCAACCTTGAATCCAGTGGGACACCAGTCCACAAACTGGATGGTTCGTTTGGTTTTAATGGTGGCGATGGCAGAGTTGACATCTTTGGGTACAACATCTCCACGGTACAGCAGACAGCAAGCCATGTACTTGCCGTGACGAGGGTCGCATTTCACCATCTGATTGGCTGGCTCAAAGCAAGCATTGGTGATTTCTGCAACGGACAACTGCTCGTGGTAGGCTTTCTCTGCAGAGATCACTGGGGCGTAGGTGGCCAGCGGGAAGTGGATACGTGGATAGGGCACCAGATTAGTTTGGAACTCGGTCAGATCTACATTTAGGGCTCCATCGAAACGCAGGGATGCTGTGATGGAGGAAACGATCTGCCCGATCAGCCTGTTGAGGTTTGTGTAGGTGGGACGCTCAATGTCGAGGTTTCTACGGCAGATATCGTAGATGGCCTCGTTGTCCACCATGAAGGCACAGTCAGAGTGCTCAAGGGTGGTGTGGGTGGTAAGGATGGAGTTGTAGGGCTCAACCACCGCTGTTGACACTTGAGGAGCTGGATAAATGGCAAATTCCAGTTTTGACTTCTTTCCGTAGTCGACAGAGAGCCGCTCCATTAGGAGGGAGGTGAACCCAGAGCCAGTGCCACCACCAAAACTATGGAAGATCAGGAAGCCCTGGAGCCCAGTGCACTGATCAGCCTGCAGGATTAAATAATGAGTTATTCCTAGAATCACTTGTCAGGATTTGTCTGCTGTTCTATTGAAGAGCAGACCCCTTAAGCTTGGTGCACACTCCGCAAGAACAAAGAAATGTGTTCGTTTTCTCGAGGTGGCAAGAACAAGAGCAAAGTTCGTTCTGGCCAGGACATTCCATACTTCACGAGAAAAGCAGGTGCCGAACATTTCCGTTTCTCCGCATTACTTTAAATTTCTGACCAATCGCACAATAGTTCTCAGACATCCACAAGAAAAAAAGTTCTGCTCAGATATGTCGAGAACAAGCTGCGAGATCTCCCAAACCAGGGCTGCGAGAACAAAATTACGTCATTTTGTTCTCGCAGCCCTGGGAGTGAGAACTTTTTTCTGTTCTTGCGGAGTATGTAATGGCCTTAAGACCCCCCAAAGACTGTCTTACCAGTTTGCGAGTCCTGTCCAGCACCAGGTCAATGATCTCCTTGCCAATGGTGTAGTGCCCACGAGCGTAGTTGTTAGCAGCGTCTTCTTTACCAGTTATCAGTTGTTCGGGATGGAACAACTGGCGGTAGGTACCTGTGCGCACCTCATCTGGAAAATCAATTTGTGTTTTATTATTTATCATTTTAAATAAGATAATTTGGTCATTTGTACCATTTTTATCAGATTACTCTTTATATGTTATAACCGAGTACAAGTTCACTAAATTGAGGAGTGTTCTACAGTCTTCTTCAGTATAAAATTAAATGATACAAAGTGAGTCAGTTTCATTACCGATGACAGTGGGCTCCAGGTCGACAAAGACTGCTCTTGGGACGTGTTTTCCAGCTCCAGTCTCACTGAAGAAGGTGTTGAAGGAGTCATCTCCCCCTCCAATGGTTTTGTCACTGGGCATCTGACCATCTGGCTGGATCCCATGCTCTAGGCAATACAACTCCCAGCATGCATTGCCCATTTGCACACCTGCCTGGCCGACATGGACTGAGATGCACTCACGCTATAGGGTGTAAATGAGAGGCATTATTAAAACTGCTAACAGTAAAGGCCACATACCTCTCTTTTGGAAAAAAAGATCCTCTTCTTTTCATTTTTATAAACACAAAACTAAAACCAAAAATCATTATCAAGACAAAAATAAAATTAACAAATTAGGGTAAACGTACCCATTAAGAACAATACTATCTTTGAGCTTCGATTATAAAAATATATCTTTTTTTATTATCATCCTACTTGATGTCTTAACCAATTGATGTGTTTGTTACTATATACCTCCTACAATTTCAAGATAATCAGACCATTGCACACTGAGATATGGGTATTCATGTTGTGTCATGGTGACTCTGTCTGGCGGCCATTTTGAAAGCTGTCTGAAAACTCATACAAAATAGATGTTTAACCCTTTATTTAGGATAAGTATAACTTCTTACTGTAAAATTAAGAGATTAATGTTTAGACTTTTGCATATTATAAGCAGGAACCTGGATGTGGGAAATAATTAGATAGATCCAAAAGATAGTTTTAGCAACATAGCGCAGATGCTACAGAACATTGTTAGCTTACTAGCTGTATAGATTGTGTGCTACACTAATATATTACTTCACAGGCATTACTGGCTTGTACTTATAAATCTATTATATTATAAATGTGCAGTTTATTGATGTTCTGTGGTTTTACACTGCTGTTTTTTTTGAAGACTTCATATTATGAAAATCACAGCTTCAGTGTGATATTAATAAGAAAACGTATAATTTCATAGTTATTTTTAATAATTGCTGTTCCTATTAAAATATGTATGAACTTTAATACATGACCTAGATTATTTATTTAGCAAAATTGTCCGTTTAAATTTAATTTATTAATATTTATTAATTATAAAAATGTTGCTGTTCCAATTAAGCTCATCCACATTAAAGGGATAGTTCACCCAAAAATGAAAATTAGCCCAAGTCATCCTAGGTGTACATGACGTTCTTCTTTTAGACGATTGGCTCGAACTTTACTTTATAAAGTTTTAAATATGGATATTTTTCGTACACAAATGCATCAATTCGCTTCAGAAGGCCTTTATTAACCCCACAGAGCCGTGTGGAGCTGTTATTTGACGGACAGATGCATTTTTTTATGGACTTCAAAAACGGAGCACTGCCATTATATAGCTTGGATTAGCCAGGACTTTTTTTTTTAACTCCGATTTTATTCGTCTGAAAGAAGAATGTCATATACACCTAGGATGACCTGAGGGTGAGTAAATCATGGGCCAATGTTCATCTATCCCTTAAACGTCTATGTAAATACTTCATAAACAGACTTTAAATATTAACTGATGGGTGTCACATCAAGTTAATCTTTATAAAAAAATGTTTTATATTAGTTAAACAAGAATTTTGTTAAATAAACATGATGTGAGCTTAATGGCAACAGGGGTGTGCTTAAAGGATGCAAACATGTACCCATTAAGCACAGCAAGACCTTTTGCATTTAATGATGTACATATGTACAATTTAAATGCTTTTGTCATTTAAAATAACATTAAATATTAGTGAGCTATTGAATATTAGTGAAATATTGGTGAGCTTAATAGGTACGTTTACCCTAATTGCTAACAAAAGTATTCATGAAGACTAAGACCATTCATTAAAAGTCAAGAACAATCATTCACTATAACAAATAAAGCATCAGACAAATAAATCTTTTAAAATGTCCTACCATTGTAGAATTTTCCTCTGGCCGATGTCAAGTTCGGTTGAGAAATCTTGTGAATGTTCTCTGTGAAGATATCATCGCTATTTAAAGAGCAAGCTCATGCCATGGTAACATGGTTTGTTGTTGGCAACAAAGGGGTTAAGCCCAATTATTTGAATGTCAATTATGGATGACCACAGTGCACTGAACAAACAGGCCTAGTTACATCCCACTGCTTTTTGTTTCCTGCAAAAGACACACGAACATGCCAACACTCGTCCAGTCATCCACAGCCATTAATATTTAACCCTGCATTGGTGAATTACATCTTAGAATTTGGTGAGGTTTGCATCACAGATGGTTAAGGGAAAGAGGAGTGTGAACGTAAAATTATTTTATCCAACAATGCTGAACTTTGACAGCACACTATGGCTAAAGCAATTGCTATTTTTTATACTTATGGTGAGGGATTTAATCAAACCCCCAAGTGTAAATGTCTGTTCACAACACGAGCGAAAACAATAAGTCAATAGCATTGTTCATTTTAAGTGCTTTAAATTTGAATTTTGATTTGCTGTCAATGTTTGAATTGCTTAGCAATACCGTGGTAACCACTAAAACACCATAGCGCCATGGCGCTTTACCATTTTGTCTTCTCCGTGTACGGTCGCTTGTTTTTGTGCTTTGTGCATATTAAGTTACACTCAAAGGATACCAACAACCAAATCTACTTTTCTCTAAAAGCCCTCTCTCGTTCTTTGTTTCCGTCTCTACATAAGCTGTGCAAACTGACCCGGGCACTCGTCGCCTACAATGTCATATCTGTACCCTAATTAAGTCTGTATATACTATTGTTAACCGGCTAGGTGGCCATGGAGCCCAAGTACAAACAATTCTCATCTGTTCCCTGAAAGTCCCCATGACAATAGATGCACATGAAACATAATCAAGGTGGAGCTTTGTTCAAAATGTTAGGTTATGTTTGGACTGTCAGCACAAATCAGAGTTTTTTTTTTGCATATCCAAATTTTATCCAGATCGGTTTTTGAAAGTCTTGACAACAAAAAACAAAACATGAAATCAGATGTTTCCAAATCACGTTTTGAGGTGGTTTAAATGCGATTCCAATCAGATTTTTACAGATGCGTCGCAAGCTATGTTCAGACTGTCCAAATTTAGCAAGTGTGAACGGCAAAGCAAATCAGATTAAATGCAAGTTTTACAAATCCTTTTCGAGCTGCATTCATATGTGGTTTGAAATTCAAATTTCAATTTGCATTTCTGGAAATCTATTTCAGTCTGCCTGCTCTGATGGGATTACATGTGATTTATATGTCTTTTTCATGCCACATAAAATGTCAGATGTTGTTATAGGAAACATGCTGAAAGTCACTTCAGAAATGTGCCGGAAGAGCAGAAATAAGATAAACATCTGTATTGCAAACCCCTCCATGTTACGGGTGTTGTTTTGCCAATATAACTGAGAATGTTTTGAAACTGGCCGAGACGACAGCATGGCTTAAAGAGCGCTGTAAGATTAGTCTTAGGTTCGATGTTTCTAGTGACCATACTAACTTACTACAGGTGAACATTTTCCAATACCTCCCGTGTGTAAAGTAAACAAAAAATTTTTTTAGAATGTAATTACTGTAATTCACTAAAAGGGTTTTTCTTCATGTTCCAACGGTTGTAGTACATTCCTAGTGACCAAAATGACTTACTACAGGTGAGATTTTGCCAATACCCCCTTAATATATACAGTAAACGATTATTTTCAGAAAAAAATACTGTAATTCACCAAAAGGGTTTTGTTTCATGTTCCAACGGTTCAGAGAATATGAAAAAGCGAGAATATGACGCAGAACCGGCGTTCGGACACGTGACCCAGAAGCGAGGAGATTTGTTTACAACGAGCAGAGAAAGACGCGCCGTATCTAAGCTGTTGAATTCTACATTGATCGTGCTTTAGGTCTCGGCGTAGAGCTCAAAATGGGACTAAAGTGTGTATTTCATGGATTCCCGAACGCCGGTTCTGCGTCATATTCTCGCGCATGCGTCTTGGTGCTTCGTGAGTCCACAGCACAGGAAGACAGAACTTGTGGAATAAAGTCGTTATTTTGAATTTTTTTTTCGCTCAAAAACTATTATCGTCACTTCCTAACATTATTGTAGAGTCCCTGTAGTGAGATGGACTTTGTAACGGCGTTTTTAGTGCCTTTTATGGGTCTTGTGAGTGTAAATGTACTGAATCCCTATGGAGGCCTGTCTGAAGCCTTTCTGAGCATCAGCTTTCAACAAAAATATCTTCATTTGTGTTCCGAAGATGAACGAATGTCTTACGGGTGTCGAACGACATGAGGGTGAGTAATTAATGACATAATTTTCATTTTTGGGTGAACTAACCCTTTAATATATACAGTAAACGATTATTTTCAGAAAAAAATACTGTAATTCACCAAAAGGGCTTTGGTGAATAATGCAAAATTGCACTTGTATTAAGTCAGTCTGGTCACTAGGAATATACTACAACCATTAGAACATGAAAAAAAAAAAAACCATTTAGGTGAATTACAGTATTTTGTTTATTATGTACTGCGCATACATCAAGCTAAGGGAGGTATTGAAAATGTGTCACCTGTAGTAACTCAGTCTGGTCACTAGGGGACACATTTGGTGAGTTATAGTAATTAAAAAATAATTTTGAGATATTGGCAGAAGCTCATATACAGTAAGTCGGTTTGCCCACTAGCCATTTACTATATCGTTCATTTGAATGAATGAATGAATGAATGTTTGTATTTTTGGACTGCGTGTGGAATTTGCAGACGGCCCCTTTAGCAGCCTAGCAACCTAAAACTAACTAGCGCCACGCATAACGTTACCAGCCTCCAACGTTTCTTCCCTTGACTCATAATAAGACGCATTAGTCCAGCGCGACGGCAACACATTGTCGTGTTGTAAATAAGATAAACATCTGTATTGCAAACCCCTCCATGTTACGGGTGTTGTTTTTGGCTTATATCTACCAACGCAACGTCATCGCCATAGAAACCAATAACGTTACAGATATTCTGTACAGATATAAATAACGTTACGGGAAATTAAACAGACACACAAATTTGGATTTGAACAATTGCGACACACAATGTGGACAGTAAATAAATTTAGATCCGAATAAATCATCAAATAATCGGATTTGGACTGGCTGTGAAAGTAGCTTTTTAACGCGACACACACACACGCGCACACACACAATGATAACGTCTAAACCAGTGACAGAAAAACCGCACCCTCTACATCACAAAACATCACAATATATATACCAGTCTGCTCCAGACGTCGCTGAGTGTCTTGTGCGATGGATGGGGACTTCTGTACCGTGACTTGACTTGGCGCGTATTTAGAGAGCGAGACAAAGCACTTCCATTTATCCTGCGGACGTTTTTGGAAAACAGGCCTCGTCATACGCGTGGGTACGCCCACGTCGTTACCAACGCAACCCATGCAGATAGGTTAGTTATGTCTAGACACACAAATCTGATCTGATCACTAATAGTAATAGTGCAGATAGATCTGATTTGAGAATAAAATCCAATTTGCCTGCAGTCTGAACATATCATTAGTAGCTATTATTATCTGTGTTGTATATTTCTCACATGCTACTTTAACATCTCGGTTGGCCAAGGAATAATACGGTTATCAAAGAGATGTCAATGTAGTTTAGGTTTCATATGCGAGTTATATATCAAACTAGAACTATTAAGAAACAAGGGATATGCTTAGCTTTAGGGCTCTTACCCTTCTGGGTGCCACTGTCCTCATACGAGGACATTATATTTGAGTGAATTTACATGTCACAGTTTAAGTCTGGATGTCCTGTAAAGAGCACAAGGCTTTTCAGAGATAGCATTTGTTTTGATGTTTCACCAGGACAACTTGGTCTTTTAAAAATGACTGAATGATCAAATTTAGCACTCTTATGGAAATATATTTTGTAATTATCATTTAAATCTGACTAATTTTCAAATTGTTTGTTATCAACATCTCAGGAAAATGTTATGGGGTTTCTAATCAATATGAATTTCTGTTACAAAACAGGGCATTGATTTCATACATATCCTCAATAGACACCGGGGCTTAAATCATGTTTATCAGGCTTTTTAGGAGACTTTTTAGGAGTGAATAGGGAAAGTAATCACATATAAATGTTCCTATAAAATATGAGATATTATTATGACAATGTTGCCAACTATTACTCCCATTATTACACTTCTTTTTTCATTACATGTTGCTCCAAGAACACATTAATATGCTAATTATATACAGGGTATAGATGCATTGCATTGAATGGGAAAACCCATGTATGGTCATTTTACCTAGATTTTGCATAAAGTAAAATGGTATATCAATTCATTCCGTTATATTTTTCATAACATATTGAGAATCATCTTTAACAAAGTTTAAAAAAAAGAAATCCTGAAACCTGAAAATTGATTGGTGAATGGGGGAAAAATCCCATTGTTTTTGCCTATGCATGTAATTTCTTAATTTCTGTAATTTTTTAAGCATCTGAGTCCTGGTGTCCACTTATGAGGACATAGCAAAACGTATGAATAAAATAAAAATGTTCAAACCAAAAAAAAAAATCAATTTGTTTCTTATGGTCTAAACAATGTAATGACTTGAAAAAGACTGGGTCTTGTGAGGTTAAAATATGTTGAAATGATCCCATGACAAAAAGTGGATGATGTGAGATGAACGAGAGGCCCCTAGATTTGAAGTTCAGAATGATTTTAATTTGAATATGCTTCTTAAAGTCTGTCAGACAGGGCGATTCTTACAGAGTACTGCATGTTAAGACAGATCATCCTACCATAATGCTGCAAGACAATTTCCCCTTTCTGAACAAAATGTATTATATACATTAATTTTACAGATCAGTGATATACACTCACCTAAAGGATTATTAGGAACACCATACTAATACTGTGTTTGACCCCCTTTCGCCTTCAGAACAGCCTTAATTCTACGTGGCATTGATTCAACAAGGTGCTGAAAGCATTCTTTAGAAATGTTGGCCCATATTAATAGGATAGCATCTTGCAGTTGATGGAGATTTGTGGGATGCACATCCAGGGCATGAAGCTCCCGTTCCACCACATCCCAAAGATGCTCTATTGGGTTGAGATCTGGTGACTGTGGGGGCCATTTTAGTACAGTGAACTCATTGTCATGTTCAAGAAACCAATTTGAAATAATTCGAGCTTTGTGACATGGTGCATTATCCTGCTGGAAGTAGCCATCAGAGGATGGGTACATGGTGGTCATAAAGGGATGGACATGGTCAGAAACAATGCTCAGGTAGGCCGTGGCATTTAAACGATGCCCAATTGGCACTAAGGGGCCTAAAGTGTGCCAAGAAAACATCCCCCACACCATTACACCACCACCACCAGCCTGCACAGTGGTAACAAGGCATGATGGATCCATGTTCTCATTCTGTTTACGCCAAATTCTGACTCTACCATCTGAATGTCTCAACAGAAATCGAGACTCATCAGACCAGGCAACATTTTTCCAGTCTTCAACTGTCCAATTTTGGTGAGCTCGTGCAAATTGTAGCCTCTTTTTCCTATTTGTAGTGGAGATGAATGGTACCCGGTGGGGTCTTCTGCTGTTGTAGCCCATCCACCTCAAGGTTGTGTGTGTTGTGGCTTCACAAATGCTTTGCTGCATACCTCGGTTGTAACGAGTGGTTATTTCAGTCAAAGTTGCTCTTCTATCAGCTTGAATCAGTCGGCCCATTCTCCTCTGACCTCTAGCATCAACAAGGCATTTTCGCCCACAGGACTGCCGCATACTGGATGTTTTTCCCTTTTCACACCATTCTTTGTAAACCCTAGAAATGGTTGTGCGTGAAAATCCCAGTAACTGAGCAGATTGTGAAATACTCAGACCGGCCCGTCTGGCACCAACAACCATGCCACGCTCAAAATGACCTTAAATCACCTTTCTTTCCCATTCTGACATTCAGTTTGGAGTTCAGGAGATTGTCTTGACCAGGACCACACCCCATCCCTAAATGCATTGAAGCAACTGCCATGTGATTGGTTGATTAGATAATTGCATTAATGAGAAATTGAAAAGGTGTTCCTAATAATCCTTTAGGTGAGTATATGTAGTTAATGTGATACATCTCAGTTTTTCCACAGGCTAATTTTAAATATCAGAACCTCAGAGAGTCATCAAACATTTACACGTTTTTGTTAGAAGGAACCTGAATAGACCTCTTGCAGCTGTCAGTTCATTTCAAAGATCTGATAAACATTTTTAATTTTCAAAACTGATTCAAATATAGAGCTTATCGGGTGAGAAAATTACAGCTCTGAAATGTAAACAGGTCAGAGAGAGAGAGAGAGAGAGAGAGAATATATAAACAGTACAGTACACAGTACAGACTGACAATGTCAGAGTTTACCATACATAAGAGTAACAGTTCACAAATTAGCAGCTAATTTACCCTCTTTGATAGATTCTACACTGTTTTGGCAAAATTAGATTCCCAGTATATTTAATATCAAATTTTGACATTACACAGAGAGGCAATTTACTAAATAGTTGAAGCACTTTAGCATTTCAACCACTAAATGTGCTAAAATACTACATTTAAGTCATTAACGTTTCTTAACAATGCAGTGTCATTTCTTTCTTGATATAATCGTTCAACATTATAGAAAACTGAATTTTATTAAAAAGAGATGTTTGTGCACATATTTCTATTGAGCATGACAGCGGCAATTTATCAAATGACAAATAAGAGCATTAAAACCAGGCATATATCCAGACGCGGATGCAGTCGAGCACCCTTTAAATAACTGATTCATACTGTACAGTGTGAATAAATTCAGTGAATTCCACCCTAATGCTCAGAGTATCAGTGCATTGCAGAATACATTTTTCAAGATCAAATGAAAATTGAAATCTATTTTTGACCTGATTTTCTATTTTAAATGTTAGTAAGATTACAAAAATCTTCATTTTTCTCCAGAATAAAGCATATGTGCACCCATCTAAAAGGATCTATAAAAACATTCATGCAACCATGACAAATCTTTAAACCTCTTCAATTTTAAAATGCGTAGCAAAAAGTGTTTCGAGCAAACAGTATAACCGCAGTGGTTTGTCCCATAGCATAATTGTCATAATCATTGGTGGCATATACCTGAAGACCTCAATAATAGAACAAAGAAGAACATACATATCATGAAGTTATTGATCATAAAGGTATTGAGATGATGAGCTAGATACCCCATCTATGGAACAACATTTTCAAATACTATAAAAGTGATATACATGTTCAGGAGACTCAAGAGATAATGAAATCAGCAAAACCTTAAAGTCAACATGAAGTAGAGTTTGCACTTTCCACTTTGCGCCCAATGTTTTTGTGAATAAAACAGGATATTCTACATAGCGGGACCTGATTTAACGCATTGGAAATTGATTGGTTTAGATACCAACAGGGATTTGATATATCAGCTGACTTTTTAATCTTGATAAAATATGTAATGCCTACTTATACTAAGTGCAGATAGCCAACCTTGTTGACAAAGGCTACTTTCAAACTCAGATATGTTTTCTTTAGTACAAATAGTATATTAATTCGATTTACACTTTGTGTAGAGCATCTATCACTCTTTGCTATTTGTACCAGTTTTTACACATTGCCTTATTCGGAGCGTCTATTAACAGTTGCCTTGTTGGCAAATGCTATATACACCAACTCCGCCCACTGACGTCTGGTTGGGCCAGACACTGAATTGTTTATGGTAGCAATGGTGTAGTGGTCAGACATGTAGCATGAAGTTTTGACGCAAATCGATCCGAGGTTCGAATCCGCCTTTTGCAGAGCTCGCTCTACTCCCTTTTCCCATCACATATCAGATCGGAAAGGCATTTATTTTCAATAAAAATTATATTCGAAAATATTCGAAAAGTGAATATTAAGTATCTAACGTGTGTTTAATAATAAAGTGTGTATCGGTTAAGGGTAGGCTTAGGGAGGGCGGCAATATAGGCGGCATTCATTTCATATTTTTAAAAAATATAATAATTTGCAATTGTTATTATTGCATATACTGTTTCATGTACAATAACACTGAGGTGCAATTAGTATCTCCACTATTTATAACTATAAATATGATTTAACTATTACACTTATTGCAAAGAAAATACTATTTCCATAGTGTAAATATATCACTATTTAAAGTGTATAAAAATATGCTAAGAAATGCTGCTATTTTCACTTAGTCTAAATAGAATCTTAAACTTAGTGTAAATAGCAGCTATTGCTATTTGTACTTAGTGTAAAAAGTATTTATAGCTAAGAAAATTTGTTATTTTCACTTAAGCTGTGTCCAAAATTGTGTAGTCTGTAGGTACTACATTTGAATTTGAAAAAAAGTATGTTCTATATAGTATAAATGCGTGTAGTATGAACTACATCCGCCATTTTGTCATTATCTCAGGACCTACCAGCGTCAGTTGCGTCCCTTCACCTCCATTCATAAATACTCTCCCATGGCCTCATGGGATAGTAAATTGTCCATTGAATGCGCACTTCAGAATCGTGTCAGAAGTAGTAGGGGACTTTTCGCCTACTTTTTTTCGAATACTATGTATTCGGACATACTACTCTGTTGGCGTACTATGTTTCGCATACTATATAGTAGAGAAGTATTTGATTTTGGACGCAGCGTTAGTGTAAATACAATCTAGTTGTTATTTACACAGTGTAAATAGCCGCTGCCTTTTTTTTTATTGAAGTATGTGGAACAGGCACTGAAGAATAGTGCACAGTAAGACTTGTTAAGAAAGTAAATAGGGTCAACTTTTATTCCATGTTGACTTTAAGCAAAAGGTTTCACTGAAATATATTGATTGATGTGTCAAAGTCAGTTGATGAAAAAAAAAGAATTGATGCAAAAATGGGCCAACAACAAACATCAATCAAATCGGCCCGGTCTTCAACCACATCTGGCATCTATTAATTGTGTCCATATCACATTTCAGTGTAAAGCATGCTGCTGAAAATCTCATCTGATGAATTTATCTTTTATTCATACTCCAGTTCTACAAAAGTGACCATATTTATGACCATGTATATAGAACAGAGCTTTTTTCTTCGCTTGAGAAGCCCTTATTTTTGAAGATGTTTTATAGAAAAATGTCATCACAGTAGAGTGGTGAGAAAACGAAGGATAAGAACAGGTGATTGTGAGAGGTGGCTGTTCCGCTCACAGTTTCTGGGTGAAGTTTTCAGGGAAGACACCTTTCACTAGGAGGTTTTTATTCTGAAGCCAGTGTGACTCTTTTACGCCCAATAACCAGCCATCATCCTGCGCACACAAACAAAAAGGTAAGACAATGAGTCATTGGGCCCTATTTTAACGATCTGAGCGCATTGTCTGAAGCGCACTGCACAGGTGCACTTAGGACGTGTCCGAATCCACTTTAGCTAGTTTACAGACGGGAAAAATGGGTGTGTTTGGGGCGTAACGTGCAATAAACCAATCAGAGTTTCATCTCCCATTCCCTTTAAAAGCCAGTTGCGCTTGTACCATGGCGGATTCGCAATTTACATGGCGGAATTTGCGAGCAGAAAGAAAACGCTTCTCCAGAGAGGAATCCTTTTATTTGTAATATTTAAAAATGTTTGTGTGCTGCTGCGCATCCCTATGTGTGTAATCAGCAGAGTGTATGCATGTTGTGCACCCGCCTATAGGTGCATATTACTAGTGCGCCCTTTAAATAACAAAAAAAACTGCGCTATTGACTTTAGACCAGGTTTCAGTTGGTCAATGGCGCAGTTGTTTTCAATTGCCTCAAAATAGCAACTCGCCAACAATGCACCTGAACACACCTCGTTTTCAGAGCAGCACATGGGCGCACAAATGGGTGCAAATGGATTTGCTATTAAAACAACATGGTGCTGGACATGAAAATGATAACTGCGTCGGGCTAAAACTAGCAAAAAACACTTGTGTCGCACCGCATTGCGCCGAGTGCATGATAGAGCCAAGCGGCAACCTCCCGCAGTTTCTCTTGAAGCCAATACGGAAGTGACATATACTGCAATTCATCGACTGGCCGCTAGGGACAGGCTCCAGAAGGGAGCAGAATCTCATTGAGCCCCATGTTAAAATGGCCAACTTTACAGCAGAAAAAAACATGTTTACAGCCTGGTACAAATTATGCTTTTGGTCTCTACGGCTAATTTTGCCCTTCATGACAACTGTGAGGGGGGTGAATTTTTTTATAACTCATTTGTTTACATTATATAAAGCCTTAAAGTTCTGCATAATTAAGGGCGTGGCCACTTCAAGTGACAGGTGGATAGCCATTTGTCTGCTGTCTGTTAGTCATCGCGTCACTTCAGCTCTGCCCACGTCCCGCCTTTTTGCCCATTTTCTATTATTCGGGAGTGACTTGCTGCCAAGATGGCAACGGCCAGCTCGACCCTACTTTGCGCTTCAAAACGGCTCATCAGAATCCTATGGGTGACGTCACGGACACTATGTCTATATTTTTTTACAGTCTATGGATAGAGCACATTGTCCGACTGTATGTGAGTGTGTTTGAGCATGTGTGCAATGACTGACCTGTTCATCTGGATTGGCAAAGGGAAGCACAAGCACAACGTCACCAGCCTTCAGGTCAAGTTCATCACTGTCTGTTGCTCCATAGTCATGCATTGCTTTCACCTACCAAGAATTATGTTAATACATTAAAAAGTGACATTTAAAGACTTGCATCGTTATTTCAAATAAATGCTGTTCTTTTGAACTTTCTGTTAATCAAACAATCTTGGTTTTCACAAAATTATGCAGCACAACGGTTTTCAATTTTGATCATAATAATAAATGTTTCTTGAGCAAATCAGAATATTAGAATGATTTCTGAAGGATCATGTGACACTGAAGACTGGAGTAGTGATGCTGAAAATTCAGCTTTGGCATGAATAAATTCAATTTTAAAATATATTAACATAGAAAACAGTTATTTTAAATTGTAATAATATTTCACAATAGTGCTGTTTTTATTGTATTTTTAATCAATGAAATGCAGACTTAGCAAGCATAAGAGACCTCTTTCAAAAATATTAAAGCATCTTCCTGACCTCAATATTCTCTGGGGTCTCTGTTATAATTCAACTTACCTTATAAAGAATAGATGGAGGAAGTTCTGCACCTGAGGAGCCATTTGTCACTGTTGGAGCTTCATTCTAATTATAAAAATAAAATGATAATAAAAGAAAAAGAAACAGTTAATCACACCGAGCAACTAAAGAGAATAAAACTGAGAATGCTATACACAGAAGGCAAAAACGAACATTCAACATGAACACGGTGGAAACCAGGCACAACATTATTTACTTCTGGCCTATCCTAACACTATGCCAACACTCTACAATGAATCAAGACTCTTGCTCCTCTTACACTTTGAAGCTCCTCCCACTGAGGTGGCTCTGACTCCACCTCCCAAGCCTGAGCCGTACCACTGCCCCAGTTTGTATCTGCGTCCTGCTCTTGCCCTACCTGGGACCCTTCCTTGCCCCAGTGCTCCACACCACTGTCCTCCCAGTCTGGCTGCGCAAGTTCAGCCTCTGCAGGCGCAGCTGTTTCACTGGCCCAGCCTGACTGCGCAGGCACACTGTCCTGCTCGTCCCAGCCGGGGGCTTCATATGGCTGTACGGCAGGAGTGACCTCATCATCACACTGGGGAGCTTCATGCTGGCCGGAAGGTTGTGTGGCAGCTTCGTCATCTGAGTCCCACTTCTGGGAGGGGTCTGCAGCGTGGGTCTGAACAGGCTGCGATGGGGAGGAAGGGTCGGCCAGGATTGTGTTTTGGATTTGGATAGATTTTTGTGTTTTGGGTAAAATAGATGCCGTGGAAGATAAGGGCAGGAAATAGGGCAAAAGGCAAAGATAGATATGAAGGAAATGAAGGAAAAGATAGATAAGAGACGTGAATTACTGTTTACTCGTCTAAACTATATCCCACCAAGGTCTGAAGTAAAGTTATTGCGTTCAATAAATTATCTAACAGACTCATTTATATTAATTCTAATTTGTCACTTAACACCTAATATCTATCTATCTATCTATCTATCTATCTATCTATCTATCTATCTATCTATCTATCTATCTATCTATCTATCTATCTATCTATCTATCTATCTATCTATCTATCTATCTATCTATCTATCTATCTATCTATCTATCTATCTATCTATCTATCTATCTATCTATCCATCCATCCATCCATCCATCCATCCATCCATCCATCCATCCATCCATCCATCCATCCATCCATCCATCCATCCATCCATCCATCCATCCATCCATCCATCCATCCATCCATCCATCCATCCATCCATCCATCCATCCATCCATCCATCCATCCATCCATCCATCCATCCATCCATCCATCCATCCATCCATCTATCTATCTATCTATCTATCTATCTATCCATCCGTCCGTCCGTCTTTCTGTCTATCCATCCATCCATCCATCTATCTATCGATCCATCCATCATCTATCTGTCCGTCTGTCTTTCCATTCATCCGTCTTTCTGTCTATCCATCTATCTATCCATCCATCTATCATCTCTGTCTGTCTGTCTATCTGTCTTTCCATCCATCCATCTGTCATCCATCTGTCATCCATCCATCCATCCGTCTTTCCGTCTATCTATCTATCTATCTATCTATCTATCTATCTATCTATCTATCTATCTATCTATCTATCTATCTATCTATCTATCTATCTATCTATCTATCTATCTATCTATCTATCTATCTATCTATCTATCTATCTATCTATCTATCTATCTATCTGTCTGTCTTTCTGTCCATCCATCCATCCATCCATCCATCCATCTATCCGTCCGTCCATCCATCCATCCATCCATCTATCGATCCATCCATCATCTATCTGTCCGTCTGTCTGTCCATCTGTCTTTCCATTCATCCGTCTTTCTGTCTATCCATCCATCCATCTATCTATCCATCCATCTATCTATCCATCCGTCTATCATCTCTATCTATCTATCTATCTATCTATCTATCTATCTATCTATCTATCTATCTATCTATCTATCTATCTATCTATCTATCTATCTATCTATCTATCTATCTATCTATCTATCTATCTATCTATCTATCTATCTATCTATCTGTTTTCTCTACAATAACCCCTGATATACATTGTTTACATTGATTTACATTTACAGTATAAACCTTGGTCCTAAGTCCCATGGAAAGTCCAAATACATGGTACAAAAATGAGTGGAAATCTGTTTTTAAATAACAAGGTTTAATTTTTGATAAATGTTTTGTGTGTTCATGTGTGGTTTTGTTTGTAATTTGGCGATCCAAAGATTGTAAAAGACTTTCATCCAAAGGCCCCATAAAATGTTTCTTGTATACTCAATCAGACCAGAATCACAGAGTATGTCGAGAGAGAACTGATCCATCACAAGCGTGCCAAAACAGCAGTCTTACCTCCCATGAATTCCATGAAGCCCCCTTCCATGAGGCAGCACAGAATAAAAGAATGAGATAAATGAGGCCCATAATAAGAGTGCAAGGTATGTTTATTACCTTGTCAACAGTAAGCAGAGAGCTCTCATAAACCCCACTTACAGAAGTTTATGCTCATAATAAACATTGTTCAGAGCTATTGCAGCAAATATGAGAGGAAAGCATGTGTTAAAGGTGAAGTGATCTATAATAGTGGAACCTGGAAAACCATATACAAGAGTAAGAAGAAAATAAATATACAGTAATGCTTGCAATGACTAGGCCAGACAAAATGTATAGACTATAGAAGTTTGGGATCAGTACGAATTTTGTTTATGCTAACCAAGGTTGCATTTACTTTCACAATTACATTTTACAATTTAAAATAACCGTTTTCTACTTGAACATATTTTAAAATGTAATTTATTCCTTATTGCTGAATTTTCAGCATCATTACTTCAGTCTTCAGCATCACATGATCCACAGAAGGTTGAAAAGAACAGAATTTATTTGAAATATAAATATTTTGTAACATTTTAAATGGGTTTATTGTCACTTTTTATTAAATTTAATTCAAAATTGCTGAATAAAAGTACTTCTTTCTATCCAAAACAATTAATAAATAATTATACTGACCCCAAACTTTTGAACGGTAGAGTATGTGTTTATGATTATTTCATTTGATTAACATTAGAATACACAGAAAAATGTCTGCAGGTCTTTTTTTCTTCTAGATGTTTGTTCTTTCTGCTCTGAATGCTCTCCCTGAGTCTTGTTCTTTAAACTAGCAGGAAGCAAGTTAACATGCATCACATGCATGGAGTATATATGTTACATGCTGAACCAAAGTGGCATCCCAGATAGCATGGTGACATTGATACAATGTTGAGTTTTGAGACCACAATGTAACAAGATAGACCCTTTTCACAGACTGTGATGAGGCGTTTTAACGGTCATCAATATCGTAAATCCTGCAACCTTTTTTGTATTTTCATTTGTATTTTCGTTTTTGTATGTACATTTATAACACTAATACTTTGTATTGTATTACTTTTGCATCAAATTACAAAAAAAAAACCAAGTTACCGCTGCTGCGAGGGTGTTTCTACAGCGTCTATGGGAGTGATGGAAAAAATTTACATATTTCTCTCGTTTGACTGCCGTTATCAATATCACTCTATTTTTTCCCTCTTTTTGAAAGTTGTAAAATCACTATTGTGGCGTTTTCTTTAGCTATTTGAGCAAATGGGTTCACAGAAAAACTTCTGCTCGACTTTGACGACTTCTGCTCTGAGAAACCCGGAAATGTGAAAAGGGTCTATTGTGACGTCACAGCAGGTCGCACTCCACACAACTCTAGTGTCTGATTTTGGAGTTATTTTGACATTGAACTGCAAAATACTTGTAGCTACCTTGAGCTGACCGTTTTTATGCAGTTAGTTTATTGTATTGTTATAATTTTCGTTTGTGTAATTTTGTATATTTTCCACAACAGCCCAAGCATACATAAAGGCATATAGAATGGTGCATAAAACATTTTATTTGATATTTTATAAGGGAAAAAACATAATAACAGATTACAAGTGATCAAGAGCTTAGGGCGTTCTATTTAAACCAAGCGGTAACCTCCCGCAGTCTCACTTGAAGCCAATACGGAAGTGAATTAAACTGCAATTCATCGACTGGCCGCTAGGGACAGGCTTCAAAAAGGAGCACAATCTCATTGAGCCCCATGTTAAAATGCCCAACTTTACAGCAGAATATATTGATATTTGACAATGATGGCGCTCTGCTCTTGGTTACGTTCTTCATGAAGTAGTAGCGACGCGCGTGCGCAACCAAGTAGAGTCAGCGTATCTCACAGCGCCATCTGCTGGTGAAAATAATCACTACACGATTGCTTCTATATGTTGGGCTTTTTTGCAATGTATATGCGGGTTATTTTGAACGAGCTGTAAAACGGGGACAGCTCCAGTCGGGGACAGAACACCAACACCAAAAACGGTGACGTCTGGTCACCCTACCTCAGCTCCAACCACGTCCAGCGTCTTTGCCCATTTTCAGTTATCTGGGAGTGACGCGCTGCCAAGATGGCAACGGCCGATTTTGAAGCTTCAAAAACTCCATCCTGACCTCTCCTGTCCTTTGACACCCACCTGGTGGGCTGGAGAAGCAATGATTGCTTTCAAAGCATTCACATCTAAATCCAGTAGGGTACACACTACTGGACCATTACACTGTTGTGTACAGTACAAAACACCACCTTTACTAGGACAGTTAGGTTTAGTGGAATCATTGGTTTGCAGAAAGAAATGATAGTAATGTTGACAAACTCAAGAGCTAGTGATACTTGAGTAGAACAAGCAACAACCTCCCGCAGTTTCTCTTGAAGCCAATACGGGAGTGACTTCAACTGCATTTCATCGACTGGCCGCTAGAGAAAGGCTCCAGAAGGGAGCAGAATCTCATTGAGCCCCATGTTAAAATGGCCAACTTTACAGCAGATAAACACATGTTTACAGCCTGGTACAAACTGTGGTTTTGGTCTATACGGCTAATTTTTCCCTTCATGACAACTGTGTGGGGGGTGAATTTTTTTATAACTCATTTGTTTACATTATATAAAGCCTTAAAGTTCTGCATAATTAAGGGCGTGGACACTTTGAGTGACAGGTGGATAGCCATTTATCTGCTGTCTGTTAGTCATCGCGTCACCTCAGCTCCACCCACTTCCCGCCTCTGTGCCCATTTTCAATTATCTGGGAGTGCCGTGCGATGACACGCTGCCAAGATGGCAACGGCCAGCTCGTCCCTACTTTCAAAACTGCTCATCAGAATCCTATGGGTGACGTCACAGACACTACGTCCATATTTTTTTACAGTCTATGGAGTAGAATGAGCAGAAAGAGAGGTAATAATAGGACGGCAACAGTCACTTTTAGGGTGAAACTGGATGAATGTGTTATGCATTAAAAATTAAAACATGTGAAGAGGAAGAGATTGGTGTGAGTGCTTATATGAGCAGGGGAGGGAGTTATGTGACCTCTGACCTGTGGCTGTGTTGAAATGTTAATGTCAGGCACCACTGCATCCTCAAACAGGTTAATGATGTTGTCCTCTTTCACCTCCTGAGACGAAGCAGGCCTTGGGGGCCGTGAGACCGGCGGCCCCTCTCTGGACTGCCACACCAACACACACATGCAGATAATGAGGAAAACACACTGCGGTTTAAACCACAAAATCAGCACTGCTCATGATTAGATTCTTTCTGTGTAACATGCTTTAAGTTTGATTAAACACACAGTCATGTTAACCTAGTCATCTACATGAGGGCATAACACAGACTTCTATTGTAAGGCAGTGCTGTTATAGTTAACTAAACCTTATATTGCTAAAATAGTCTATTGCTAACATGTGTTAAATCATGCTAACAACAACATGCTAAAACATTAGCCTACTAGCATGTTTCTAACATGAATTAGCACAATGCCAATATGATTTCCCATGTTGCTAGTATTATTTAACACATTTCTAACATGTTTATTGCATGAGCTAGCACATCTCTAGCATGTTTTAGCCATAGACTGTAAAAAAAGACATCATCAACTAAATAACTTAAAATAAAACTTATTTGGAAAACGAACCATTGAACAGGTCGTGAGCTATTAGAACTACATAAAATGGCAGAAACCATCTTTGGAAAAAAAATATTTGAAGTGTAAATGGATTTTTCAGTTTGGCTCACATGCATCCCATTCAATTACATGGAGAGGGTGGGGTTTATGATCTATACTGCAGCCATCCATCAGGGGGCGATCAAATGCTTTTTCTTCGTGTGCTGCACACTTGGCGTGCGTCTCAATCAGTTCCCTAGCTCCCGAGCTTGTGAATCAGTATATCGTGTACACTAATTCGGGCACTGGTAAGGACATTAAAGTACGCTAGCTTACTACACAATGGGACACTGATGACTCTATTTCTGGCTACGTGACAACATCCTCATTGTACAACAGCATTACTGGTACTTATTAACACCAGCAGAACTGATATCTTCCTGACATTACTTTTAATGGGATTTAAAGTACATTATGATAAACACAAATTGTGTTCATAACCGGTCTAACAATGTATGTTTATCCTGAAATATAATAAAATAAAGCTTTTTATCTATGTGTAGTGAGTTGGCTCATGTGATTTAAGTTTTGCGCTTCAGAACTTCCGTTAAGGGAACATAGTGAACATCGAGGCACATGGGTTTTTTCGGTGCATTGTGGGACTTTTTAGGGAGCGAAAGTTTCAGTGCACTGGAAGGATTCTGCAAATGAGACAGCCCTTAAAATGGCCGACTCCCTGATCAGTGCCCTGACTACTGAACTAGGGGGCTGATTGAGATGCACCCTTCGTTTTAGCATGTTGCTAGCATGATTTAGCACATTGCTAGCATGTTTCTAACATGAATTACCACATTGCTAGAATGTTTTAACATGCTGCTAAGCCAGGGTTGCCAACTTTTGAGTTCAGGTTGAAGTGAGATTTTTTGGGGGGATGGGGGGGGCGGGGGTGATTGACACAAATATCGATTTCGATCTTGATTACCGGTAAGTATCAATTCATATGTATATAGCCTACTGAACATATAAGGAAGGCCTTTTTAAGCACTATTTTAAACTTTTCTTGGGTTAAATTATATATTATATTTGCTCGCATTCATTAATATTCACTTGTGTGTGCTTATAAAAGTATCATTAAAAACATTAGGATGTAAGTTATTAACTTTTTTATTTCACATTTAAAGAAATATAGTGTTCGATCATGTCTAAATATTTATTCAAATGCAAAACCTAAAAATAAGTAAGCAGTTATGCAATATTTTTTTGAGCAACTAGACTATAGATACATGTATATAGCCATACAGGCACCTAGTGGGTAAACCATGGCATTACAAATGAAAATTATTATTTTTCCAGCCACAAAATGACTATAATTTGCCTCTTTGGAATTCTCTATTTTAACCTTAATTACTACACTAATTGTAATATAAATAGCAAACATATTAGAAGAAAAATATTTTAAGTGGTCATTAATTGACCATAATTATTGCACAAATAGTATTTAGTACCAAAAGATCTTCTCAAAATATTTAACAAATATTATTGAACTAAAATATAGAACATTTATTTAATTGAAAAATAGTGGTCATATGGTCACATTTGACCACCAATGGGTATGAGTGTGACCAATTAGTAAGGAATACCCGAGGGCTAAATACAAGAAAAACATTAGCATTAATGTTAACAATGTTGCATCTCCATCACTCTCCATAATAAAATGATACTGTAAATGTGGTTGACGTAATAATTAATGCACACTATGCTGTACTGTTTACCTGTATATTGAAATGTATTGGCAGCGCTGGTTTGTTTAGAACTATTGAGAGCTCCGTGAACCAGGTGACCCTGCGTGCCGCCAGGAGATGAAAGCATGTCGCATGAAAGCATGTTTTTCAACGGCTGTGGCTTTAACTGTTATGCCACATTAAGTGCGCCAAAACGGTATTTATTGTTTGAATTTCGTATTAAAACTTTTTTTTTATTTTTATTAAAAGGTTAGACTTTGTTTCATATCAAAAGCGGGTTTGGCAATTTGGTGTGAGATTTACTTGGGCAGAGTGAGACCGTGAGATAGAGCCTGAAAGTGTGTGTCTCACGCCAAATGCGTGAGAATTGGTAACCCTGTGCTAAGCATGTTTCTAACATGAATTACCCCATTGCTAGAATGTTTTAACATGCAGCTAGCATGTTTCTAACATGAATTAGCAACATTGATAGCAAGTTTTTGCATGTTGCTAGCATAAAATGCACGTCGTAACATGTTGCTAGCATATATTGGCATATATTCTCATAATAATAATAATAATAATTTTAAATAGCATTTCAGTATGTTGGGTTTCTCAAGCCAGCATAATAAAGGGTGTGGAGTTATTTTTGCATCTTTAGTTTTATACATGCTGTAGCACACTCTGTAGACGATGTGACAAACACATAGACATATAATAGACAGAAAATAAAAACATCCGCATTCTCACACACCCACACACACACACACTACCTTTTGTGGTGATTTAGGGGCGTCTGACCCAGACTCTGAGAGACTGTGGTTTGCTGCTTCTTCGCTGCATGAGAAACACACATTGGAAAGAAAAAAAAAAGAAACCATAATTTGGCCTGCACAGTCGTGCAGAGTGTAATGACTGATATACATCACTAGAGGGCAGCACAGATCAGCGTTAATAAAGCAGACAGATTGGTTTAAATCACTACCATGCACAATTACTGCATTTCAAAGACATTCCAGTCATGCAGTTATTTTTCATGTCAGCATTTACACATGGTCCCATGCACACTCAAAAAATTTGCGGTAAGTTTCCAAAGCAACCAAGTGTTAGCATGTCTTTGATGCAATACATGTTGCATAAACAAACACACAAAACATGAGAGCTGTTACCTCTTCTCAGTGCTTGCTGTCTTGACACCTTTTCTGTGGGTTGTTTAGGGGAAGGGTTGGTTTAATTTACTGGGAAAATAAAGGCTCACACATCTGTGTGCTAAACTACAGGAAACCAAAAGTGATACAGACAGGAAATATCCCAAGATATAAGCACTCACTTGGCTAGACGCTGCTCATCCAGTTTGGTCATAACATCGCTTAGATTCTGGTTCAGCTGTGTGCGAGAGAGTGTGACATACCCTGGTTACTAACAACAATAATCACATTTATCTCTTGTTAATAAGTCTCTTATTATTGGCTCACTTTGCCCATATCCCTGTGAAATTTTTCCTCCAGGCCGGCAACACTCTGGAATGTGTTAACATAGATGCCAACACGACTGCAGAGAAAGAGAGAGAGAGAGACAGCAGAGAAAGAGAGAGTGAGACAGAGAGAAGTCAACATCAGTTCATTAAAAGAAAAAATGTAATTAAGAAATTATATATAAGTATTATATATCAAATATATATAAGTATTGCCATTATGTTATTCCAATCATACAGTTTTTTTTTCTGTATGGAACACAAAAGAAGGATAATTGCTGTTTTTGCCATATAATGACAGTTCATTATGACCTCTCAAACAAAAAAAAACTAATAACAACATACAAGTATCATAAAAAATAGGATCTTTGGAAGCCATACACTGCAATTATAAATGCTTTTTCATAACCAAGCATATAAGAATGATTTCTGAAGGATCACGTGACACTGAAGACTAGAGTATTGATGCTGAAAATTCAGCTTTACCATCACAGGAATGAATTACATTTTAAAATATATTCAAATAGAAAGCAGCAACTTTAATTGGCAATAATATTTCACAATATTACTGTTTTTAACAATTAAATGCAGCCTTAGTGAACACGAGACTCCATGTGAAGATCATACCAAAATAATCCTTTTGTGTTCCACAGAAAAAAACAGCAGCACACTGGTTTGGAACAACCTGATGGTTGTTCATTTTTAGGTGAACTATTCCTTTAAGGGGAATGAATAAGAGCGAGTGATTGCAGGATAAATGGTTATTACCTGTTCCACAGGGTGGGAAGTTCCTCCTGGAGCTCATAATTGATCTCCTCAAATACCTTCTGAGCTTTTCCCAACTCTTCCTCAGCCTAAACACACATGCAAACACATCAACACACACATTCGTTAGGCTAAAGGCACTATAATTTATGAAAATGTGTATAAGTTCTGTGCATGAATGGACCCTGAGATGTGATCCCTTTAACTGAAATCTGCTGTAAGCATTTAAAACAAAGATAAAACATTTACTCACTGTCATATAATTCCAAAATGTATTTTTTTTTTGTATAACACCAAAAGAAGAACTTTGAATAATGTTTGTAGCATTTCTCTATAAAATAAAAACATATAGTTACCAGGGTCTAACAAGCTCCAAAAAGGACAAAACGGCACCAAAAATATATAAAATTACTGCAAATTAACCTGTGCACTATAGTCACAACATCAAACACAAATTTTTGCATATCTTGCAGTGCAACTCAACATTTTATTTAATTTTCATTTGATTTGACTGGCGCCATCTATTTCCATTGTATGGAATAGAGCAGCTTGGACAGACTGCTAATTACCTCCTTTTGTATTCCAAGGAGGAAAAGATAAGGTGAGTGAATAATGACAGAATTTTTATTTTAGAGTGAACTACACTACCAATCAAAATATGAGGTCAGTAAGATTTTCTAAAAAGCAAGGATGCATTAACTCAAACAACATTCATAATGTTACAAAATACTTCTATTTCAAATAAATGCTGTTCTTTTGAACTTTCTATTCATGAAAGACACCTGAAAATATATCACAGTTTCCACAAAAATATTAAGCAGCACAAATGTTTTCAACAGTGATAATAAGAAATGTTTCTGGAGCGGCAAATCAGCATATCAGATTGATTTCTGAAGGATCATGTGACACTGAAGACTGGAGTAATGATGCTGAAAATTCAGTTTTGATTGAAATTACATTTGAAAACATATTACAATAGAAAACGATTATTTGAAATGTGCCCCTATTATGTTTTTTCAAATATTACCTTTCATGCAGTGTGTAAAATAGCTGTTTGTGAATGTAAAAGGTCTGAAAAGTTTCAAAGAGTAAAGTGCACAATGAATAGAGTTATTGTCTCCTAAAAGAAAGAATCGATTCTGAACGGCCGAAGCGGGCCATCAGGAATTCCAGTCTCACTACCTCTTACATACCTACTTAACAATGCAACAAATGTGCATAATGCCAGCCTGTGGTGTTCATTGGCTGCTGCCTGCCGACAAAGAACGTCTACTTTGACCCTCAAACACTGTAGTTGTAGTTGAGGCTTGGAAGAGTTTGGTTTGTGTTTCGACATGCTGTTTTCAGCGTTGCGAATCCACTTTGCATGTACTTAAAAAAGATGAGAATTAAATTGTTTTTTGAGGATGAAAATGATTTCTCGCTCAAATTGATACAGAAAAAAAAGGACACCATCTTTGGTATCACTGTGTATCAAGCACTGAGGAAGACTGAAATTCAGATATGGTAATGGGTGTTTGGTTTCCGACACGCGCTGCGAGCTGTAAACCAATCACAACAGACTGGGCCATCTGACCAATCAGAGCAGAGTAGGCTCTCTGAGGGGTCTAGAAAGACAGAGAGCCCTATTTTAATGATCTGAGCGCATTGGTCTGAAGAGCATGGCGCAGGTGCAATTAGGGCATGTCCGAATCCACTTTTGCTAGTTTAACAACGGAAAAAACGGTCGTCGCGCCAGGTGCATGGTCCAAAAGGTTTGTACCTTGTCTCTTAATGATAACTGCATCGGGCTGAAACTAGCAAAAAACACTGGCGTCGCATGGCGCTGGGTGTATGATAGGGGTTACATATGGATGCATGTAAACCTATTGTAGAAGAACTTCAAAACAAAATTAGGAACCTTTAAAATAGCACAATAGGGGCACTTTGATAATAGTTTACAATATTACTTTTTTAACGTATTTTTGATCAAATAAATTCAGCCTTGGGGAGCATCAGAGACATAAAACAAATCTTACCGACCTCAATCTTTTGAACTATTCTTTGAAACAAATATCATTTTTAAGTAATAGCTAAAACTATACAGTAAATACACAGATGCTACATAAAGATGCCATGCTGTGAGTAGGTGTGGACTGTGAGCAGGTGGGTGGAGTTAGGCGGGTTTACAGGCTGAGTGACAGATGAGTCACCTGGTTTCTTGAGAGGTTAGTTTGAGCGAATTGATGTGCTGTGATTATTCCCTGAGCCCAGCCGGGAGCAGCTTTCTCCACCAGAGTCAGAGGCTAGACATGCAGCAAAGAGAGAGGCAGACAAAAGCTTGTGCAAACACACACATAAGCATATAAACTGACTGCAACATATGAATTCCTCAGTTACAGCATTAAGTTGGTTAGTTATCAAGGTTTGTGGACAAAAAGCCAGACAGTACAGTGTTAGCATACATTAACAAGCTGGATCGAGCATCTGATACCTTGGCAATTTTGGCCTCATCCTTTTTCTTGCCTTTCTGTATAGAAGCAAAATGATGTCTGGCACTGTCAAAGTCTACCAGCTTCCTGTCACGCTTAGCAATGCGGGTCTGCAGAGGGAGCCAAAGAGTCACAACAAAGACCATTTAGCACAGCAGTAACTACTATAAATGAGAGGAGCTGTTGAAAAACAGCATATGCTGGTTAGATATGTTTTGAAACATGGCAGCTGTTTTGAGCTGGTTTATGCTGGACATTAGTTGTTCCAGAGCTGGAGCTAGTTTCTTAGGACCAGTACTAGACCATCTTAAACCAGCTCAAACCCGCTGCCATGCTTCAAAACATGCATATGCTATTTATTTCAACAGGGTAGTGAACAATTTTCACAATTTGTGGTGATTGGTTGCCAGTGTGTTGCTATAAGGTTGCCAAAGTGTTGTGAAAGTTGCTAAGTGTTGGCAAGGGTTTTCTGGGTGGTTTCTATGTGGTGCACCTGCAAGTCTGGATTATATTCTGGTGTCTATATATGGATGGGTCCCTACTTCAGTGTAAATCTATGAGACTTTATCCAGGCAAAAATCATAAATCAGATCACTTAGAAAAGCAATAGTGCTTCTTAACAAGTCTCAACAATTCATGTAGCACAAACAAGTTTCACATCAAATTTTAATACATATGGTTAGGGGTTCAAATTCCTTAAGCTAAGTATAAGCAATAGTAAAAATGAGGCTTACATACACCACTTATTAAAGGGATAGTTGATAGTTGAAAGGGAATTACAATTCTGTCATTATTTACTCACCCTCAATTTGTTCCAAACCTGTATGAATTTATTTCTTCTGCTGAACACAAAGATACACTATATTGCCAAAAGTTATGGGATGCCTGCCTTTACATGTACATGAACTTTAATGAGATCCCATTCTTAATCCGTAGGGTTTAATATGAATTTGGCCCACCCTTTGCAGCTATAACAGCTTCAACTCTTCTGAGAAGGCTTTCCACAAGGTTTAGGAGTTTTTTTCTAGAAGTGCATTTGTGAGATCAAGCACTGATGTTGGACAATAAGGCCTGGCTCGCAGTTTCCGCTCTAATTCATCCCAAAGGTGTTCTATTGGGTTGAGGTCAGGCATTGCCAGACAGAGAAGCGCGATTGGTCACTCCAGAGAACACATCTCCACTGCTCTAGAGTCCAGTGATGGCGTGCTTTACCCCACTGCATCCAACGCTTTGCATTGCACTTGGTGATGTAAGGCTTGGATGCAGCTGCTCAGCCATGGGAACCCATTCCATGAAGCTCTCTACGCACTGTACTTGAGCTGATCTGAAGGCCACACGAAGTTTGTAGGTCTGTAGTTATTGACTCTGCAGAAAGTTGGCGACTTCTGCGCACTGTGCACCTCAGCATGCGCTGACCCCGCTCTGTGATTTTAAGTGGCCTACCACAGCGTGGCTGAGTTGCTGCGGTTCCCAATTGCTTCCAATTTGTTATAATACCACTAACAGTTGACCATAGAAGATTTAGTAGTGAGGAAATATCACGAATGGATTTATTGCACAGGTGGCAACCTATCACGGTACCACGCTTGAATTCACTGAGCTCCTGAGAGCGACCCATTCTTTCACAAATGTTTGTAGAAGCGTGTGCATGCCTAGGTGCTTGATTTTATCCATCTTTGGCCATGGAAGTGATCGGAACACTGGAATTCAATGATTTAGAGGGGTTTCCCAATACTTTTGGCAATATAGTGAATTTTGGAGAATATGGGTAACCAAACAGTTGATGGGCCCCATTGACTTCCATAGTATTTGTTCCCCATACTATGGAAGTCAATGGGGCCCATCAACTGTTTGGTTACCCATATTCTTCAAAATATTTTTGTGTTCAGCAGAAGAAAGAAATTCATACAGGTTTGGAACAACTTGAGGGTGAGTAAATGATGACAGAATTCATTTTTGGGTGAACTATGCCTTTAAAAGCAAAAACAAACCTTTATGTCTGGAAATTGAGCCAAGTATGTATCCATGGAAATGAGGGCATTGTCCGTAAGCTTTTGGTGGAAATCTTGCCACAGGAGGTCAGTGTCCTGTAAAACAGATGTGATCAGACACGCACACAAAAACACATACTCTCACACTTTCACTCTCACACACTGACAAACCACAGGTAACAAAAGACTAAATGTGTAAGAGCAGATCTATTCTAATATAAAGATCACTACGTAGCACTACTTTAGCATCACCAGTACCAGCTAGACCTACAGTCTGGACTCTAGAGATGTCATCGTCATGTTTACCTCTAGATTATTATCCATTTCTTTCTCTATCATCTCCTTTACTCATGGAGAGATGGGAAAGTGGGAAACGAATAAAAAAACAGAAAATAGAAAGAAATTGCAGAATAATGAGTCAACAGAGTTTGAAACACCAGTGTAGACAGATTCTTCAATTGCATACAGTCCTAAGTTGTGGCTCCAACTGACTCCATGACTGTGTAAGCTATGTTTCAGTTATGTTTCTTTTTACTAATATGATAAATAAAAATACACACAAATGAGATCATTGTTAAAAGTACGTGGATAGCATAGGTCAAGGAATTTGGTCTTGGTAGAACTGAAAGTTTGGGTTTGTTAAGACTTTTGTAAGAAATGTCTTGCGCTCACCAAATCTTTTTTAACATTATAAATGTATTTACTGTCTGTCTGTTTGATCAATTGAATCTTACTGATCCGAAAACTTTTGAATGGTAGTGTATATTCAAATCTCTGACTTTTGATGGCAGATTTTGTTATCTTAGCACATCTGAGCAAAGTATGAGACATTTTTGAGAAACATCCAAGGTTGATAATTACATTTAATCTATAGTCTCATTTTCAACAACATTTTTCTCTGGGTTGGTATCAAGTTTGTGACATTCCTCTGAAATTCTACAAGAGACACATGTGAGAACCTTAAAGGGATATATCACTTAAAGATGAAAATTATCCCATAATTTACTCACCCTTAAGCCATCTTAGGTGCATATGAATTTCTACATTCAGCCGAACCCAATCAGAGTTATATTAAAACATATCCTGGCTTTATAATGGGAGTGAATGGTACCTTGTTTTTTTTTAAGCCCAAAAAAAGCACATCCATTCATCATAAAAGTAATCCAGGGGGTTAATAAAGGCCTTCTGAAGCGAAGCATTTTTGTAAGAAAAAGAAAATATCCATATTTATAACTTTATAAACTATAATCACTGGCTTGCGGTAATGGCCGTACACGAGTTTAGTTCCGGCGGAAGATTGGAACTCTATATAAAGTTAGAAATATGGATATTTTAAGTCATATACACCTAGGATGGCTTGAGGGTGAGTAAATTATGGGATCATTTTCATTTTTGGGTGAACTATCCCTTTAAGGAGAAGCAACTGACATATTAAAGAGATGTCCTTTGTGGTTTTTCTCTCCTATGGGATTTTTCACATCGAAAACACTAATGTCACACAATCCAGACAGAGTGTTTGGCTCTGCCAGTGACATGCTTACACACCTCTGCGATGGAGTCCACTTCCTCTTTGCCAAACCACTCGGGGTCGTACATTTCTGCCAGACAGTCATGCAGACGCTTTGAACACTCGTGCATGGCTGCGGAAACAAACAGGGGGTCAGCTAAGAGACGGACATTGGCACGTTCACACGGATGATGGCAAATGCTCAATCACCCAACACGCATTCTCTTTCCCTTTTCAGAGAAGCGAGTGCTTTTGTGGTCACATGGCAGGAAGCTGAGGGTACAGTGTTCTGCATTAGGATAGTGCAGTAATAGTCGGCTGTACAAGGAAGAAGGCTGTCTGCTTACTTAACATTTATTTTAATGTACTACTATTCACAGATGCTTAAAGTAAAAGTATAACAACAACATGTCTTAAGGAGCCATTCTTAAAATCAAGATTTAAAGGGACAGGACATCATTTATGTCTTCTGTCATAATTTACTCACCCTCATGTTGTTCCAAACCTGTGTGCATTTATCTCTTCTTTTGACACAGAAAGTTAATAGACCCCAACCATCTTTAAAATATTCTTTGTTTGGACAAAAACAATTCACAGACATTTTTTAAAATATCTTCTTTTGCGTTCCACAGAAGAAAAAAAATCATATACATATTTAGAACCACATGAGGTTGACTAAATGATAGCAGATTTACATTTTTAGATGAACTATCCCTTTAAGAAGAAACCAGTATGGCCAGACCTGAAAATACTTTCCACATGTTTATAACGCAGAAAGAATTTGTGACACCCTTATCTCTGTTACACATGGAGGCAGGTATAGCTATAGATTCAGGGCTGAGTTTGTTCCGTCACAATGAGCTGTTTTGTTTTAAGAGAATCTCACGAATACAAAGAAACAAGATTAAGTGAGTGCACAGTAAGCTCTACTTTTGCCAAATGACAAAATGAACAGATGTTTCTTTATGTTTTTGCACTTGATTGTATTAGGTTAACTTCCCTAAATTATATCATATATGTTTCATTAGTGTAATCAAGCGACCAATAATCCCAGATCTATTTCTGATAGCCACCATAAGGCATGGTTCACCTAAAAAAAAGATAATTCTGTCATCATTTATTAAGCCATATGTTGTTCCAAAACTGTATGACTTTCTTTCTAATGTGGAACGTAAAAGATTATATTTTGATCTGGCTCAGTATGTTTTTGTTCAAACAATGGAAGTCAATGGTCACCAAAACTTTTTAGTTACCAGCATTCTTCAAAATATCTTATGTTCCACAGAAGAAAGAAAGTCAAACCTGTTTGGAACAACATGAGAGGGTGAGTAAATGACAAAATAATTATCATTTTTTGGGGTGAACTAAAGCTTAAAAAGGCAGCAGCTAAGTGCAAATAGCGATAGATACCATTTAAACCATGTGTAAATATTCTATTTACACTAATTGAAAATAGCAGATTTCCTTAGCGATAGATGCTATTTTCACTTAGTAAAAATAGTGATATATTCTATTTACACCATGTAAAAGTATCGGTTCTTTGCAATATGTGTAAATAGTAATTAGATGCTATTTATACTTTATTTTTGGCAGATACATACTATTTGCACCTCAGTATTATTGTACATTAACAGGATGCAATAATAACAGAGTGTAAATGGTTATATTTATTACAATTATTAAATGGACGCCATCTTAATGGGACAATAAAAGTCCTCCCTAGACCTAACCCTACCCAATAAATTATTTTATTATTATTAAACATTTCGTTAGGTACTTTATTTCCAACATTTTCTTCATTTTTATTGAAAGTGAATGCCTTTCCGGTGTGATATGTGATGGGTAAAGGGAGAAGAGCGAGCTCGGCAAAAGGCGGATTCGAACCCGGGTCGATCGTGTCAAAACCTAGTTCCATGATCCTTACGCTCTACTGACTACACCACTGAAGACATTGAAACATGCATGTCATTTTTTAATATTGTGTGGCACAACCAGGCATTGTTGGGCGGAGCTGGTGTAAATAGTACTTGCCAACAAGGCACGCTATTTGCACTAGGTGTAAATAGACACTCCGTTAAAACGATTCTTGTTTACTTTCATCAAAACATATACAAATGCACACAATGAGAGTCTTACTTTTGACTGCCACCATATAAGCTTTCAAGTCTTTCTGCAGTTTGGTGCCATCAGCCTGCGGTTAGAGATCAGAGAGAGATGAAATCATCACTAGATATTTAAGAACTACGAAAAGGGTCAGAGGTCAAATGTCAATGGAAGCAGTATATTAAGCAGGGGGGGTCAGAGAGGGTGAAGGGTTAAGGATCTTACCAGCTGCTTGTTAAAGTTGACCACTCCCTCCTCAAAGGCTGTGTCTTTCGTTTCATCCGCTTTACCCAACTTTTGCATTACCTACCAGAGAACAACACAAAACAGCCAACATCATTCACATGCTAACATACTAACACATATTATTACGCAACTTCTGAATTACATGTGTGCAGGCCAGCCTGTGGGTTTGTGGGAACCAAAGCGAGAATATGAAAATATCATATCCTAAAAACCTAAAAAATCATAATCAACATACCATCAATGTGAAATTTCCTTCATTATATATTCACCCTCATATGGTTCCAAATATGTATGATTTTCATTCTTATGTGTAACACAAAAAAAGATATTTTGGAAAATGTGAAAACATCTCTCTATATAAAACAACTGCAAACATGGCAAGAAGTTTCTTTCTTTGTAAGTGGAAGCACTAGATATGTCCTAAACAGGCAACAAGCAATGAACAATATCTGTTCCAAATATCTGTCAGGCTAATGAACTTGTTTATTTTGATTATTATTATTAGCATTGTTACATGTAATTATTTATTATTATACAGGTGGAAGGTTAAACAATATATTGTAACCATGAAAAAAGAAATATTGGCATGACTGTTGTGGCTTATTAATAACTACTTCAATAGCTGTCAGACATTTTGCACAACATTTATCTGCTTCACCATTTTTAAATGCATGTTTAGTTTTACATGCAGTCTTTGGAGTGTCGATGCATATGTGCGTCTTATAAGGGCAACAAGAAATAGGGTCTCAGAACCCTGCCACCACACAAATAGTACTTTCAGTATCGGTTCCATGTTCTTCTTCCTCATCATGAATGCTGACATACAGTAACTGTTCGTAAGAAAAGAAACTTAATCAATAAGGCTTACAACAATGTGTGACCATGAGTGTGTCGTTTACTGAACTTTCCTGCGCATGCACGCATACACACACCCACCCACCAGAAGTTCAAAGCAAAATCTTCTTTTATTCCATAGGATGTTTCCATTATATAAGACGTAACTATTTCCTAACAGATGTAATTTTGAACATTTCCTTTAGTTTATATTGCCCTACTTCCTGCCTACCATGTTTGAGGTAGTGCTTGTATCCGGTTCTATTTATTCAGAGGTCATTTCCTTTTCCTTCTGCTCCCCCATATCATCTCCTAGCAGCATATTAAACATGCCATGCCATTTGTGACCCATAGAGATTGGTCTCCGTCAGCCTGACATGGGCAACAGAATAGCACATCCTGTGAAGTCTACTTCATAATGCCTAAGGGATTCAAGATGAAAGGATGAAATTTAGGGAATCCATGAATGGTCTCACATTGTTTTCCAGTAAGGGTAAAGGGGTCCTATTTCTTTAGTGTGTAATGTTGCTGTTTGCTCTCATTGCTTCTATTGCTCTCATTTGTAAGTCGCTTTGGATAAAAGCGTCTGCTAAATGACTAAATGTAAATGTAAATGTTTGATCATGAAAAAGGTCTGCAAAATTACAAAGCACACTCCAAAAGGAGTTATTCTCTATATCAGTGCACACTGTTTCTCTCTGAAACGCCTACATTTTAGTCTTGAGTTTATTGCACATTACAATATTCATCATTTAAATAATTCCTGCTCAAGACATGCGCTTAAAAAAAGGCAGAGGCCTTGTTTTAGTAGTGTGTTGAAACTTGTGGTTATGTTAAGGGTTGTGCCATTTCCCACACGCGCTTGAAGCTACTGACCAATCACAACACACTGGTTCAGCCGACCAATCAGAGCACATTGTGCTTTTCGGAAGGAGGGGCTTCATTGAGACAGGAACTAAACAGAGCGTTAATGACAGACTGAGAATTGAGGTGCTGCAATACTGTAAAATATGTGGAAAAAAATAAAGTGTTTTTTTAACATTCAAGCATGAAAATCTATTCTACTGGAATCCAAATACAAAATCAATACTTTTTAAAAAATGATAATAGATCCACTTTATTATTCCAAAAGTCAAAAAAAAAAAAAAAGGTAAATAAATACACTTTATATTAGGTGGCCTTAAATACTATGTTCTAACATTTTAATTAATAATTTGATACAATGTACTTATTGTGTACGTACATGTTTTTACATTGTACTTACATTTAAAAATACCTGCTTGTAATTACATCTGTAATTAATTTCTGTAGTTATTTAGTAATTACACTGTTGACACTTCCCTTACACCTAACCCTACCCTTAAACTTACCCATACCACCACACCTGTCCCTAACCCTATAAACCTACCCATACCACCACACCTGTCCCTAACTTTATCCGTATCCCACCTCAATATCAGCAAAAGTGTTTTGCAATACAATATGAACACAGTAAGTACATTGTACTTATTTTTTGATGTAAGTACATAGTAGTAAAGGCCACCTTATATAAAGTGGGACCAAAAAGGGACCTAAAAGTACTAACTAAAAAACAGGTGGTAAAGAGAAAGTCTTATGATGAATCAACCTTTATCACAACTAGCTTCAGCACAAGCTGTGGTAAATGTATAGTGGTGTAATTCATACAAATACAAAACACCACCCTGGTAACTTTAACGAGCGTATATAGGGACGAGGCAGAGAGAGAATCCAAGTGCACACACATCACAGAACTTCAATAGAAAAGACAAAAACACAGACGATCCAGACTGGAAAACAGGCAAAGTCTACAAACTCTACACGAACATCGAGGCACCCCCAACCGAACACCATGGGCCATATTTTAACGGTCTGAGCACATGGTCTGAAACACATGGCACAGGTGTCCGCTAGTTTTGCTAGTTTAACAACGGGGAAAAAGCAGTCGGCACACCAGGTGCATGGTCCAAAAGCGTTGTACCTACTCTCAATGGGTCATGGGTGTGTTTTGGGAGTAACGTGCAAAAAAACCATCAGAATGTATTCTCCCATTCCCTTTAAAAGCCAGTTGCGCTTGCACCATGGCGGATTCGCTATTTACATGGCAGAATTTGCGAGCGGAAAGACTGAACGCTTCTCCAGAGAGGAATCCTTTTATTTTTAATATTTAAAAATGTTTGTGTGCTGCTGCTCGTCCTTGTGTGTGTGTAATAAGCAGAGTGTACGCGTGTTGTGCACCCGCCTATAGGCCTATATTACTAGTGCGCCCTTTAAATAACAAAAAATACTGTGCTATTGACTTTAGACCAGGTTTTTGTTGGTCAATGGCGCCTCAAAATAGCCGTTTTCAGTTGCCTCAAAATAGCATTATGCCAACAATGCACCTGAACACACCACACAAAATGGGAAGTAACATAACACCCTAATGTATACCTGATAAAAAGAAACTAAGAATAAACAGAGTAAGGGAAAGAAAGTCTTTTACCACTAAAATTATAATTTTTTTGTTCATATTTCCCTAAAGTTAATAATTTCCCCAAATAGTTTGGGATGGGACTATCTGTCTGACCAGTGGAAAACAGAATGTTCCCTTCTCTATAACTAAAAAGTTCCTAGAGTAACATCTTTTATAGAAAAGAAATTGGAAACTTGTAATAAATACATTTCAGTTACAACTGAAATAGGAAAATACTGTAAATCTCCAGAAGAGCAAAGGAATTCAATAAAGCTTGGGGGGGAAATCACAGTAACCTCTAATCTATATTAATAAAGGCCATGTCAGCTGTGCTCTTCTTGAAGAATGTATGAATGTGTATTACTGTGCAGGGAGTGTTTGAAAGCTGATCCTCAATGCATTGCAGCAGGACCCCTCCCTCGAGCCCCCGACATCTTAAAATACAGTGGCCTGGATCTGTGTCATGATGACCTGTGCTCCCTGTGCAGTAGAGGAGATCTGGGATGAAGGCATTCTCTCTGACTCAGAGGACTTCCAGGAACACTGGATATGACTGTACACCCAGACTGAGCTAGTGGTCGAACAACATGGATTTTTCTATGGCTATTTTTCTATGATTTTTCTATTATTATAAAATAATACAGAATTTCTAAGATGAAAGAACATTTATTTGTGCTTACTAATTATTCACGATTTACTTTAAATTATCTGAAAATAGAGTGATATCCATTGATCAGCCAAGCAGACACAGTTATCAATTTCAAAAAGGATTGTCCAATTAAACAGGCTGGCTAGTATATCAGTTATTTGATCTGTGTTAATTAGTTTTTAAGGCTAAATACACTCCCGGTCAAACGAATCAGTAAGATTTTGTAATGTTTTTGAAAGTATCGTGTTCACCAAGGCTGCATTTATTTGATCAAAAATGCAATAAAACAAAAACGTGATTTGTGAAATATTATGTAAATGTGTTGGCAAAGTAGCCTGAAAAGCCAGACCCACATCAAGATGTTGGGTCTGGGAACACACCATTAGCAGGGCTCAATCCGAGGGGCGGGATAAACAGTTGTCTTTCAAATTCCCTCTGCACGCAATAGGATAGCGCTACAACCAACCAGAGCAATGAAGAAGGTGAAGCGGAGCTAGTTGATAGATTAAACTTTTGCCGTATCCGGTCGGCAAAACTCGGAACACATATTCCTTTCTTAAGAATGACTTCAGTGTCGTTCTTTGTCGTTCTTAGACCGCTGTTCGCCAGCTTCTTTTTTTACAAGTAGCACACGGAACCACCGCAACTCTGCCATCATTATGTTAAGCCCGCCCACCGACACTTTACACGATGCGATTGGCCTGACTAGAGTTTGGTTTTTCCAGCTCGCAAGCCAACGGAGAGTTGCTAGCAAATTATGGCTGCAAATTATATTTGCTGACGCTAGGGTGCATCTAGAATTCTAGGCTAATGGCAAAGCTGAATCTTCTCCAGTCTTCAGTAGCTATGTTTCCATCCACCTATTTTTATGTGCATTTTGGGATATCGCAAAGCAAAAAAAAAAAAAAATACCCGATAACAAAACGTGCATAAACTATGATGGAAACACATTTATAGAATAAATTCCTTGATGCACATCCAAAAATGAATGTGACTTTGTGCATAGGGACGGCCTAACTGGACTAACCAGCAGACCAATCTTTTTGCAAACCTGCTGTTTCGGCCATTCTGAAATGCCTGAGTCTGTCATCAAAGTGGTATGGTATAATTTATCTTCCAGAATTGTCTTACATGACTGCATTCCCAAACAGCAGGCATCCCCCTCTGAAAGCAAGATAACATGACCGTGTTTATTGCATTTTGTCTGTGAGGTGCAAGTCATTTATTATATTTATTATATTTATTAGCTCATTGGATGGAAATGGTGCTTCATTCTTTAAATGTTTTATGCAAAATTCCAATTTTGCACACAAGTTAAAGTAATTAGGTAATTTTTTTTAATAAACCTTTTTGTTATACTGGTTGAAGCTCTCTTCACATCATGATAGCAATGAATAACAGATGTGGCCTAAATATTAAAACATGTACATACATCTTCTGTGGAAGTCTCAAGACTAAAACGTTTTAGTCCAATCATTGCATTCGGTACAAATAACCGTAATTACGAGATGGCAACTTGTGACATTTTACCCGGAGCTGTTCACGTCCTCAGACTTGCATTTATGAGTTTCTATGTTAACACTATCAATGCCGAAATGAATCTGCAGCAGTCAGGTGGTACAAGTCAGAGCTCTGTAAGTTGTTTATGTTTATTATTATTATTGTAATGTTATGCGCTTTGAGACATGAGGTAATTTAACGGCATCTCTCATGACGCTTTGCAGACTCTGCTGTGTGCATTCATGTTTTTTGAGGGAGGCTTTAGAGACGCTCTGAAGGGAGGGTGGGATCTCATGCTTTCAAAGATAACTTCCTAATGCTAGCCACTCCGAAATGACCTACCCTACCTTTAAATCCACAACTTTGGATGGAAACGTCACATGATCCTCCAAAAATCATTCTAATGTGCTGATTTGGTGCTCAATAAGCATTTTCTTCTTTTTATAAACTTATAAAATTTCTTATATTAATCAGTGTTGAAAACAGTTGTACTGCTTAATACTTATTTGATTATAATGGATGCTAGGCACTGGCAGCTGATTATAAACAAAATAAGCTGTTTGTCTTGCATTACTTCATCCCAACGCAGTAATGATGGGAAGATCAGATCATATTACTGACTTGAAGTTAAAGGGTTAGTTCACACAAAAAAATTTTTTTATCATTAATTACTCACCCTCATGTCGTTCCCAACCAATAAGAGCTTTGTTCATCTTCAGAACACAAATAAAGATATTTTTGATGAAATCTGAGAGCTTTCTGGCCCCACATAGACAGTAACACAACGAAGGCCCAGAAAGGTAGTAAAGACATTGTTAAAATAGTCCATGTGACTCCAGTGGTTCAACCTTAATGTTATGAAGCGACGAGAATACTTTTTGTGTGCAAAAAAATAAAATAAAATAATAACGACTTTATTCAACAATCTCCTCTCTTCCGCGTCACCCTCCTATTTGTTTCACGTAAGCACCACAACACATGCATGTGGTGCTCAGCCAATAGTGAGCTGGCGTTCTGCCATACAACCCGGAAGTGCTGCACTGTGTGAGTAGCATAAGAGGGAAGAAAAGACATTGTTGAATAAAGTCGTTATTTTTGTTTGTTTCTTTGCGCACGAAAAAGTATTATTGTCGCTTCTTAACATTAAGGTTCAACCACTGTAGTCACATTGACTATTTTAAAGTTCACCCAAAAATTTAAATTCAGTCATCATTTACTCACCCTCAAGTTGTTCCAAGCCTGTATGAGTTTCTTTGTTCTGCAGAAAACAAAAGAAGATATTTTGAAGAATGTTTGTAACCAAGCAGATAGAGCAACCATTGACTACCATAGTAGGGGAAAAATACTATGGTAGTCAATGGTTGCTCTATCTGCTTGGTTAGAAACGTTTTTCAAAATATCTTCTTTTGTGTTCAGCAGAACAAAGAAAATCATACAGGTTTGGAACAAGTTGAGGAGGGTGGGTTAATGATGACAGAATTTAAATTTTTGGGTGAACTATCCCTTTAACGATCCCTCTTTACTACCTTTCTGGACCTTGAAAGTGGCTGTTGTGTTGTTCTGTCTATGTGGGGTCAGAAAGGTCTAGGATTCATCTATGATATTATCATTTGTGTTCCGAAGATGAACGAAGGTCTTACGGGTTTGGAACAACATGAGGATGAGTAATTAATGACAGAAATTTCATTTTTGGGTGAGCTAACCCTTTAAAATATTATATTTTCAATAGTCAAATTCCTCAAAAACATCCACATACACATTCTTTGATAGTATACCGAATTAGAAAATAATTATAATGCAGCCAAAGATAAATTGATTTGTTCACTGTATATGCTTTCATTGAATAAGAGCAGCGGAAACATTTTTCACATTGTCTCCTTTTGTATTTCACAGACAAAGGAAAGCCATAAGAGTTTTGAAGGACATGAGTAAATGATGACAGATTTCATTTATGGGAAAATTATTCCTTTAAACTAATGTTACTGTTCCTTTAAAATACTGTCTTTAAACAACCCATAAATGAAAACTTTGTTATCATTTACTCATGTCATTCAAAACTTCAGTTCGGGCTGAGCTGCTTGAATCAGCAAGTTTAATTTATTCCATTCTGATCAGACTAGCTCTGACCATTTGTCCAGCAGCTGAGAGATTCCACAGTGTGTGTGAAAGGAACATTTGAGCAAGTGATACTAATTGATGAAGTCACCTATTTTAATACACCCACATGATCTGAGGCGCATATTCATTCTCTCTTTCCTTTATAACACCATAGACCTCTATTGTTTTTATAGGCTACTGTAAAACTACTAAAATGGCAACAACTAAAAAAACTAACAGAACACTATTTAGATATTTAGGATACAAAAAGGATGTCCCCAAAGTTGATTGAGCTACAATTTGGGACAAAATTGTCCTAGGTAAGCACACACTCACAGACTTCTGCTGTCTCATAGGAGTGTCTAGTGTATAGGCTTAATTAGTCTGTCTGTGGAGCTTTAACTAACAGGTCAAAGGAGCTTACAATGAGAGAGATTTACCAGTAACCTGTGCGTGAATTTATGACTGCATTCTCCCAAGTATAAGCCAAATGTCACTCTATCTGTGTTTTATAAAGGACACTGGTCTTTACTTCTGGTCGATGTGTGCTGGTGTTCAGTTACAGCCCCCAAATATACCCCAGACCACAGCCGTTGGCATTCACACACACCACGGTTTGTCGCACAAGGGGTTTCTGGGGATTAGCTCACAGCTACAGCCTGTCTGCTATTCATAGCCCAATCCACACACTACTCAATAGCTCAACAAGGACAGACAGGTGTATGGGTGGAGTGCGGAAGAAGGCTGTGGCTCATGTTTAAACCTCTGTGGGGCTTTTGATTGGCATGTCGCCTGTCCAATCTGAGCAGAGGTCAGGGGAAGGCTGAGGACACTGCCTTTGGGATTCTAATCTGAGAAAAGGAGGTTGATGTAACTTTGCACCCATCTCTTGACCTCCAGGGTCATTATGACATATTGAGATGGGGAGTCTCCATACCGAATGGACACTTTGGGAATGTTTCTGCAAGAATGGGTGACTCAAGAACAACTTGCATTGATGTTCCAAAATAGCGACAAACATCATCTAATGACAGACAGGTGGATGAGGGAGAAGCGAAGAGTGAGAAAAGATAGGGGAGACTGCAAAGATGTGGGCCGTTTGCCACTAGACCAGAGGATCATGGTTAACTCTCCTCTACCTGGCTGAGTTTCAGAGGGGAAGAGGAGACTGAGACCTTACCTCAAGGTAATCACGCTGATGGACAGCGGATCACTTAGAAAGAGTGTATACACACACACACACACACACACACACACATACAGATACTTTTAGAGTGAGTCCAGCTTTTCACACTCTGAAGAGGTAGCCAAGACAGCTGAGGACTTCAGGCAGGCTAAACAACTACTAGTGCTCACAAATAATACCTAAACCCATTGGAAAGTCTACAGACAAGAGCAATCAATCCATAAACATACTAAAGGGATCACTCACGCAAAACAAGAGCTGTGTTGTCTTCTTTTACAGTGCTTGTTTGACTAGTTTGGAGCTCAGATTTACACTACCGTTTAAAGGTCCCGTTCTTCGTGTTTTTTTGAAGCTTTGATTGTGTTTACAGTGTGCAATATAACATGTGTTCATGTTTCGCATGTAAAAAAACACAGTATTTTTCACCCAATTTACTTGTCTGTATACCGCTGTTTTCACTGTCCTAAAAACGGGTTGATGAGTTCCTTGTTCTATGAAGTCCCTCCTTCAGAAATACGTAACGAGTTCTGATTGTGCAAGCGGTTCCCGTGTTGTGATTTGACCGCAGCTTAGCGAACGTGGCATGGTTCCTGTGTTGTGATTCGACAGCAGCTTAGCGCACGTAACTTGCACGGAAAGGTCACGCCTCTTAACGGGGAGATGTATGCGCTCAATGATCTCTACAGCGTCCCTGGGAAAGCCAAACAAAGGTGATTTGACTCCGGGATGAAAATAACAGCGTCTCGACGACATGGCGACAAACACACTCAAACGCAACAATTCCTTTTCTCCACGCGACACTTCCTCTTCTCCACGTGGGACAGCAACAAGACCACGCCCCCTTTTTCGCGTGTTCTTGTGGGCGGAGGTTAGTCTGTTCTACTGTTCTACTGACGTCATTTATGAAGGAAGTACCAGGATGTAGTCCAAGCCGGCCGTTCGCTGTAGGCTTTGAAAGGGAACTTCTGTTAAATAAAATATCTCGCTTGGCATTGAACTTTGAGCTTTATAATTTTACAGGTATTATTTATGCTCTAAGTTTGAACAATGGGATCACGAAGAACGGGACCTTTAAATGTTTGGGGTCAGTAAGATTTTTCTTTCAAATAAATATTTTTATTTGGCAACAAAATTGGTTAAAAGAGACAGTAGCCTAGTTTCCGTGCATAAGTTGCGATATTTTCTAAATGTCGATAAAAAAACTACTGTGCAATGACGGCGTTTCCATTAACCAACGTTAAGCGCCAAAAATTTCATTTTTTCCTCTTGCAATAAGTAATTCCAAAAATCATGGTGACAGATGTTGATACATATAAATCACAGCCACTGCACTATCCATTATTTTTAATCAAAGGAGATGTAGACGTGTTATCCAAGGATTAATGGTAAGGAAAGCACCGTATAAATTGGGAGCGGACACATATGAGGTGTTTCTGAGTGTTTCTGCCTCATATCTGCTTCGATGTCTTGATAAATTGTGGCATTTCTTTGTTTTTTATAATCCAGCATTCCAGAAATTCTTTAGTCTTTTCATGAGTTTAATAAAGAACTCTGTCTTCTGTCCAAACATACCACGCCATCTTTAAAGAATGATCATGTAACTTTTATATACTCCCGGTGACCTGTAAATGCGAAAAAAAAGAACTGTTTCCGTTGCAGTTTTGTGAAATATTCCTTTTCGAATTGCCTGAAAAACCAGTATATTTTTGCGATATACTGTATGGGAGTTTTTGAGAGACTGACGTGTTTGCATCGGGGGTATTTTCAATTTGCGCAATTTGAAGGGTAATGGAAACACAGCTAGTAAGGATGCAAAATATTTATATTTTAAATAAATGGTGTTCCTTTGAAATTTTGATTTCAAATATTCCTGAAAAAAAAAAACAGTACAATTTACAAAAAATATTAAACACTGTTTTCAACATTCCTTAGCATTAAATCAGCATATACGAATGATTTCTGAAGGAACACGTGACACTGAAGACTAGAGTAATGATGCTGAAAATTCAGTTCTCTTACGAGAGGTTCTCTCGTATTGCGTAAGTTCCTTACGCTACGGGAAAGTATTCTTTCTTCGAGATTTCTGAAAAACCCAAAATTATCCTTAATTTTGCAACATTGTCAACGCAGTGCGGCAGCCTGGCAGACCATAGCAGGCTAATCCAGCGTGCTATTGGCTGCTCTGCTGGCAACTGCAGCAGCCTATCGGTGAGCCCGCGTGACGTGGCGACCAATGAGGGCGCTTCGCGCCCACCTGGCTTCATTTGCCTACAGGTGGGGCGTGGCCACGTGTATATAAGCAGGGCTCACGGGCTGCATATTCGATTTTCTTTTCTTCAGCGAAGCCCTTCGCATCGCTGGATCTGGAACCCGCCGCCGTGACCGCGCAGACAAGCAAGCAGAGGACAGCGCCTGAGGAAGCCGGCAGCATCGCGCCACCTTCAGCCATCCGTGCCTGCTCTGCTATCCGGCAGCCCATATCCTTTACGCTCAAAAGTGTTGTCGCCGCTGCGTCACACTTTTTCACAAAAAGAGCCGAGCGTTGATACAAATGTCTCGTTCCACCTGCGGCTCGTGTCACGCGCAGCTCAGCTCAGCTCCGGGGACCGCCACGTGATCTGCGCTCTCTGCCTGGGCCGTGATCACGCCGCCGCCGCACTCCTCGCCGGCGGATGCCAAGAGTGCGAAGAACTGACGATGTCGACCCTGCGGGCTCGACTCGTCCTGTTCGATGATGATATCCCTCCAGTCCCTGCCACGCCGCGCAGAAAGAAGCGCCGCTCGCAGCGGATTCCGGAGTTCGCCGAGAGAAGCTCGCCGGAACCTTTCCCGCCCGCTTCACTCTCGCCTTCCCCGCCCCCACCCCAGGCCGCCATTTCTGTTGCCGCCTCCGGGGATGAGGCGGATGCGGCCGCGGAACGCGCCGACAGCTGCTCCATCATGGCTTCCGACAGCGAGGACTGGTCTTCCGCGTCCTCTTCAGTCCGGGGCTCCGGACGCTCTCGAGCGGGTGAGGACGCCGAACTTTTGCGCCTTCTCACCCGGGCTGTCGAGCAGCTAGGCCTCGAATGGGCCCCGCCCAAGGTGGCAGCGCCGAACCGACTTGACGGATGCTTCCTAAACAGTCGCCGCCGTGCGCCCACCTCCAGGACTGCACCCTTTCTGCCGGAGCTTCACGAGGAGCTCGCAAAGTCCTGGAACGCGCCATTCTCCGCGAGGGTCTCGTCTCAGGCTTCTTCGACGCTCTCACAAGTTGACGGCGCGGCCGAGAAAGGCTACAACGCTATCCCTCCGGTGGAAGAGGCGGTCGCAGCGCACCTTTGCCCGCCTTCTGGTTGGCGCTCAAAGGCTGCCCTCCCGTCTAAGGCCTGCAGAGTGACGTCATCGCTGATCGGCCGCGCTTTCGCTGCCTCCGGTCAAGCTGCGTCCGCTCTGCACTCTATGGCCGTGCTGCAAATCCTCCAAGCTAATCTCCTCCGCGACCTGGACGAGAAATGCTGTGACGCTGAGTTAATCACGGATTTGCGAAGCGCGACGGATCTCTCCCTTCGCGCCACCAAGACCGCAGCACAGGCCCTCGGACGCTCTATGGCCTCCCTCACGGTAGCTGAGCGCCACCTCTGGCTCACGCTCGCGGACATGCGAGAAACAGAGCGCGCGGCCTTCCTAAATGCCCCGCTCTCCCCGTCTGGGCTCTTTGGACCAGCGGTCAAGGGGATCGTCGACCGTTTCTCCGAAGTGCAGAAAACGACGCAGGCCATGAACCTCTTCCTGCCTCGACGCCCCGGCGCTAGCAATAGCTCCGCTGCTCGCCGTCCTCGTGACCAGCCAGCAACGAGCTCCGCGCAGCGCCCAGCGCGGCCCCCTTCGTCTCAGCGAAGACCGAGCGGCCGCCCCAGATCGCGCTCTTCCAGCCGTGGTAAGCCGCCTCCACCTCGGGGCCCCCGGCCTAGGATCGCGCTGAAGCCCGAGCCTCCAAAGTCCTCCTAGCCAGAGGCAAGAAACGACGGTTAAGTCCCGCCGCGGCCGGACCACCGTCAAAACTCTCTTTCCTGTCAGCCCCCACCACTGTGGCTGCTGCAGATGGATTTCACGCAGCCAACGAGCCGGCAAAAATGCCTTCTCGCCTGTCAATAACCGCCGTTTTTACGGCGAACCAGAGAAATCACAAAAGTTGCATTATTTCTGGTTGCACGGCTCACGCCGTATGTGTTTCAAATGCAGTAAATGTGCCCACTTTTCTGTGTTCACCCCTGCACACAAGCACTATAAACCCCGTGTCCCCCACTCACATAAAGCGGCCACCGGCCGCTCGAGTGCTAGAGTTAGGTCACGTGTCCGCTTGTTTGCGTCCACGACTAACCACCACACGCGCTGTCACACAGCCACTCTTAACCGGTCATGTTCCACGCGTAAGAGTTGTGCCCGCTCAAACGCGCTCACACATTTTCGCGAACATTATGCCTCAGGCGCCACGCGCCGCGCCACACACCATTTGTTTTCCGCCCAGGGCGGCCGGAGCGATGAGTGTAGGGCCGCACACAAGCCACTCCCCGCTCGAAGCGGCAGAGATGCAGTGTGTAGGGCGGCCAGCCATCGCGAGCGATCGGCTGGCCCACAGCACAGAGAGCGCGCGCACTGCGCCCGCCCCTCCTATACAGGCCGTCAAACCCGCGAAGCGCGGCGTTTCGAGCCCGGAGGCCGTTCTATCCCGTGTGGCGCACGCGAGAGCGTGGGAAGCCATTCCAGGTGTATCAGAATGGGTGCTGAAAACAGTGAAGCACGGCTACACTCTGCAGTTCGCTCGCCGCCCTCCGCGCTTCTGTGCGCGTACAGAGACGAGAGTGAGCGAGGAAGTAGCACATCTACTTCGAGCAGAAATAGCCACGCTGCTGTGCAAAGGGGCTATAGAACCGGTTCCCCATTCTATGAGCGAGTCAGGCTTTTACAGCCGGTATTTTCTCGTGCCAAAAAGGGATGGGTCGCTCAGACCGATTCTGGATCTGAGGCGTCTGAACAAAGCTCTTATGAAAAGATCGTTCAAGATGCTCACGACCAAGCAGATCCTCGCGCATATTCGCCCGAGAGACTGGCTAATCTCCCTAGATTTGAAAGATGCATATTTTCAAATCAAGATAACGCCGCGTCACAGGCCATTCTTACGATTCGCCTTCGACGGCCAGGCTTATCAATACACCGTCCTTCCGTTCGGCCTGTCACTAGCACCCCGTACATTTACGAAGTGCATGGACGCGGCCCTCGCTCCTCTGAGAAATCGAGGGATGCGAGTATTGAACTATCTGGACGATTGGCTCATCCTGGCGCAGTCGGAGGCCGAGCTCCTCGCCCACAGGGCAATGCTGCTCAGCCATCTGGACAGCCTAGGGCTCACGGTCAATTGGACCAAGAGCTCATTAGTGCCCACGCAATCAACCTCATTCCTGGGTTTGAATCTGGACACTGTGGCAATGTCAGCCCGCCTGTCACCCCATCGCGCGCGCCAAGTTCGGCGCATGGCTGCGTACTTCCGGCCGGGCAAAATCGCACCTCTCAAGCTTTTTCAGAGGATGCTGGGACGTATGGCCTCAGCTGCGGCTGTGCTCCAGCTGGGCTTAATGCGCATGCGCCCGCTGCAATGCTGGTTAAACGCCCGAGTGCCTCACAGAGCCTGGGCGTCCGGTGGCTTCAGGATCAGAGTGACTCAGGGCTGCGTGTCAGCCCTAGAGCCCTGGTTAGTAGCCGACTGGTACCAGAGGGGAGTGACGATGGGAGCCATCTCACACCGCAAGGTCATCTCGACGGACGCCTCCACCACGGGTTGGGGCGCCGTTTTCGAGGGCAGATCAGCCTCGGGCCTTTGGTCGAGCGAGGAAAAACTCCTACACATAAACTGTTTGGAGATGATAGCGGTAGAGAACGCGCTCAGGCAGTTTCTCCCGCTTATACGAGGACACCACGTGTTAGTCCGGTCGGACAACACCACAGTGGTGTCCTACGTGAACCGGCAGGGCGGTGTCAGGTCCAGAGGTCTGGGCAATCTGACAGAACGCCTGCTCGTGTGGGCACACAGCTCGCTGCGCTCGCTGAGAGCTGCGCACGTGCCGGGCCACCTCAATGTGGGCCCGGACAAGCTGTCCAGGGGCCTCATTCTCCCAGGAGAATGGTCCCTGCACCCCCAGACAGTCCAGCTGGTATGGCGCCTGTTCGGCAGAGCGGAGCTCGACCTCTTTGCAACAAAAGAGAACGCCCGCTGCCCGACGTTTCTGTCCAAAAGCGAGGATGCGCTGTCCCAAACTTGGCCCAGCCTCCCGCTGTATGCTTTCCCGCCGATCTCCCTATTGCCCCAGGTCATAGCGAAAATCAGGGAAACGCGCCGTCCGGTGCTCCTTATAGCACCGCGCTGGGAGAACCAGATTTGGTACCCAGAGCTGGTGAAGCTGTCGCACTCACCCCCCTGGCCAGTTCCGCTGAGAGCAGACCTTCTCTCTCAAGCAGGAGGGTCAGTTTGGCATCCCCATCCAGAGCGATGGTCTCTGCATGTATGGGTGACCAACGGATACCCGTTGACCTGCCCGAAGGGGTTATGAACACGATTTCACACTCTAGAGCCCCCTCGACGAGGCGGTTATATAGTTCTAAGTGGTCGGTGTTCACTGAGTGGTGTGTTTCCAAGGGATTGGACCCACAGCAATGTGGGGTCCAGCGGGTGCTCTCCTTCCTCCAAGAGTTTTTGGAACGGGGCAGGTCCCCTTCCACGCTCAAAGTGTATGTGGCGGCTATAGCAGCGTTCGCTCAGACGACGCTAGGTAGCACGCTAGGAAGGAACGAGCTCATCATCCGTTTCCTCAGAGGAGCCAGACGGATGAATCCCCCGCGGCCCCCGTCGGTTCCTATATGGGATCTGGCCTTGGTCCTAGAGGCCCTGAAGGCTCATCCCTTTGAACCGCTCGAGACTGTGGAACCAAGGTTCCTTTCGCTAAAAACCGCGTTTCTGATAGCTCTGGCTTCAGTGAAACGCGTGGGGGATCTACACGCGCTCTCAGTGAGCCCGACGTGTATGGAGTTCGGTCCTAATGACTCTAAGGTCATTCTCAGACCGAGGCATGGTTATGTCCCCAAAGCGATCGGCACTCCCTTCAGGGCGCAGATTATCTCCCTCTCGGCTCTGCCAGCATCCGATGAGGGGGACGGTGGCAATTTCCTCTGCCCTGTCAGGGCATTGAGGGTTTATGTCACACGCTCCGCCGCCTTCAGGCGTTCTGAGCAGCTATTTGTTTCGTTTGGTGGGCGCACTAAAGGTCTCGCCTCCTCGAAACAGACCCTGTCCAGGTGGATAGTGGACGCGATTGCAGCTGCATACGCTTCCAAACACCTGCAGTGCCCGCTAGGTGTCAGAGCACACTCCACCAGAGGCATGGCCTCTTCGTGGGCTTGGGCCAGAGGGATTTCCATCCACGATATCTGTATGGCGGCAGGCTGGGCCTCCCCGTCTACGTTCGTGAGATTTTACAATCTGGAAGTTCCTGCCTTACAGGCGAAAGTGTTATCAGTTCAATAGGGCTGTTGGTTCTGCCCAGTGGTTCTGCGCAGACATAGCTCACATACTGGTAGTAAGTTCGGTACTAGGCTCATTGTGAATTTGAAGGAGACCGGCGGTGCCGTTCCCTCATTTACGAGACGAGCTGTTGTGAGTTTGAAGGTGACCGGCGGTGCCGTTACCTCACTCATATAACAAGATATTGTGAATTTGAAGGCGGCCGGCGTTGCCGCTCCCTCATTCATGAGACAAGGTGTGGTGAATTTGAAGGAGACCGGCAGGTGCCGTTCCCTCATTCATGGGACAGGGTGTTGTAACCACCCGTCGTAACCACCCGTCAGTTCGAATGAAGTGTCTGTATATGTGGTGGCCCGTTTTCCTTACCGGCCACCCTGCCCGAGCAGTGTTATGGTCCCCGGTTCCCTGGGATACATATGCTGTATGCGAGGCGCGCACGGCGTTGACAATATGTTCCCGTAGCGTAAGGAACTTACGCAATACGAGAGAACCTCTCGTAAGAGAACGATACTCGGTTACTTAACGTAACCTCGGTTCTCTCTAGAAGAGGGAACGAGTATTGCGTTCCTTGCCGTGCGCCCCGCGGGCTTTTATGCTTCAGAACTACGAAAACCGAATATGCAGCCCGTGAGCCCTGCTTATATACACGTGGCCACGCCCCACCTGTAGGCAAATGAAGCCAGGTGGGCGCGAAGCGCCCTCATTGGTCGCCACGTCACGCGGGCTCACCGATAGGCTGCTGCAGTTGCCAGCAGAGCAGCCAATAGCACGCTGGATTAGCCTGCTATGGTCTGCCAGGCTGCCGCACTGCGTTGACAATGTTGCAAAATTAAGGATAATTTTGGGTTTTTCAGAAATCTCGAAGAAAGAATACTTTCCCGTAGCGTAAGGAACTTACGCAATACTCGTTCCCTCTTCTAGAGAGAACCGAGGTTACGTTAAGTAACCGAGTATCGTTTTGCATAATATGAATAAATTACAGTTTAACATGTATTGAAATAGAAAACAATACAACAAATTTTAATAATGTTTCACAATATTAATGTATTTTTGATCAGATAAATGCAGATTTGGTCAGCAGCATAAAAGACTTCAACAACATTACAGAAAATCTATACACAAAGCAGCTGAAAATGAGCACTAAGAGTTCAGTGTTTGGGACTGATGAAAAATGACCCTACAGGAAGAGGAACACAAACACAGATACAGACAATGATCCTAAATAACCTCTTAACTTTGTACACATCTATATGATTACAAAATAATGAGTCTGCTTGGTTTATAGGGACAGGAAATGACAAAACTATCTTCCCTAGAAATCTCCAAGTCATCTAAGCCTCTTGTTTGTCTACGTAATTATACAACATTTATGATGAAAACAACGATTTTTAAAGGCTAAAATGAACCGATTTCCAATATTTCTTAAGTGGCCCCTGCCAAGTGACCCTCCTGATCCTAGTGCCAATGCAGATTAGTCATTTGTTTACCAGTGTGCATGTCTCAGACCCTGAAAAGTACATCTAGGGACTGGCTAAATTTATCAAGTAGTTCCTATAACTCTGCTCTTACATCCACTCAAACCAAAAGTGTCACTTTTGCACAGTGCAAGGCTCTGGTGTCCAGCTGTGCACTCTGGGAGGCCAACAGTCATTTGGAGTGTTTAGCGTGGAAATGACACTTCCTGTGTAGGACCTCCTGCACTCAGCTGGGGGTCGGTTTGTGTTGATACACCCCTGATACCCTAAGACTGATAACTCTGCCACAACATCACCTTTTCCAGCCTGCTTCATAGAGAGCCTGTGCTTCATTTTATAGTAGACATGCTGTTTATATCCCTGAGCTCATACATGTTTCATACATGCTCAGACTGTTTTAAGCCCTTGGTGTATCTTAACGAGGACATTCTGGACTTTTCTGTGATACAATAATGTTACAGGAGATAGCCAGACTAGTTGGGGCATGAGGAAGTTGTCGTAAGGGCTCTAATTATTAGGTCCAACTACAAAAATGCTTGTTTTCTCTAGCAGTGGTTTTGGATGAATCCAAATGCCTTAAACAAATAAACCCCATAATAATTACACTGACACACATTTAGACAAGTGTCAAGTATATGAAGGTAGATTAAAACCAAATGTTTGTTGTAATAGTTCATAGCCCATTTTAAAACAATCACTGTATGATGAGAAATCTTTTTAAAGACTTTTAAGATTTCATATTTAAAAAAGCGTGGTCAATAAACAGCAGCTTCCCAGTGTGACAACTTACCCCGCATGATGCATGCTCAGCTATAGTGACAAATGATCAATGAAGATTCATTGAGATTTATCTAGTTCTTGGGCAGTAACGGTGAAAATGTTCAATAGGTTAGGCTATTTATTTTTTATTAATAATGACTCTTTTGTGATAGGCTATATATAACGAGTGGGTGTGTGTGTTATTACTGATTGATTCAATGAAAAAAAAAAAAAACCAAATGTCAAACACAGCTGTGGTCATTACCATCTGCAGTTTAATGCACTTAAATCTCAAATGATCCCATCAGAATTAAGAGTTTCAAACCAAACTCTGGAAAATGAGAAATAAAACTAGCCTATCATTTCCAACGCATGTAAGCATGAAAAACACACGGGCGAGTATTAAGTGAAGTGTTTCAATGCGTTTCAGCTGTTGTTTTTAAAGTCTCTTCCTACTTTAAACACAGTTTCATATGATTTTAACTAGCCTATCTTAAAACACATATTCAGAAGTCGTAGTTTTATTTACAAAGAGTCAATGTAAGCTTCCATACCTTCTCTTGCGCTCGGGTTATCCTCTTCTGTACATTACTGGCCAGTTTCCCGGCGTTGACTCCTTTCCCTACCTCTGCCATGTTCGAGCTTCTTCAAGTTTCCAAAGTGAATAAATAAATAAACGAATAAACCGTTAAGAATAAAGTAAAGCGCAGATGGCAGGAGAGACAGAAGAACAGTAATGTATGGGGGAAATGCTGTCGGATCAACAGGAGATCGGTAGGTAAACCCTCTTAAAGAGACAGTGTTTAGAGTTTTAACGGTGGAGACGGAGAGTTACTATTACACTAAACCCTTTCCAAACTACTGTATCAAAAAGTTTCAAATAAAAAATGTCAAGCAATTTACCCTTTACTCGGTCTAACTGGTTCCGTTATTCGCCTCTAATGACAGCGACTGGAAAACGACAGAGAAAGAGAGAGAGAGAGAGAGAGAGCTGGATTATGTTTCCACTCCTTATTATAGACGCTCTCTTAAAGGCACAGGTAAACACTACTGCAATATCATAACATCGTTTTTTTTTTCCTGCTGAAAAGTTGTACCAAAGTCTTAATGGATTGTTATATCAGATTTTTTCCACAGATTATATATTACGCATATATACACTTTTCACTGTATAAAGTAGATTTTGGTGTTGACGTTAAAATTTTAGGATGGGGGGCCCTATAGCACCAGAATGATCATTTTTGGGGGTCTGTGGCATCAAAAGATTAAAGGTCCCGTTCTTCGTGTTTTTTGAAGCTTTGATTGTGTTTACAGTGTGCAATATAACATGTGTTCATGTTTCGTGTGTAAAAAAAAAACTGTATTTTTAACACAATTTACTCATCCGCTGTTTTCCTTCTCCTAAAAACGTCTGATGACTTCCTTTATTCTATGAAGTCCCTTCTTCAGAAATACGTAACGAGTTCTGATTGTGCCAGCGGTTCCCGTGTTGTGATTTGACCGCAGCTTAGCGAACGTGTCACGGTTCCTGTGTTGTGATTCGACAGCAGCTTAGTGCACGTGGAAAGGTCACGCCTCTTAACGGGAGATGTATGCGCTCAATGATCTCTACAGCGTCCCTGGGAAAGCCAAACAAAGGTGATTTGACTCCGGGATGAAAATAACAGCGTCTCGACGACATGGCGACAAACACACTGAAACGCAACAATTCCTTTTCTCCACGCGACACGTCCTCTTCTCCACGTGGGACAGCAACAAGACCACGCCCCCTTTTTGCAAGTGTTCTTGTGGGCGTGGTTAGTCTGTTCTACTGTTCTACTGACGTCATTTATGAAGGAAGTACCAGGATGTAGTCCAAGCCGGCCGTTCGCTGTAGGCTTTGAAAGGGAACTTCTGTTAAATAAAATATCTCGCTTGGCATTGAACTTTGAGCTTTATAATTTTACAGGTATTATTTATGCTCTAACAGCAACATTACACACTAACTAAAGTTTGAACAGTGGGATCACGAAGAACGGGACCTTTAAAAAACGTTGTGTTATAGCCAACAACAGTTAAGCCATGATCACATTTATGTGCGAAATCCAATTAAACATCACAAGCAGAAAGCCAAAAGATTTCCAAATGCAATGGGTTCAAGTTGGTCACGCGTTGACCCAATAATTTGCATTTATGCTTATTTATTTAGCAAAAGCTTTTAAAAGTGACTTATGTGATGTGTAGTCTACAACACACAAGGTTTATCATGAAAAGTCAATAACATTAGTGCTGCAATACACTTCTAAGCTGACCAGAACAAAACTTCCAAAATTTCATTCTTTTCGAATTAATGATTTAGTGTCTTGAGCATTTGAAAGATGACACTTGCCTAAATGTTTGCATGGTCTCATTAGTAAGAGGAGTGTTTCTCTTTTCAATAGGGTCATATCATATTAAGTGGGATTCCCATTACATTAAACCCATCGGACCATTTTCTACCAGCATGGAACAATTAACCAGGGGGATGGGCGCCACAAATCATTTCTATTAGCAAACTTAATTAAAATACTAAAACACTAAAAAATAAAGACGTACGACATTAAAATAACATCATGATATAGCATGATTATATCGTCATTATTTGTTTTCATTACAACAGTATTCAACTAATGAATTAAAGAAACTGTAATAACCAGCAAAGACCAAATATGAGACAAAATAAATAATTTGTATGAAGTTTAATTTCAAAAATAGATTTTAAATACTTTACCTGAATACCTTATATTACCATAATGATATTACAAAGCACATTTTTAAATTAGTTTAACAGATTGTCTTAAGACTGATGACAATAGCGAACAAAAAACATACACAAGGCACAGACAATGTTTGGTCTCTCACAATTCCTGTAAGAAGCAAGACCAGAGGTCAGTTTGTAATTGTTCTTTTTACAGTTAAAGGTGATGCATATTTTTTTCGATGTGAAATATTTGTTTTATTCTATCTTATGCAGATATTAGTACGGATGATTCTCTTGAAAAGTGTAAACACCATGACATTGCTCCATTTGTTTGAGCATCTTGGTGAACACAACACTCAGCCAATGGACCCTTTTCACAGACTGTTAAAATGTATTATACATTTTTAAGACTATACTTTGTGTTATATTACCCTTGCATTAAGGGGACTGCTCTTTTTCAAAGCCTTGATTTTGTTTTTGGGGTCTACTAGAATACGTTGTCATTCTTGAATGCTCAAAAAACACTTTATTTTTCACATATTTTACATTGTTGCAGCACCTCTCTTCCCAGTCTGTCAGTAACTGGGATAGTTTGAATCTGGGATGCGTTTCTTGAAGCCGGTTGCAAGTTCTGCCGTTACCAACACAATTTAATGAAACTTGTGACAATAGTTGGCTAACGATAGTTTCGGGAAATGCACCCGTGTTTAATTCCTGACTCTATGAATCCCCTCCTTATGAAAAGCACAATATGCTCAGATTGGTCGGCTGGACCTGCGTGTTGTGATTGGTCAACCGATTCGAGTGCGTTTGAGAAATATCTAGCAGCTTACCATAAACTGCGAGTTTCAACACACTGACGCAACTAAACCAGGCCTCTACCCCTTTTTTATCTTATGTCTTGGGTGCTTGGGAATTATTTAAATGAGGGACAGAGCTTGTAAGTAAATAAAGAAGAAAACTCAAGACTACAATTGGAGATGTTTCAGGGAGTTGAGAAACAGTGCGCACTAATAGAGAATAACTCCCTTTGGAGTTACTTTGTGCTTTGTAACTTTGCAGACCTTTTTCATGCTCAAACAGCAACATTATACATTAAAGAAAGTTGAAATTGTAAAAAAAAAAAACATGGGATCCCTTTAAATTACATAGTTAATGTTGCTGTGTGAGTTTTTCTAATACAGGGCAGAGGGAGTGATGACAAATTTAACATCTTTCTCTCTGACTGCTGCAATCAATCGCTCTTATTATTTTCCTTTTTTGGAATGTTGTGGAAACACTATTGTGGGATTTTCTTTTGGTATTTGAGAAAATTGGAATGCAAAAATGATACTAGTCGTCTCCTGTTCACCACAATAGAAGCTTACCCAACTACGAGTTCCACTTTTGAGAACCCTGCAAACGTGAAAAGGGTCCATGGTGTGAGTTTGAGGCAGAGTGCAGGATTATCTGCATCATGTTTTTTTTTTTATTATATTGAACCTACGTAAAACCTTCATTCATCTCCAGAACACAAATTAAGATATTTTTAATTAAATCCGAGAGCTCTCTGACCCCTCCATAGACAGCAAAATGTTTACCACTTTCAAGGTCCAGAAAGGTAGTAAAGACATCGTTAAAATAGTCCATGTGACTACAGTGGTTCAACCTTAATTTATGAAGCAACGAGAATACTTTGTGCACCAAAAACAAACAAAAATAACGACTTTATTCAACAATCTCTTCTCGTCTGTGTCGGATGCCTGAAAGATGCCTGAAATGTTCATCTAACTATAAATATTAAATAAAAAAAACAATAACACCAGTAACAACATGCCACTTGGGGCCTTCAGTGCCAAATATGGTTGGTCATCTTACCCAAAGAGTGTAATTTTATCTTTTTTCTTCAAAATAAAAGCTATAACATTTACTCCACAAAGCCAAAAACATTGCGTCCACAAATCCTTCATTAACAAATTTAGACACAAAAACTTTGATATTCGACATAATACAATGTCATATATCACTATTTTTGATAGACAGAATTAGATCAAAACTGTTTTGACTGACTAGTAAGAGTAAGATTGATAATTCGTATGGACAAGCACCCAATCCTCGCCCCAATGCCACCTCACCCCAGTGCCCTTTTTTTGGTTTGGGCCACTTCCCCTCAAAATGTCTGTGCACGGCCCTGTAGGAGACTGACACAGATGAGAAGAGATTGTTGAATAAAGTCATTATTTATGGAGTTTTTGCGCACAAAAAGTATTCTTGTCGCTTCATAACATTAAGGTTGAACCACTGGAGTCACATTGACTATTTTAACAATGTCTTTACTACCTTTCTGGGCCTTGAAAGTGTTAATTATATTACTGTCTATGGAGGGGTCAGAGAGCTCTCGGATTTCATCAAAAATATCTTAATTTGTGTTCCGAAAAGATGAACAAAGGTCTTACAGGTTTGGAACGACATGAGGGTGAGTAATTAATTACAGAATTTTCATTTTTGGGTGAACCATTTAAGTCTGCTTTCAGTACGCATTTTGACTAATGCCGAGTTCACACTGCACGTTTTTCAAACTCGTCGGATCACTGCTCTTTTCACACTATATGGGGTAGCATTCAGACACTGCACGATGGATCGGCGACAGGAGCTTTCACACTGCATGATTTTACAATAGGAAGAATCACCGGCAACTCTCTCTGGTGCGCAAAATACGTTTCACGTCAGAACGGAGTTCTCGCGCGACTGGAATTGTTATTAAAAATGATAAATCCAAATAGTCTGTGGCTCTGTGCGTTGACTTGCAGCGAAAAGGAGAAAACGAAAAAAAGATTATGGCGGAGGAAATGGTTGGGGAGACACAGGGAGCAAGGATTGTGTTCTGCAAAGAGTTTGAGGTAAATAAATAATTTTGCAATGTGCTGCTGTTGCGGCTGGTCAAGCAAATGTTTGTGCTTTGTTTCTGTTTGATAGAATTGTAAATATATTTATTAAAATACTGATATTCTGGTCTATAACTCCTCCCCGAACTTTCCGCTGCCCTGTATCTTGCTCTCTCATTGGCTGTAGGTCATCGCCGATGTATTTTTCAGTCAGAAATCAGTTCACACAGCAGGAGTTTAAATTGCAGACAAGCATATTAAATTTAGCATGCCAAATATCTCACGGACGTCGGCGATAATTCACACTGTGTGATTGTCACTCACGTGCACAAGCACCGATTGGCCTATGATTTAGGGCATTTGTCTGCGATTCGCAAAACCTGTCGGCGAGTCAAAACCGGGCCTAAAATTGGGCAGTGTGAACTCTGCATAACTCAGCACTATCCACTTAAGTCACAAACCCTGAGCATTCAGTCAACTCTCTTCGCCCATTTCTGTGTTTCTTTTCAATTCATCATCTTTCGTTTTCTTCAAAGGCCCAAGGGTGGAAAAATTCTGAGTCTAGCAGTAGTGTTCCAACACTGATTAGGACCTGAGAGTACCAGTGTAAGCCGTTCTTAAGGATCCGATCCGGTCCGGTCCAGCTGTACAACAGGCGTAGAGGCGCAAATGCCCAGTGAGCTAGCCGTTGTTTGTTCACAGCGGCGTAACATGAGGTGACTACGCCATTCACCACCAAAGTCCCATGGGCAGTGAGTGGGGCGTAAACCCCCTGGTCCTCCCGCACCTCCACTCGACTGATTCGTGAAACACGCTTCCTGAGTTCCCCTTCATCGACGATCAGCAAACACTGCCCTGGCTGGGCATCACTGGCAAATATCGCCTGGAGGGCGCCCGGCACCGGCCGGCCCCCTCTGGAGCAGTTTCCAACTAGGACAAACAGTAAATGAGCTGCTGTTAAGGAGACGTTGGCCCCATCCTCAGTTCTGATCACATAAAAGTGCTTCTGGGCAATGGGGCTACGGTCCAGGAAGGTGAGAACTTCGCTGTAGACCAGGTCGCCAGTCCCATCACTTCCCATTGAGGCCAGAACAAGGTCTCCTGCTCGCAGGTCATGGATTGGTCTATGTGTGCCGTCCTCCATTGTCACCAGAGCCTCTCCAGGGAAACAGCCCCCCGTGTTTATTGCTACAGAGTGGTCTGAAAAGAAGATTGAGGAAGGAATGGAAGAGAGGAATGAAAATATGGAGAAAGAAAGGAATAGAAAATGATTCATTAAGGAAATAATGAATGGAATCAATGCCCTGTTTCTAATCTTCACTTCTGACTCGCTGATATACCTCTGGCCTTTCGACCCTTCATTCTTTGGTTGGTCCTATGGTGTCTGCCTCAGTGATTGGTTGAGTTGGTAAATGGGATCAGTGTGGCATCCTCAAAGTGATTGGCCTTTACCATCCTCTTCATTGGGATGTTGGTGTATGAGTGCCTCCTAGTGGACTGATTCTGACTTGACTGGCACTGCCAGCAATCTTGCCTCTTTAGACTCTATGTTTTTGTACAAATTTCAAGATATACATAACAATATACAATATATATATAAGCTAGGAATAAACCCCTGTATTCCTTCTGATCATGTCAGGGACAGCTGACTTGCATAACGATCTGGGCAGGAAGGACAGGAGAAAAAGGAAAGAAAACGGTGGGAAAAGAAAAAGGAAACACAGAGAAACAGATAATGAATATTAGAGATTTTATGATGAAACTCAATGTATGTAAGTAAACAAAATAGTAAATCATTCCTGTATAAAAAAGGTGGGCCAAAAAACAACCAATAGCCAGGCTTATAAGCAATCTGCAGACTACTCTAAAGGAAAATCTGCAGAATGGATTTAAACATGGTAAAATGCTTTAAACGTAGGTGCTTATTCATATCGTAATTACTGTCTTCCATAAACGAGCATGCAGAAGTTTCCGAATGCCAAATCTGTGGCGTTTTCAGGGAATTCTGTGCGCAGATTACATTTATAATTATGCGTTGAGCAGATGATTCTGTGTGAGCCTGCAAATGCCTAATGCATTTCACAATAATATGTTGCAAAAAAGGCTGAAATGGTAAATGAAACTGACTTTAGTCTTACCTTTTTGTTATATTATTACCTTACATCAAAATTATATAATATAAAACATAAGCAGATAAGATATATGGATATTAAATTGGCAATCTGCTTCCCCCCACAGTTTCCCCCCCTGTTTGATTAATAGAAAGGATTAAATAGCATGTATGCTAAAAGCTAAATGGGAGATGCTAAAGCTACATGAAGTCTGTGTAGACTTGCATGGAAATAAGGATCAAGGTAAAGCACAGCTGGAAAAGTAAGAAAGGTAAAAGTAAATGTTAGAAATGGTGAACAGAGGAGTGAGTGCATTCATCAGACGGCCCAGTGCTGCAAGATTGTGCTGTTTTAATCTAGTCATGTGAAGCAAAGAAATGATCCCAAGATGAATCTCTTCATTAGAAAGCCCATAACCCGCAGTGTGTGCTGAAACAGGAATCTAATGCGATTCCTTCTGTATCGCTTCTGTATATACAGACATGCTCTCACAGTCCATCTCTTGCCCTCATCTTCTCACATTACATGGCTGTGAGAAGCTTTGTTAGTTTTGGTTAGATTAAAAAAGTTTTAAAAGTAACATGAAATCAAACGTTATCCATTTACCAACTTAAAAATCTACTTAAAAATCCTCCTCATCCAAAAATTACTTTCTGCTTCAAGGCTGCAAAAATATAGTAAAAACTGTAATATTGTAAAATATTATCACAGTTTAAAATCGCTATCGTCTCTGCAATCTCTTTAACTCATTTATATTTTAATATATTCATATATTTGAATATATTCCTGTGATGGGAAAGCTGAATTTTAATTTCTCCAGCAGCCATTTCTCCAGGCTTTAGTGTAATTTAATCCTTCAGAAATCATTCTAATATGCTGATCTGCTCAAGCAAACATTTCCTAATATCATGTTGAAAACAGTTGTGCTGCCAAATATTATATTTATAATATTTTATTAATATTATGATACATTTTTTCAGGATCTTCTTTCAGCCAAACACAATCTGAGTTATATTAAAGTGCCCCATTATGCTATTTTAAAGTTTCCTAATTTAGTTTTGGAGGTCTTTGGACAGGGCCAATATCCCTCTTTCCCGTGAGCCTGCTCTGCTCTGATGGGCCAGACAACCCAGTCTGCTGTGATTGGTCTAACGTGTACAGCGTGTATTTCGGAAACAAACGTCCATTACCATAACTGAACTTTAGCTCCGTCCAGAGGCTTCCTAAAGCTCAGCGATTGTACACGCTGTAAGGACAGTAAAGGCCATTACATACTCCGCAAGAACAGAGAAAAACGTTCTCGCTCCCAGGGCTGCGAGAACAAAATTATGTCATTGCTCTCGAAGCCTTGGTTTGGGAGTTCTCGCAGCTTGTTCTCGACATGAACTTTTTTCTTGAGGGTGTCCAAGAACTATTGTGTGATTGATTGGTCAGAAATTTAAATGCGTGTTGCAGTGGGTGGGGCCTCTGAAGACTCCCAAGAAGTTCGGCACCTGCTTTTCTCGTGAAGAACCGAATGTCCTGGCCAGAACCAAGGGCGTAAATCGCGGGGGGGGGGGGGGGGGGGACAGGACCTATCTGAGGGCTGTCCCCCCCCCTAAAAACCATGCTGAGTATTGTAAATAATATAACAATATATACTTAAAATAAATGTGTAAGTAGTAAAACAATACAAACGCAAACGGGACAAAAAATGCGTTTTAAGTTTAGAAACATTTTGAGTCCCCCCTTGCCTCACAGTGGTTTGATCCACCATGCACCTCAACTAACGTAGTAGAACGTAGAAAAACTACCACATAAGTTTGGGGATAGAACAAAGCTCTTCAGACAGCAGTTGTGAAACACCAGTAAGTAGCTGTCAAGGCTATTTTATTCACTTTAAACGTCAGATGAAGTGATTCTTTTCTCTTTAATACAGATTAGGCAAACACTTTTAACATCACTTGCCCACCCCCGCACCGCCCCGCTCCGCTGTATAGTTATAAAATCATTGAGTTCAGTTAGAGAACTGACAAAACAATTAAAAACTGAACGTGTCTGCTCAATACAGCACGAGCCGAACGAGCAAACAGCTGAGGGCCAAGATTATGGAAGATTTGGTTTGGGAGTGTGTCATTGTACTGTTTTGTTGTTGTGTTTTTCACTACAAATAATAGGTGAACCCAAAATTCAATAATGAACCCAAAAATAATGAACCCAAAATTCAAGCAACCCGCCCCCAAATTCTAAACATTGGCTAATTCTAAACTAATAAGGGGCAGATCAGAGGCTTGCTGCAGTTGAATATCTGAATATCATAGTAGGCCTATAAAATACTATGTGGAGGACGCAAGATAATTTAATAATTATAATATGACTGCGTGGTGAACCTTAATCGTATTTAAACTACTATTGCTTTGTGTTGTTGGTCAGATGAAATGACAGAGAAAAGAAAAACGGACATTAGATAATTTTTCAGTACACCAAAACGCCAAATAAGTACGAAATGTTTTTTGTTTTTTTGTTTTTTGTGGTAGGCTACACATATCCTTACAAGTACGATTTTGGCTGTATTATTTGTGTCCCCTTCAAAAATTGCTCTTGAGAAATTTCATGTTTATTGTCCCCCCCCAACTTTTAGATGAAATTTACGCCCCTGGCCAGAACTAACTTGTGTTTGTTTTCTCGAGGTGACAAGAACAAGAACAATTTCTTTGTTCTTGCGGAGTGTGCACCAAGCTTTACAATGACGTCGATTTTACACCAATCCTAGCGCGAGTCCAAATCGATGATGAAACATTGGAAGAACTAGTTATTCAACCTGAACCTTGAGCAGGACGTTTCTCAGTGATGCTACAGCTACTCGGTTTGAGGTACATTATGAGATGTTTCAACTGTAATTCCTCACCGTCAGTGTTGGTCCATCAACAAACCCTTGCGTGTGTTTGTGTGTTTCTAATTTATTGCGGTGCACATGCGGTAACTGCAACAATAATAGCACAAAAGTTAGCCCAGCACTAACGTGAATGACTGATGTAAAATTAAAGTTTGCAAAACAAATCTTGCTCCGTCCTTTATCTTTACTCAAAGTAGTAAGAATGACAGACAATCTGCTTTAATAGACGCAGTTTTAGGTAATACTGCAGCCCACAGCTCATTTACAGTAGTATTTCAGTAAAACGGTAATAACTTGAATTAGCCAGAGACCTAAATTATATGAAACACAATAAACACATCGTAGAGCACATCGTCTTCTTGACATGATGCTATCCAGTAGCTGCTGCAGTGTTTGAGGTGGCTCAAGTTTTTTCTGGTGTCTGTGCACTGTCAAGTGTACAGGCAATATGCTAATGTTGCGTCTTGACGTCACAATGAAACGGCTTGGGATTTGTTAAAAAAATTATTTGTTTAATTGACTCAGAGTCAACTCTTACTTTTGAGAGACAATAACTTTATATCCGGTGTAAAACTTTGCAGGATGTTTTCATTCATTAGAACTATGTTACACACTACAGAAAAGGTCATTTTCAAAAATTCATAATAGGGGCACTTTAAAAAATACCCTGGCTCATCCAAGCTTTATAATGGGGGTGAACGGTACCATTTTTTTCCGGTAACGGCCGTATGCGGTGGAAGAGTGACCTCTGACCCGACATATGACATAGAATGTAGGAGTAGCCTAAGCTTAGGTGAGTAGACGCCTCTCTCAACCAGGGCTGGGCAACAAACTAAACTAAAGCCTACATTTCTCTTTAAAAAAATCAATTTTAGACTTCTAATTCATGACCAGTTTTTTTGTTTTGCTCTATCCTCTGACCTGACGCATGACATATTGATGAACACGTGCAGAGGTCACTCTTCTGCTAGAACTCGACTCGCATACGGTTGCTACCGGAAGCCAATGATTATAGTTTATAAAGTTATAAATATGGATATTTTTTACAAAAACACTTTGCTTCAGAAGGCCTTTATTAACCAATAATAAATGTGCCATTCACTCTCATTATAAAGCTTGGAAAAGCCAGGATATTTTTTTAATACAACTCAGATTGTTTGCTGAAAGAAGAAAGTCATATACACCTATGGCTTGAGGGTGAGTAAATCATGGGATCATTTTTTTGGGGGGGGTTAAATATCCCTTTAATGCATCCTATCTCAATCCAACTAATTTCCTATAAATAAAACCAAGTCCCAACTGCACTTTTTTCTCATTAAATATCCTGTTTCACTTGGAAATAAAATCCCAATGGTGCTTCACGGTGACTTGCTAATGAACAAGTCACATGCTAATATCCAACCATGATTGTTTTCTTTCCTTTTCCCACCCTTCATTTGTAAGGACTAGTCTGTTTCTCACTTGACCTATTCCCCCATGCACAGCCCCAAGACAAACACAGAGCCCCTCTCTCACCTGATTTGACACTGCAGTGTATGTGGCCTTTGGATTCAAAGTAGACCCAGTCGAAACCGGCCTCCACTGCCAGACGGGCCAGCATGGCATACTTGTTCCGGTCGCGGTCCGAGGTAGTGATGTCAACCGCCCTACCCTCATAATGCAGAGACTCTTCAGAGTGATGGCCGTCTTCATCCCAGCCCTCCGTCACACGCAGACGCACGCCGGGCCACAGGTTCATCACAGAGATGGCCAGGGAGTTCAGCTTATCCTTACACCGCTGCAAAAGAAGAAAACGTATGAGAAACTTACTAGTGTGCATGAAAAGGGATCAAATGATTACCAGATAACAGGGTAATTATAGTTAACTAAATACTAAATACTAAAAACTAAAACCATCAAATAAAAATGTAATATTAAAAAACTAGCCAATGCAACATTTCTCATTTTCGTTTAGTTCAATTAAATAAAAAAAAACACAGAACTTTTTTAAAAAGCATAAGAAAAAAAATCAACAATTTATATTGAAAACAATATTATTTTGAAATATCAAAATAAAACATTAAAAATATTAATAAAATCTATATTATAGTATATCAAATAACTCTGCCAGGAAGTGCCTGAGTTAGTAAGTATTCTTTATGATTTGTTGTTCTTCCAGGATAATCATTTACATGCATTTAATGTGAGCTATAAGGAAATTAGTCATGTAAAACATTACAGTAGCCATGATTACGGTGACACATTTTTACATTGTCTGGGAAAACAGCAACTTAATAACATGAGTGCAAAAAAAATTTAAAAATCAGTCACAATGTCTCACAACGAAATGTATAAAAATTTACTTCTGGTGGTTTATGTAGCGTTAATGACCGGTGTGACAGCATTTAAACCCAACTGAATGCTGAACTCTGATACATAAGTTACCAATTAAACAAACAGAAGGAGGCTTTGCGTGCCTGAGTAAGAAAGAACACAAGGCCATTGTTCTGAATTTGTGAGTTTCCTGCAAGAAATATGGATTTTTAGGACAGTTATGTCAAAAAGCCTGTGGCAAGCAGTTGCTAGGTGAGAAACCCGGTGAGCAATGGCAAATATAATCCTGACAGCCATTTGTAGAACTGACGCATTTGTGGTTAGCACAAACACACTCAGCCCATGGGCTGATAAATCCCTGTCTCAACCAGAGGCCACGAGACATGCAAGGTCACTGGATAACCACCAACTAAGTGGTCACAAATTGCTTACTGAGTGACGGCAGAGATTCTTTGATGTCGCCATTCTAAGTCCTCACTACATAGTTGTGCCATCGAACCATCTATTTCTGTTCTCTGAATTGGAGACCCACCTTTCCACTCAATAGCTACTTTACAAAGTTCTGTGGACTATCTGTTTAAGTCTAAGCTCAGTGATTTGATGTCTCTGTGCTATTAGGATCTATCTCTCAGAGATGTAATGGACACTGGACCGTCAGAGTCCAGGCTGGTATGGGAGAGGAAAGGAGATTTGAAAATATGGTGCCATTGTGTTGGGTTGTTCTGTTGAGTCTCTGACGGTCACTGAAACCAAAACACGTACACGAGCAAATGCTTAGACTACAGTCAAAGCATCAACAATGATAATACACTCTCCCACACTCAAGTATGCTTACTTGTATGCAAACCTGTATATATGTGCTTGCTTTCTTCCATGAAACCTAAAAGAAGATGTTTTGAAGAATGTTCACACTGCTCTTTCTCAAATGATAAATGAGATATGGCAAACACACTATTGTGTTAAAATAAAAACCCTCATGAAATGTAAAAAATGAAAAAGTCTGTACTATAAAGAGCTGTAGGAATGAGTTCTAGAACCCAGAGATGAGTTCCACCATCCTGCAGTCAATGGGTTTTCTTAATGGGTTTTTGGCTAAATGCTTATGTCTGTGGTGAACACAAGCTCAATATATTTTATTCTACAAGATAAAATACATCGGTAATACCCAACTTGTGATTATTTAAAAGCTTTTTAGTGTCTTAAAAAGGGATTTTTTTTGTGTCTTGGAAAAAAAAAACGTCTACTCACTAGCTTACAGCTTATACTCACGTTCTCGCAAACTATTATGACTCAAACTTTCCAACTTGTCGATTTTAACTAAAGATTGAAAGCGTAATCAGAGACAACTGTGAAGTCATTCAACCATGGTGTACTTTGTTTATAGCTTAACTTGAACTTTTTACTTATGAAGATTGTGCTTAGGCTTCAAAAGTTGTTCATTTGTAAAGATTTGCTTAAAGAAAGCACGTAAGAATTATACACTTTTATTGGTTACAGAGCTTATTTCCTGCAACAATCTACATGTCAATGGAAAATCCAATTTTTGTTTGTTTTGTTGAAAGAACCAGGGTGATGATAACTTCTGGGAAGGTCTGCAAAAATCACCCCTGGAGCACTCTATAGATCTCATATTTCATTCAGGTTTGTGCATTTTCAAACTTGCAGGTGAAGACAGCATGCCAGGTTTGACATCAGATTGGCTTCTGCACATCACAAACAATCAGGAAGTTTGAATATGCAGACACATATGAGAACAGAATTATATGGCAAAGACCAATATTTTAGTGAATATTTTCATTTTATTACATGGCTCTGTGGAATACCTGAGTCTTATTGGTCAATCACACCAATATTCCCCGATAACAACCCGTAAAAAAAAAAAAAAAAAAAGATAACAGGCTTATCCGGGTAGCTAAAATCAGTGTTATATGCTGTTGTTTATTGGGTTTCTTCGTGGAAGTTTTGCATTTGGTGAGCTAATAAAATATTAAAACTCAAATCAATATTTTGTGTTTAATTATTTAATTATGTCATCTGGGTACCATAGACTATCTTGTTTCATACAAACGCAGCTGCTGCCATTTTGCAACGGTTGTTTTGTACACTGTAATGGATTATAAGATAACAAATAGGTACGATTTTAAAAGAATTTCATCTCAAATCAATATCTCTTCTCCACATAATTATTTATGTGGTGAAATGCTGTGTAATAAGATATACCGTATCCCTTAAATCACCGTCTAGTTTGAACTTGCCACTTTCTTGCAACTGCGTTCATCTCAAGTTCATAATTTGTGTCTAATCATTTACTTATGTGGCAAGTAGCCGTGTAATAAGCGGGATAATGTAGGCCAAAATCCAGCCGGTGGTTATCACAGAATAAACCCCTTCAGAGTGCCGTGGTCCTGATCACACTGTCAGGGTTTATTCTGCAATAATAACCACCTGGATGTACATTATCGCTTCCATATGGAATAGAGCAGTGTGAACATTCTTCAAAACATCTCCTTTGAAATGACATACCAGTTTGGAATAACATGACTGGGTGAATTTGTCCTTAAAGAACAAAACCCTCACTGTCCCTTGTGAAATTTATACATTTTAGATGCATTTTTTGGTCCACCTCACATATAAGAGAGTGGAGCTAATCGACATACACATTTTTTTTTCCCCATTCCAAAAGTTGGAACAATGAGCTCCTGGACCTTGAAGAGTTCCAGTGAATCTTAAAAAGACCCAGATTGATCAACTCTAAGACTGTAGAACCGGTTTATGGTGACCTGCAGAAGGAAACGGTAGTTTATGGTTAACTAGAAATATGTGCATTTGGCATCATTTCAGAAATGCCAATCTGAATGGAAAGATTTGTGTTTTTAGTTATAAGAATACAAATATGGATATTTATGAAGACATTTTTCCGAGCACGTCTCCAGATTGGATGATAAGAATAGCATCTCGGCGAGCTGTAATAGATGCCTATTCACATAGCGGTGTGGATTTCAGCTTTTTTCGTTGTGGTCGCAAAAATGAACTGGACTTCATAAATCAGCCCGTGAACTCTGTTAGCTTTGCTTTCAAAGCGTAGATCGACGGGTTTTCAGGAGGAGAGCCTTCACACTAACCGCGGGCTACACAAACATTCACCCCGCGTGCACCGGCGCACGGGGCCCTGAACACTCACGCCTGTATGAGAGCGCCGGAGCCACTCGCCGCTGAATCAAAAATAAGGTGGAGAAAAATATGTGTGTAATTAAGGCTTAAATGTATGTGAAGCCGACTATTTTTACACACGTACGCTATGAAAACAAACAAAAAAATAACACAGAATAAAAAGGAAAAACAGACCAGAGGTTGTCTCCAGCCGTCGCCGCAGTTTGGCCCTCATAAATCGCGTGAAGGTCAGGTAAACGAACGCGGCGCTCGCCGGAGAGGTGACAAGTAAAGACGGGGTGAGATCTATGAGCCCTTCCTCAGTTCCCACATGGCTCTCCTGGACATTAAGACATTAACGTGTGGGCATTCAGAGGAAAGGAGCTGATATAAATACTCTCAGGTGAGGGGGAGATTGGAGTCAAATAAATTCCACTCGGGACCACATCAACGTCGTAAAAAATATCTGACGCTTCAAAAAGGGGGGTGTATGCCGTTAATCACGAGCGCTCGTGTTTAAGCATACGGGTAAACATTAAAACAGTCACAGGTCATGCTCAATCTGCAAGGGCAGTTTTAATGTTTTCTTTTCCAATCGTGCTTAAAACAGCGACGGCACTGTTTTAATTAAACGTTTCAGGTTTCCCTTCCATTTTATTGACAGTCACCCCTTTTGCGTTCATTCATTCACATAAATTGAGCAAGAGCCCCATGGGAGAAAGTTCAAATATGTGGTTATAAAATAACCCGACGACTACTGTGTCTTTAATTTGACGAAACCTGCCCCCATCGCCTATTCTCTGTTGAGAAGACTGAAAGACCTGAAACCTTAAATGAACCCAAGGATTTCCACTCTTGGGGAGGAAAACTGTGGTCTCTATCCCCACATAGGATGAATTAAGGGTGATTGGGACACTTTTTCCAAGTCATCTCAATGGCAAAAAGTGTCCCAATCACCCTGAATTCACCCCTACATCAGCGTCCACAACCATTTTTCACCTATGAGACAGTAGTAAAAGACAAGTGACCCATGAGCAAAGGGTCCTCAAAAAGGCCCTTTGATTGGTGACTACACAAGTCTGCAAATGTCTGGGCTGGTAACATAAGGGTTGTAGGTACGAACCCCACAGTGATTGAGTCATTAACTCAACATACTACTGACAATAAGCCACATGATGTTCCACGGGGTCCGACCCTTTGGATGAAAGTCTTAACTAAATAACCAATTATTTTCCAATTTATTGACCAAATCCTCAGAATTATCTCAAGGACTTTTCTCAGCTTTTCAAAACAAAATCTGCACATTTATTGAAGTCCACAACAATTCTGACAGTTTGACAATGACAGTACCCTGATTTAGTGGGCACAGTAAAAAGGACAGTGTACAGTAAATTACATAATGCCATTAGAAATAGTACCTAATTGTCTGTTAAAGATCTGGGCTGGAAACGTAGGGTTGTAAGTTTAAACCTCACTGATAATAAAGACCCTTCATCACAAGTTGACTCAGATGTTATAAGTGAAGCCACTTTGGATGAAAGTTTAAACTAATATTTTGCAGACCTTCTTTACTATATTCTCTGAATTATCTCAAGGACACCAACCTTTGATGCCCACTGCAATTTTTAACCTACATTGCAGTACCCTGAACTAATGCTCTGGATCTTAAAACTTTATTGTAAATTAAATGACAGCAGTAGTAAGAGTAAACTACAGCACGAGTAAAGGATAGGGTGGTGTAACCTAAAGGCTGTAGACTCAAACCGTCTTGTTCCATGAACTACCACCACTGTACCAAATGCTTACAGGCATAGTTCAAGATTGGTCCTCATTTATTCACACCTGTTTTTCCAAACCCGTCATTCTTTCTTTTACAGAACACAAAAATGCTTTAAAAATGTTTGTAACCAATCTTCTATTGTAAAGACAAAAGAAGACACTTCTCAAAACATCTCTTATATCATCCACAGAATAGAAGTCATACAGGTTTGGAATTCACCCAAATATTACAATTCTGTCATTAATTACTAACCCTGATGTTGTTCCAAAGTTTCTTTCATCTTCAGAATACAAATTAAGATCTTTTTGATGAAATCTGAGAGCTTTCTGTCCCTCCATTGACATCTATGCAACTACCACTTTGACATAAAGAAAGTTAATAAAGAAGTTCATTTAAACATTAATCGGTGAACATAAACACAAGCAAGAACAAACCTCATTGGCTCTTGCTGAAGCTCAAACGTGCTGCGTAACACACGAGAATGAACCTCATTGGTTCCCGCACATCAGGCGTACATGCATGAGCTTCCGTTTACCACAGTTAATTTGTGAGTTGATGAATGTTTATATATGCATGTTCCAAATTCCATCTGTTCATCATATAAAGCAAATGTGTCTCTTCTTAAAATTTGGACTAAACCACTCAATTCACATAGATTAGTTTTACGATCTCTTTATGAAGTTTTTAAAGCATCAAAGTGGTAGTTGCATAGCTGTCAATGGAGGGACAGAAAGCTCTCAGATTTCATCAAAAATATCTTAATTTGTGTTCTGAAGATGAACAAAAGTCTTATGGGTTTGGAACGACATGAGGGTGAGTAATTAATGACAGAATTTTCATTTTGAGGGGAACTACCCCTTTAAGTCTTTTTGGATAAAAATCTATGGAGTGATAAACAAACTATATTAGCCTACCGTACTACTCTCATGAACCATTTCTGTGAGGACCCCGTGTGTCTGCCTCACCTGCGTCATCATGCGGTCCGCACCTGTGTTCTCCTCATCCTTGAAGATGATGTCTGGGTTGTAGTTGGGCGTCAGCTCCTTAAAGCGCTCGGAGCTGCGGGTTATCTTCCCCTCATATCTCCCACTGGCTCCCAGCGTTTTCTCGGCAACGTTTGGACTGAACTGCTTATAGGCGAGAGGCGTGAGTTTCCTTGTAGTTCGTCTCTTGCCGTAACCTCTGCCCGGTCCACAGCTGTCGTACGCAGGCGAGAAAGCCAAGATGAAGCCGGTGAGGAGCGCCGCTGCTGTGGAGAGTCTCATACCAACCGGTGCCAGCGGGCACTCCAAAAGATGGAGTGTCAAAAATGGTGAAGATGATGGTAAAGTGACCCTCCTCCCCCCAATCTCAGCTTCAGTCCCCGCGCAAGATCACCGGAGGGGGAGGAGGATCAGTCTATTAGGACACCTGGCGCTCACCATCCTTTTACGCACGGAAAGACACCCCGGTAAAAGTTGGGTTCCTGAGGCGGTTGGTGCCAGCTCGTCAGTCCTCCTCTCAGGTCTGTAAAACTTGCTTTCTCTCGGTCCAAGCGGAGACAGGGGGAATAAATAGAGAAGTTCCGTTTATCTTGGCACGCGCGTTGAGTCGCCTGCAGGCGGGTCCTAGTTGCGCAGAGCCGCGGTCAGAGTGCGCGTCCCCGCAGCGGTTTCTGGCTCCCGGCTCGGCTGTTTGACTACTGCGCTGTGGCGCGCGGCTCTCAGTAGAGATGGAAATGGAAGTGACCCGAGCTCAGATGCTACTGAAGCAGCCGCACCCTGCCAGTCCTGCCCTCTGTCTGTCTCTGCCCTCCTCTCCACCCCTCCGGGCAGACGCTCTTTATCAGCCCTGCCGCTGCTCTCCCCCTGTACCGCAACCGGCGGCTGCCAAGACGCGAGACAAACAGCAGGGGCATTACAGGTCTGGACTCTCGGACCCTGATGTGTCCAGTCTTTTGAATCTGAGCAGCAATGCTCTACTGCCTGTCAACGGTACGTCAGCACACGCAGAGTACACACACACACGCGCGCGCGCACACACACACACGCACACACGATTGAGAAGACAATTGATGCTTATATTATAAGCTCCCCCCAAGTAAAAAAAAGAAAAGAAAAAAACTTTTTTGGAGTTTTATTGATGCTCATTATTAAACCATTGAAATGATATGACCATTAATAAATGCAATTATTAGTTATTCAGCTTATTAATAGCAAATCGTGTCTAAATTCTATAAACAAATGTAAAATAGAATTTTGTTAAATAAAAAAAATCAATGCGTATTAAAGCACTTCAAATTATAACTTATTTAATTAATAATGCAATTGTATGAGTTATTCAGTTATCAAACTTCTATTTTTCTGATTGTATATTTGAAAGTCAGTTAACCATTTAATTATATTTTTGTACTCTTTTACTTTTTATTTATAAACTAACTTGGTTATGATTGGCTATGAAAAAGTGGGACAGTTTTTGGTAGATATGTGACAGAAAACTTTTTTTAGTTAAGGTGGGACAGATCCTCAGCAAAAGAGGATGGTTGGTTTATAGAATTTAGAAAATATATTTGAAATACTACAAAAACCTAGAAAATTTCTGCACCTTAAAAATAGAATTTTGGCAAATTAATTATGTCCCTGTTGGGGGATACAGCGAAATAAATAAAATAAAAATATGTGTTTGGGAATACATAATGTTTTTTTACAGGTGCAAAGTGATCTATCTTAAGGTCATTTGAGGCCAAACAAGCTTGTAGTCTATCTGATCTATCATTGAAATCAGCTTAGACCAGCTGCTGACCATAAATGACCAACATGGTCTAGCTAGAAGTCATGTAAAACCAATCGCCATCACAAGGACAACACATACGCTACCGTAAGCTGTCAGAAATATGGACATGCATCATGACATGCAAGCTCATAATCGCACAGCGTTTAATGATCATAATCAGATCACTTGTCCTTCTCAGAATGAGAAAGATAATTGTGCCAATTATTAATTATGAATGACTGTTTAAAAGACAAATCAATCATGGAACTTATTTGTCCCATTATTGCTGAATCCATATACAAATTTTTGAATAAAGACGAAAAAATTATCCACCAATAGTGACCAACAATGTGTTTTAGAATGCTAGATAAAACGTGTTTTAATAAAAAAAGAAAGAAAAAAAAAACTTCTCACACAGGCAGGACATTACCAGAACATATTCAAGTCTCCATGCAGTGCAGTGATTGGTGGCCAATTTTAGTTTTACTGACAGACAGTGGAGACAAGACATGGTGTGCCGTCCTTCCCAGGAACTCTAATGTCTTTAAAATAACACTAATGGCTTCTCCACTGAAGACGAATCACCAGTTAAATGCCAGAACTATTACCAAATGATACTGGTAGGAAAATTATGACAGGGCTGTGTCTCCTTCAGTGGCGTAGACATTTTTTTTCTGGTCCGCTGTGACCACACTGTTGACAGCTTGAAGATGTTACTGGTATTGCTGAATACATTTTAATTAGAGAGTGTTTTGGCCAGGCATCAGAAAATAATCTGTGGAGAGCAAAAATACTACAGTAAAAAGACTCTTAACTAAATTTAAAGCATTGTGTACTTACATATTTAGTTCAGCGGGTCTTAAAGTAGCCTTGCAGAGTCCGACTGTACTATTGGCATGATGTCTGGTCCACTTCACAGATTATTCTGACATGGACGAGGGATCTGGCTAACAGGTAAATTAAGTAACCACAATTCGCTTTTCATGTCATGTTTAGGGATGGATAAATTAACTACACGAAGATAACAGAACGGCGGGAAACGAAGTGGTAGCTTATTCAAACAAAGGCACAGCCAACAAAATTAGAGGAAAATGTGTTGGGTTTGTGGTCAGAATTTCCTGATGATTTAATGGAACATGACCAGTAAAATGAAGCAGAACATATATTTGTGCTCAAGGATATCCCATTTACTTCCTAGTAAAGACCTCAAACTAAAGACGGAATATCTAACGCCACAAACCTTACAAACTTTGTCACATCCAGTGACTTTCTTGTCTTGTCTTCTTTCTTGGAAGCACTAGTTGTAGCAGTCGGTACCCTGTAAAACACAATGGGGTTCCCCCCAACAGACTGATTAAAAACCTGTGCATCCTGACTTTCTCCTGCATAAAAAGTAGCCTTCCCCATTTGCAAAACACATCTTATGCGTTACAATACATATTGCATCTTTACTTTTTACACATGCTGCTGCTGCTGACATCAACCCTAGTCTCATGTAGCCAGACCTTCAGACATATGGTAGAAGTTCTGGACTCCATAGCAGCTTTCATTGGCCAAGGACCGCCCAAGAGGCCGCCTGACTAACATTCAAAGCAACCAATCACAGTTCGTTTTGTTCAGCGTCACGTTTAGGGACGTGGAAATGTATAGTTGATGTTCCTACAATAACTAGACAGCGTGACAATAACAAACTGGCAAAACTCTTGGACACCTTACAGACTCTTTGCCGTGAACTTCACATACTTTTGAAAATAGGGTAAAAAAAAAATAGATTTATCGATTTTAATCGATTCTCATATTTACGAACCGATATTGATTCTTAAATCCAAAGAATCGATTAGTCATGCTGTTTTCACTTGATGAATGCACGGAACATTGTAACGTGCCTCCCATCCAATAAATCCAAGCGGCAACCTCCCCCAGTTTCTCTTGAAGCCAATACGAATGTGACTTAAACTGCAATTCATCGACTGGCCACTAGGGACAAGCTCCAAAAAGGAGCAGATTTTCATTGAGCCCCATGTTAAAATGCCCAACTTTACAGTAGAAAAAAAAATATGTTTACAGCCTGGTAGAAATTGTGGTTTTGGTCTATATATCTAACTTTGCCCTTCATGACAACTGTGAGGGGGTGATTTTTTAAATAACTAATTCGTTTACATTATATAAAGCCTTAAAGTTCTGCATAATTAAGGGCGCGGCCACTTTTGAGTGTTAGGTGGATAGCCATTTGTCTGCTGTCTGTTAGTCATCACGTCACCTCAGCTCCGCCCACGTCCCGCCTTTTTGCCCATGTTCTATTATCCGGGAGTGACGCCAGGGGCGTAAATCGCGGGGGGGACAGGACCCCCCCTATCTGAGGGCTGTCCCCCCCTAAAAACCATGCTGAGTATTGTAAATAATATAACAATATATACTTAAAATAAATGTGTAAGTAGTAAAACAATACAAACGCAAACGGGACAAAAAATGCGTTTTAAGTTTAGAAACATTTTGAGTCCCCCCTTGCCTCACAGTGGTTTGATCCACCATGCACCTCAACTAACGTAGTAGAACGTAGAAAAACTACCACATAAGTTTGGGGATAGAACAAAGCTCTTCAGACAGCAGTTGTGAAACACCAGTAAGTAGCTGTCAAGGCTATTTTATTCACTTTAAACGTCAGATGAAGTGAATCTTTTCTCTTTAATACAGATTAGGCAAACACTTTTAACATCACTTGCCCACCCCCGCACCGCACCGCCCCGCTCCGCTGTATAGTTATAAAATCATTGAGTTCAGTTAGAGAACTGACAAAACAATTAAAAACTGAACGTGTCTGCTCAATACAGCACGAGCCGAACGAGCAAACAGCTGAGGGCCAAGATTATGGAAGATTTGGTTTCAAAGCGTAAAAGCGCCTATTTAAGGGAGTGTGTCATTGAACTGTTTTGTTGTTGTGTTTTTCATTACAAATAATAGGTGAACCCAAAATTCAATAATGAACCCAAAAATAATGAACCCAAAATTCAAGCAACCCGCCCCCAAATTCTAAACATTGGCTAATTCTAAACTAATAAGGGGCAGATCAGAGGCTTGCTGCAGTTGAATATCTGAATATCATAGTAGGCCTATAAAATACTATGTGGAGGACGCAAGATAATTTAATAATTATAATATGACTGCGTGGTGAACCTTAATCGTATTTAAACTACTATCGCTTTGTGTTGTTGGTCAGATGAAATGACAGAGAAAAGAAAAACGGACATTAGATAATTTTTCAGTACACCAAAACGCCAAATAAGTACGAAATGTTTTTTTTTTTTTTTTTTTGTGGTAGGCTACACATATCCTTACAAGTACGATTTTGGCTGTATTATTTGTCCCCTTCAAAAATTGCTCTTGAGAAATTTCATGTTTATTGTCCCCCCCAACTTTTAGATGAAATTTACGCCCCTGAGTGACGCACGATGACGCGCTGCCAAGATGGCAACGGCCAGCTCGACCCTACTTTACGCTTCAAAACTGCTCTTCAGAATCCTATGGGTGACGTCACAGACACTACATCCATATTTTTTTTACAGTCTATGAATAAAATCGCAACAATCTTTGTGCTTTGTTACTATTGATATAAAACAAAGTCTCAGATTTCAAATTACGTCCATTTTATTATGAGATTCAAAAACATAAATACTGTTTGGCGCTGTGGCGCGAGAAGATCGTTCTGGTGCAGCTCAGCTCAAGAGAAGCGGCATGAACTGATCTTCTCTTCCGCCTTAATACCAGTTACAGCGCAAAATAAACATGAATGAGCATCTGAAAGTGTGTTAAAAGATTCAGTACAACTTACCGAAATCTGTTATCATGTCACATGGAATCGCTCAACCAGTGTTTCAACCGTGGAAAGTAAACAATGTCACATAACGTCACATTTACCTCAGAAAAACCATATCCAGTGTCCATAAACTCGTTAGTCAGCCATAAAAATTACCTCTAGAGAGGAACATTTAGCTAAATATATGCACCATATTACATATTCATTATAATTTTTTATATTCTTCAATATTTAATGCATGAATGAATAAATTGGCAAGTTATGACAGCCACCATTTAAATATTTTAAAAAACGAATTGGAGTAGAAATATGATTATGTAATTCTAAAGTTAATCTTTTAACATCAAATCTGTTCATTTTTACCCTCAATATTATAGTAGCTAGGCTAATGTAGCCTAGTATAGTCTACAACTGACTCCCATGGTTTACAGCATTAGTTAAGAGATTTATTTTCCTTGAGAAAGTTGCCATGTATTGTTCCTGATATACATCCAAAATAATCGATATTGAATCGGAATCGAATTGCAAGCTTGTGAATCGAAATCGAATCGAATTGTGAAATTTGTGTCAATACTCAGTCCTAGTAAACATGAAGACTTTCATCTTTTATGAGGGGGTTTGGCATCACAAAGGGAGGACCGTTAAAGAACGCGACACACGTCTTCTGGAAATCCTGTAGAATACTACCAAACAGAAGACGACTTCGAAACTTTGAGACCCATTTTATGTGCCTTATACATCAGATGTTCAGCCAGCGATCCATAAGCATGACGTCTGAGGCTGAGACTATATCAACCATATACCAGTTGAACAAGAGAGCTTGTATTAAAGGAAAGCAATATTTTATTCATTACTTTTAAGAAACAATAATCTTTAAGATAGACATACAGAATAAAATCCAACATTAAAATGTCCAAAATCACTTACAAATCTAACCTAAGAGGAATAAAATTGTTTATAAAGCGTTCAGAGAATAAAAGTGTCCATATGTGGTGCTATTTGGTTCAGAGGCAGGAATTGTCACCGAAAAAGCCCCATTGCTTTCTTCTTCTTCATCCGTGAGGTGGAACGTTCCTCAGATCCAGCAGCAGCAGTTGAAGGTAACGGGACAGTCTGAAGGAATCATTCAGAATTGGTTTTAGTTCCTTTAAAGGAATATTCTGGGAAACCACTTATAATTTAATTCCTGTTAATTACCGTAGAAAATGATTTAGACAAAAAAAAAAATCAGTTAGCAGTTAAATGCAAGTGTAAGGGGAAACCATGCAATGGTGCCTCACAGACATCAATTGTAGGTGCTTTTTTGTGCACACGTTTTACGCGTTTGAGTTTAATTTATATTTAACCCAGAATATTACTTTAATCTTATAAAGGTGAGTAACATTTTGTAGCCTGTTCAGATTTATGTTACAATTGTCCTGAAGACTGAAGAACACAGGCCTTTTTTTGTTGAACTTCCAGAGCCTCTAAAAACAAACATAGTGGTCCAACTTTACCAGCCTAAGGCTCAGCAATGTTGGGTTCACGGTACAATGAGAATTAAAAAAAAGTCAGTTACATGTTCTCTAAAATCCAGGATGCAAGGCACTACGGTTCTCCGAAAGAATTCATTTATTATTTATTTAGTTAAATTGTGACAAGAATAAGTATGACAATAAAAACAACTAGCACATGGCAGAAGGAATAGACCAAACCTGTTTATTGTCTGCCACCAGAGGTCTTCCTGATGATCCTTTGACATTACTCTGTATTTGAGAAGCCAGTGGAGACGCCACACCTGCACAGCAAACAAGACAAACACCACTCAAAAATTTAGTTATCATTTATTCACCCTCATGTTGTTCCAAACCCATATAACCTTACATCTGTGGAACACAAAAGGCTCCAAAATGACAAAATAAAAACATAAAAGTTTCTGAAGCCATACAATAGCTTTATGTGAGCAACCGTAATTTAAAGGGGACTATCTGTAGAATTCAGAAACCCTTATTATTAGCAACACTGGTGGCTGTTAAGTGAACGGTAGGCAGCAATTTATTGCTCATGCTTGCTAGCCTGACAAGCCACATCAAGATGTTGGGTCTGGGAACACACCATTGGCAGGGCTCAATCCGAGGGGCGAGATAAACGGTTGTCTTTCAAATGCCCTTTGCACGCAATAGTGTAGCGCTACAACCAACCAGAGCGCTATCAGTGGTGAGACAACAATCACAAGCGGGTTGTGGCTGAGTCCCATGCGTTTTCCCACCAGCGGAGCTAGTTGATAGATTCAACTTTTGCCGTATCCAGTTGGAAAAACTCAGAACATATCTTCCTTAATGATTGTTGTTAGCAGGGAAGTAGCAAGGAATTCACGCAGAACTGCGACAACTCTGCCGTCATTATGTTAAGCCCGCCCACCGACTCTATACACGATGTGATTGGCCTGACTAGAGTTTGGTTTTTCCAAGCTCGCAAGCCAACAGAGAGTTGCTAGACGACCCTGGCTGCAAATTCGATTTGCTGCCTCTAAGGTGCGTCTAGATTTCTAGGCTACATGCTTGCACTTTCCTCTCAATAACAAAATAAACTACAAAAAAGACAGCTGTGAGAAAGCAGCAGATCATAGTGGATATGTTTACACCAGCTCTGCAATTCACCGGCATCATGTCGACAGAAGAGGTAAAATAAAATTACACTGTTTTGATCATTTGAGAATATAGACTATAGATCTGGCTATGTGAAACTATAGTTAGAATTAATCCCTTTACTTTGCATCACACATACATTACAGTACACAATAGCTCTTTCTGCATTATCCTGAATATTGTATAAGCATTTTATGTGTCAGAGAACGGAAAAGAGACTCTTATGAGTGCACATACCTGTCACATCCTTTGGATTTCATCTACAGGAATCTATCAGTCTACAGGCTTTCATAGACAACCTAGTGTTGTATTCATAAGTAAATTATATTGTGGACTACCATTTTAAAAAAGGAAGTCTGAACTGTTGTGTAATGACGTAATATGTGTGGAGAACGGAAGTGAAGACAAGATGGATGTAGACAAGATGGATGAAGTTCGCTACGCCTGTCTCGTGTGCTTCATTGCTTATTAACTCGTGACAGATACCACACCTAGAAAGTCAAGGAATGTCTTGGTTTTTAAGTTGCTACAAGCTGTAACACAATTTGAATACATTAAAATTCTTACATATAGCCCCTTTAAGCATCATTTAATCGTCAAAAATCACGCCTATCACTAGCCGCGTTTCCATTACCTTTAAATTGCGCAAATTGAAAATACACAAAAACAAACATAGTGGCCCAACTTTACCAGCCTAAGGCTCAGCAATGTAAATTTCGCAAAAACTCCCATATAAATCGCAAAAAGGTTTTTACGCTCGCATGAGGTGGTTTTTCAGGCAATTCGAAAAAGGACATTTTCGCAAAACTGCAATGGAAACAGTTTTTTCGCATTTAAAGTTCACCTGGTACGGTCATGCATTGCTCCCACGTAGGGCCTACATATTTTTTTTCCACTCAAGTATGTCTAATAACGAGATCTTATGTCGTTAAAACGACATATATTTTCTCCTAATAAGGAAAGTGGCGTAACTTTATAATGACGGACCCCGGTGCAACCACAAATATCATAACTATCTATACGCCTACTGTAATTAAGACATATATTCAAGAAATGTATTAAAACAGAAAGACACTAGTTTCAGCCTTGCTCAAAGACTGAGGAAACAGGCAAGCACGTCAATCCATTCACGACGATCTTGGTTTGCTTCTTATTTATTAAATATACAGCCAAATAGTTGATTAAACATTGATCAAAATTAAAATACAATTTATACAAAAAGAAATGAATTTTAAAGAAAGACTTTCTAGAAAACACAATTCAATGAAATGCTGCCTTACTCATGCCTTAATCACTTTTCATAATCAACATATGAAATTAAAAGATTATAATATTTAGACATAGCCTAACTATATGAAACTAAATAGGCTACGTTTTCTTTAACCCTCTGTCCGACGAAGTCGTCTTCGCCTTCTGATGGATTTCTTTCCTTATTCCAGCGCAAACAACTCACAATACACCGTCATTTTTAGCCATACAGATAGGCTAAGTGCAAGTCGTAATTATAAACAGTAAACAGTCTACTTTTATTTGTGTACACTCAATAACAGCAAAGGCCGTGGACTCAGGGAACGGATTATTTTGCACTCCACTCCAAACGCTGTCTTCATTTCAAAAATATATATTTTTTTTATTAAACGATCAATGCTTGGATAACACACACGTCTTTTAGTCGCATAACATCAGTTAATGGAAACGCCGTCATTTCGCAATATTTCTTTATCGACTTTTAGAAAATATCGCAAAAGTTTTGCCCAAATCTGTAATAGAAACGCGGCTACTGACACTGTCAGATCTCATTAAAGGTTTAGATCACCTAAAATCTAAATTCATCACATATAAACACAGAGCGCATCCTTTTTGGATCTTTGAAAGCTCTGTCCACACTGAGACACGTTTAGCTGTATATGTAAAAATTGTGTATTGTATCAGTGTTTCGTCCAGACGGATCCGGCGTTTTAGGAGCCTGAAACCGGTATTTTTTGAATAAAAAAATTTATCCAGAGTGGATAAATTTGAAAACACTCTTGCGTTTTCGTGTGTACAGCCAATCCGTATATTTTGTGAAACAGTGATGTCATCACACCACGGTAAAGACTAGAAGGGATACAACTACGGTCATTGGGCATGCACACATCAATATTGCATCATTTAATTACTGTATTTGCATTATTGTAAGGGTAGGTTTAGGATTGGGGTAGGTGTAGGCATTAAAAAACACAATCTTGTAAGTAGCAAATGTATTTATTATTATTTTGGTTCACTTCCAACCATTCCTGTACCCCTTCTAGCCACAACTCTTCTTCTCTGTTTTTAGTGTATTTCTATGGTAGAATTACAACGCCACATACTGGTCTGGCATGTATACTACACCGTTTTGAGTCGGCTTCAGTGGTTTCGTGTGTATGCAGATATTTCTAGAGACGAGGTAAAAAAAAAAGATTGGATAGGGAAAGCTCTGGCTTCGTGTGGATGTGGCCTAAGTTTAGGCTACCTGGACTTTCAATGGAGAGACAGAAACCTCTTAGGTTTCATTAAAAACATATTAATTTGTGTTTCAAAGATTAACCGGTCACTGTGATTTTTACAGGCAAGACATGTTCCTGGAACAACATTTCTGTCTGAAAATTTAGTCCTAGCCCTATCCCTACTTCTAAACTTAACCATACCCATAACTTGTCCCTAAAATGACAAGTGTTGATTGGAATGTTTTTCCAGGATCAACAAAGATGTTATACTAGGAGCATGTTTTACTTGATGAAATCAGGTTCACCTATCCCCTTAACATCTACATATATCTATTCAAATGTGGAGCATTTAGAAGCATCACACCAAAGTTGACATTCAAAAATGTTGGTCACGAGACACAGCAACAGCCAATTATATTTGATACCACTAAAGGCCTGTACACAACGGGACGAATATCGTGCGCGCTTATCGCCAGCGTTTTTTGTGACGTTTTTCGGCGCGTCTTGAGTGTTCACACCCAATCGATTTTCACTGGCGATGCGCCAAGTGAATGTGCACATTCAGTAGATAGCGCTCCCGGTACACAAGGTGGTGCTGCGGCACTTTACGCTTCTGACACTCGCTTGTCACACAGAAGAAGAAGAAAGACAGTATTTACGTGCTTGCCAAAACCACATATATTATGTCTATGGCCAAAACCATTCACACACTTTTTGCTAACTGGTAAGCAGCATTAGCAGCTCATCTTCTTCTTTGTCTACTTACTACTTCTTCGTCGTAGTAAGTGCTCGGCAAGACCGTTTTGTGCTTGAGCGCCCCCAAGTCGTGTTTTACTGTCACTTCAGCAGCTCCAGGCACGTGAACAAAAGCGCTGATCTCATTGGTCGGCCAGTTTTTTTAACGCGCCGCATCAAAATAAAAAAACGAACCCGAGGCGTTTTTTTTTTTAAATTACGCTTTTACGCCTGCCGTTTTGCGGTGTGCACACTCACATTGGCACCCTTTGTTTAGTCATGAGGCGTTAAACGTCGGCGATAAACGCACGCGAAAATCGTCCCAGTGTGAACAGGCCTTAATGTAAAACTTGGCCCTACATGTCAACAGGTGGCAAATCTCAGTTGATAATGTTGAAGCGTAACGCTCCTTTTAAGGAAAAGCGCAGCCAGGACATTCTGCAAAACATCTCTTTTTGCGTTTCACAGAAGAAAGACAGACATATGGGTTTGGAACGATTCCTTTTACCCATGTTTTAAGCTCAGTGTCTGTGAGGCAGTAACCTGTGGGGAAATCAGTGATTTGTAGTTGATCATGTTCAGCGTCGTGGTTGTCTTCTGCCGCAGGGCTGCTGTCAAGAGAGCGTTTGCGTTTCTGACCCGTTTTCCCCGAGCTCACGGCCATGTACAGGGCCTGCAACTCTGAGTCAAAACCCAAACTGTCCAGCGTCACACCCATCTGTGGAACAATCTAAGAGACAAAAAAAAAAGAGAGAACAAATTACCAAACCATAAAGAAAGAGAAGACATTCAATTTCAGTTACTTATTAGTCTCCATAGAGGAACTGTCTTGGACAATTACTTTTCAGAGTCCTATTCATTTCTTTAGATGGAAAACTTTTTTTAATGGAAAAAAGGGAAATGTGTTTATATATGGATATGATATTGTGGTGTGTAAGAGACTTCTTCCAAAAACATAAAAACTGTTACTTATTTTAATTTATTTTAAAATGTAATTCATTCCAGCGATGCAAAGCTGAATTTTCAGTCTTCAGTGTCACATGATCCTTTAGAAATCATTCTAATATGCTGATTTGGTCAATTATTTGATCAATTATTATTGCTGCTCAATTATTTACAATAGTTCTTAATTATTATTAATGTAGAAAGCAGCAACTAAATACTTATGTGGAAACCGGAAAATAATATTTTCAGGATTCTTTGTTAAATTGAAAGTTCAATGCATCTGTTTGAAATAGTAAAAGACATTTAGAGTATACGTTTCTTGTTTCTTTTAAATCTTGTCACATATCTAATAAAAGAAAAAGAAAATTAATTTACAAAATGCACACAATATTTAATATTTAAATATTTATTCCTAAAGAAATTAATAGTAATCATTCAAATATATAAAATGTGAAACATAAGATGAAGCCAGTCATATCATTTGCCAGAAAGAAGCTCTTTTACTCTATTTACTCTATGTAAAGAGGGCCACCATGTTGAGATCACATGAATAGTCAAACACTAACAATTTATCTCAGTACAGAATTGAGGAAGATTCTGCCCAAGGAAAATTAAGCATTTAAAAAAAACACCTTAAAAATATGTAGTATGATCATGAGAATTTGGGAGTGAATTGTTCTTAATTGTCATAAAAATATGCACACAAAAAAAAGTTTAACAGGGTAATGGTAAAGATAACTGCATTCACACATTCCCCAAACACGTTCTCTTTCACAACAGAGAGGACAAATTCTCAAAATTAGCTCGCCAAATATTGACCTGGTGAGATTGGTGACCACTGGATGAATGAAGGGCCCCTAAATATACGTGTAGACGTTTGGGGTTTACATTGATTTATTTTTATTATTTGTTTGTTGAAATATCATAAAAATAAATGAATGCTTTGAGTTCCTCTTTGGGGACAGAGAGGGCAATGTGAGGAGAGAAGCCACAGTTCATGAGTGTGCACTTCCTGCCTACACTCACATCATTTCTCCTCTCCTGATCTTTTCATTTTTTCTTCTTCTTGTCATATCAACCGATCAATTACGTTTTTTTTGTCTCAGAAAAAGCATGAAATTAAAACTGAAGCTGAAACTGAAGTAAAACTAAAATATGTAAGCTATACAATCACACCGATACGCAGATCCTGTATCCTCCACCATCATCTGTGTGTGTCAAAGAGGGGAAGTGTCAGGGAAAAGCGGTTCATGTGCATCATGTTGATACACCTATTCCTAGCTGGTAAACAGCATTGGCTGTTTTTTAGTGGTTTGTGGAAGAACTCTAAACCAATAGATTCTAACGGAAGATTCCAGAGAGTGTCCCAATTCTTGTTTTGTGTTCAACACTTTGCTGGCGAAAGGCAAGTATATACTTGTTAGTAGTCATTCAGTCAAACCCCTCCTCCCTAAAATATCTATTACCTCTTTTTCTCAGTTCACCCTCTGCCTTACACTCCCTATAGTTTTCTTTATTAGTGGTGAATACTAAGACAAACATCACATTATTATCATACTTTGAACAAATTTGATCACCAGCATGGAATGGTTTTAGTGGTTTGTGGAAGAACTCTAAACCAATAGACTCTAATGGAAGATTCCAGATAGTGTCCCAATTCTTTTTTTGTGTCCTGCACTTTGCTGGTAAAGGGCAAGTAGTGTGTAGTAGGACAGGGGTTTTCAAACTGGGGTCCGGGGACCCCCAGGGGGCCGCAAGAGAGTGACAGGGGGTCCGTGAAAAAATCTAGAAAAAAAAACTGTTCAAAAAATTATATCTATTTATATTATTATTATTATATCTGCAATAAATTAGATCTAAATACATTTTTAAAACAAATATTAGTTAGTTATTAATATATTAAATAAATTACAGTAGGTTAAAATAAAAATGTATAAAAAATTTATATAAATTAAAATTTGATTAAAAATAAATAAATAAATAATACATATAACAATACATTACTGAGTAGAACAAAATATATAATAATGTAACAAACTCATTTTAGATTTATAATATTTTTTTTGTACATAAATTGAGTGTTTATAAAAGACAGATGCCATATACATTTTAGGATGGGGGTCCTTCACACAGGGATGATCATATGGATGATCATATTTGGGGGTCCGTGGCATCTAAAAGATTGAAAACCCCTGTAGTAGGATATTGAGACACGATACCATTTCATAAAATTGCGACTGATTCGTTAACTTTAAAACTCACAATTACTTAACCTTTATGTTCATACATTTAGGAAATTCTGTGGTGGTTTCAGCCTTGCACGCTTACATATTTCTTTCTAGTCTGAACAAAGAAAAACCATTATCTCACTATTTATTCTGTTACTGTTATTACAATCTCATATGCGTTTGGTTGGTACACCCTATTCAAAGACAAATCAGTGCCACTTGATTTTGAATTTGACATCAGCAGCAGAATTTATATTAGCTGTTATGAGTGAGCGTTACAAAAACATATCTAGATCCCATTTCACCACAAAAGATTTGTAAGATTATTGTTCTCAACTAACATTATTGTTCTTAACAAGCACATACACTATACTGTTCAAAAGTTTGAAGTTGGTAAGATTGTTGAAAAAAATCTCTTATGTTCAATATATTTGATAGAAAATACAACAATTTAATTTATTGCTTTCTATTAGAAACTATTTTAAAATGTAATTTATTCCAGTGATGGCAAAGCAGAATTTTTACAAAGTAGTAGGGGTGGGCAATATACTGGTAGACACGATTAACCGGTAGAGATTTTGGACTGTCGTCGTCTCTATTGCAGTTACGCTCACGTGACGTTGCTGTGCTGTGTGGTCACGAGAGCTTATCGTTAGCCTGTGGTTTTAAGCATTGTGGTTTAAAAACAAGTGATTTTAAACCGTTAAAACGCAATAAGCAGCAAAATAGAACTCATTTCGTTATATGCGCGCGTTGCCTGAGAGATGCACATAGATGAAGCCGCTGCTCATACAGCGCACAAGTACTGAACTGAGTTCTTTTTGCCGCCTAATTGGGCTTGAACCAAGCGGCAACCTCCCACAGTTTCTCTTGAAGCCAATAAGCCTTAAACTGCAATTCATCAACTGGCCACTAGGGCTCCAGAAGGGAGCAGAATCTCATTGAGCCCCATGTTAAAATGCCCAACTTTACAGCAGAAAAATGTTTACAGCCTGGTCCAAATTGTGGTTTTGGTCTATATATCTAATTTTAACTAAAATAAACTGTGAGGGGGGTGAATTTTTATATAACTCATTTGTTTACATTATATAAAGCCTTAAAGATCTGCATAATTAAGGACGCGGCCACTTTGAGTGACAGGTAGATAGCCATTTGTCTGCTATCTGTTAGTCATCGCGTCACCTCAGCTCCGCCCACGTCCCACTTCTTCGCCCATTTTCTATTATCCGGGAGTGACGTGCGATGATGTGCTGCCAAGATGGCAACGGCCAGCTCGTCCCTACTTTACGCTTCAAAACTGCTCATCAGAATCCTATGGGCGACGTCACGGACACTACATCCATATTTTTTTACAGTCTATAGCCAGGTTTCCACCGCAGGAACTTTCCCCAGGAACTAGGAACTTTGGGGTGGTACTCAGTGTGTTTCGACCGCAGGAACCAGGGTCTAAATGAAGAGCTGGGTAAATATTTCCCCCTTCAAATGGCCCTGCTCACGAGGTAGTACTTTTTCAAAGTTCATGAACTTTCAGGGGTGGGACTTGGGCGCTGAACATGCTGATTGGTTGAGCTCACGCAGCATTTTATTTCAACCGGCATTTTTAAAAGTATTGCTCTTTCTGTCTGATGGCGCGCGTTCGTCTGAGCCATCTCACAGTCAATTTCCGTAATAGCTGATAATAACATAGGCTACGTTGTCTTATTTTAAATCTAGCTATATGAGCTTTCAGAATACGCTTTAGGATCAGTGCTCATCTCTTTTCCACTGTTTTTGTTTTGTTAATTACATCTTTAGTAAACCAATACATAACTAGCAAAAGCAGCGCTGCTTGCATCTCCTCCATACTTGTTATTGTTGCAGACAGCATCGTACAAAAATTATTACCGTCCGCCGCTGACTGGGAGGAACAGTCGCGCACAGTCCTACGTCTCTGGACTAATTTGCCTAATCTTCACGGTACTTTAGACCGCAGTGGAAACGCAGAAAGTAGCAGGTCTGGGGGAAAAAAAGTTCCTAATACAAATTGTTCCGGGTAATTTCGGTGGAAACAGGGCTTATGGCTTGAATGCTTAAATACTCATACTTATGTGTCAGAATGCCATGTATCCTTGTAAACAGTCATCTTAAGTGAACGTAAACAGCTGATAAAGAAAACGCATGTGTAACAGTATATTGGATCCATGCACTCGGTCTTAAAGGGACAGCAGCTTAATATACATGATGTGTCATTAATGTTAGTCAAACAACAAAATAGAGAAAATCTGAATCACTTTTCACTTATTACTTTATACAATTTTTGTAGGCTAGCATTTTTTATTTCTAGTGCTTGAAGTTTTTCAGGTAGGCTTATTTCTTTGTTCTATTGAGGTTTGTTGTCATATTGCTTGAAGTTAGTTTATTTGTTCTTTTTTTATCACTGACTGTTTATTTGTCTTCAGTAAGCATGACTTTTTTATGTAGGCAAGTATTACGTTTTTTTGTGTGATATTGAAATTTTTGACAAATAATGAAATTTCAATGGTATCAAATTTTGATGATTTAAAAAAAAAACTTAAAGCACAAATAACTATACTGTGATATACATCATTATCGCAAAATAAAATGATCATATTTTGATATAAGATTTTGGTCATATTGCCCACCTCTACAAAGTAGTTTTATAAATAGGGAGGGGAATGTGCTGAAAAGTACAAAAAATAGACTTCATTTTCTTTAATGAAAAGTTGCAATCTATTCATATCTTAATAAATATTTTTGATTTTAGGGTGAGATATGACCCAGACCTATCCTTGACCGGTTTAATAGGATTTACGCATTTAGAAACAGTGAATATAGGGAGAAACTGAGCATGTTTTCCTTTATTACCTGATTTTGAGCCAAAATCAAGCAACACACACAGAGACACACACACGTCTGGTTCACTATCTTTGTGGGGACTCTCCATAGACGTAATGGTTTTTAAACTGCATCTATCCCGTTACACTAACCCTACCTCTAAATCTACCCATCACACAAAACTTACAGCCTTTTTCCATTTTCAAAAAAACTCATTCTGTATGATTTATAAGCTCGTTTCTTCATGGGGACCTCAATTTATGTCCCCACAGTGACACGGGTCCTCATGAGTCTGTGTGTCAACCTAAATGCACACTATCTATAGAGAAACAAATAAAGGCAGGTGAGGTCTTAATGGGCATCGTTGATTAAACCCAGAGAAGAGCTTCATTTTATAGTCCTCAATAAATCTGTCCTCACTCTCATGGTGTCAAACCCCTCCTCCAAAAAATATCTATTACCTCTTTCTCTCAGTCTCACACTCCCTTAGTTTTCTTTATTAGTGGTGCATACTAAGACAAACATCACATTATTATCATACTTAGATTAGGAATTTGAACAAACTTTAGAACAAATTATGTGGCTTGTTGAGGAGAGGTGTGTTTACTTTTCTACATGACTGGACAATTTTCACAGCATGGGCAGACAATAAAACAGGTAAAAACTCCCTAGCAACTGCATAACGACCAAATCAACACCATGATAACCATAGAGTTAGGGTTAGGGCTATCATGGTAGCACCTTTTCCATAGGAAAGCACCTCTACACTTCCTTTAGAAAGCATAAGAGTGTAGTAATGTGTAGTTGTTATCTCTTTTTGCAATCTATTTTTACATTTTCTACGACGTTTCCATTGATTACATTTACGAGAGAGACTTGTGTTTGACGGGATGTTACTCTTGTTTTGGCTGGCAGGGAAGCTCTTCTCAGGGGTTCAAAGTAGGCAGAGTAAACCACAGCCCAGCTACAGCTAACTAATTACAGATCAGAGCTCACCCTGTGGAAAACTGGAGCAGAGCTACGGAGGGAGAAGGAATAACAGAACGAGAGACATCTGACCTCTTGAAACGGTCCTGAATGGGTTTCATGGTTATCAGATCGGGGTGACTATAAAGGCCAGGAGCCAAAAGCTTCAGTTACAGGGAGATGTCTTGAGCTTCAGCTGGAATTAAGGCATGGACACCTGACAGTTTCTAGTGTCTAACAATAAAACACACTCACACAAGAAAGTAGCAGTTACGGGGGACATGTTTCCCCAACATGAGGGTGAGTAAGTGATGGCAAAATGTTGCCTTTAACATCCATGGAAACTTTCCATTGTTCAAAAGGTTCTTTAAAGTAAGTTTCTTTGGATTATTCAAATGTTCTTCACACTAAGAAAAAAAGAGGTTATTTTAAGAACTGGTTCTTCAATGGAACTGCTGTGAACCCCCCTTTTGGAACCTTTATTTTTAAGAGTGTAAATGTATGTTTTAGTTTTTAGTTTTTTGAGAAATTTGAAAATTCTCTGGTCTTAAAGATGACAGCAGCTCAATACTGGGGACAAACTTGTCATTAGCATTTACATGATGATTAGTTAAAGGGGTACTTCAGCGCTGGCAAGATGAATGTGTATTTAAACTGTGTCATTTAAGTAGTAGAAATGTGAAATTATTTTTTAATTTGTTGCCTTCTAGACTGAGAAAAGACATGTGGATGAAAGACAACAACTCCCAGAATGCACTTGCTTTGCTGCCTTACGAGGCCACTCCCAAAGCCGCGGCTACCGGTTATCACTTGCCCACCATGACACCGCCCCCACAGTCATTTTGATTTTCATAGTGATACAATAATTTCGTTCAGTTAGAGAATAAACACTACAATTAAAAACTGAACGTGTCTTTTAAATAACGTGCGAGTGAGCCGAACGAAAGGCACGGCAGAAACGCAGTAGGAGTCAGATTTCATTCATCACGAGAGAAGAGCTGAGCAGAGCTGAGGTAAGCGCGGCAGTCATTCACTGCGTGTGTCTAGTCTGGCGCGTTTTCAGATCGCATATGGAAGCTTAACTTTCAAAGGAATACATTGAAAAGTTGAAACACTCACTTTGCTCCGTACCGCTCCGTTATGAATGCCCGAACCGAGCGGCAGTGCGCATTTACATTCTGTGAGTGAGATCCCTCCCCTAGGGGAGGGTTAAAAAAACATACGGAACTAGCTCGTTCTACTGGCTGTAGTCTTTAGCCTCTCGCCCAAAAAAAAAAGACGATATTTGCATCATCGGAGGATTTTTTCCAGAAATAAAATGCATAATTCTCTCGTTTCAGGGGGATATGAGGGGGGAAAGTACCATAATTTGAATATAATACCGGGTTTCTACTGATACAAAGCTTAATGCTAAATCGCTGAAGTAACACTTTAATTCATTGCAAAGCTAATTGTTAATAATGGTTGTTAAAAATTTAAATGTTAATTATTAGTAATGATGATTAAAAATGTCCCACATATGTATTGTTCAACTTTATCTATTTGTAACTTCTGGTAACCACATTATGACAGCACAAACATGTATGCATCTTTTATTCTCACAAATATATTATATATAAAAGAAAAATGTTGAGGAGTAACTGAAATAGGCATACTGTTATCATTTCTACACATCAACAACATTAGCTCCTGACCTATTAAAGAGATACAGACAGTGCGATACGCTACCATTCAAAAGTTGAGGTTGGCTTCATCATTGTGACCTGAAACTCATTTAAAAGAGTGTTCCAAGACCCTAGGACTTGTCGCATTTGAACCACGAATACACACACACACAAATTCAAGGACTGAATTCAAGGAATTTTGTGGTTGACATTTTAAAAATTAACAAATCCTTCCCTCGCTGGTCAATTTGGCCCCCTTAGGAATGAATGGAATGCAAAGTAGTATTATTTATTGATCAAATCTAGTAATTTAAAAGGTAAATTAAAAAAAGTGCATTAAAAAATAAAAAAATATATTAAAATGAAATGAAAAAAGCTTTCTGGACAAAATAAATATAGGGTAATTTTATAAAAATATAATAATTTTAGGGTTCCGGTTAATTTTTAGTCATATTAGTCATATATCCTTATAATTTACCATCAGTGTCATATGATCCTTGATAAATCATTCTAATATGCTGATTTGGTGCTCTTATTATTAGCAATGTTGAAAACATTGCTGCTTAATATTTTTGTGGAAAACATTGCACTTTTTTTTCAGGATTATTTTATTATTTTATTGAAACACCGTTCTTGTGTAATTTATCCTGCAGTCCCATTCAGGATGGTCAATGCTTTGTATGTAGCAAGAAGGAACAACCAGATGAGAACAGAGTACAAGCACTACTACTGATCTCACAAAAAGAGGACACACACAAATCAACCCCCTAAACCTGTAAGTATTAAACTGCTGCATAATTCGCCCCATACCAACAGTGCTGATGATATCAAATTGTTGTTCATCTCCTTAGTGATCAGACATTATAATATTTGCTTGACGGATGACAGAAGCAATGATCATAGAATCTTATGCTCTTGAGCACCAAATCGTCATATCAGAATGATTTCTGAAGGATCATGTGACACTGAAGAGTAATGATACTGAAAATTCAGCTATACCATCACAGGAATGAATTACATTTTAAAATATATTCAAAGAGAAAACTTCTTTTAAATGTTATATCTTAAACTATGTCACACTGTTTTTACTGTATTTTTGATCAAAAAAAATGCAGCCTTGGTGAGCATAAAAGACCCCAATCTCTTGAACGATTGGACATCTACATTATATGTCTCAGATACAGGATGGTTTTGGGTGTTTTTTCTGGTCTTTAGGTTCAGTAAGCTGGATGGGCCGGTGTGGCAGTGGGAAGGGTCATTCCATCAGTGCCAAACCAAAGCTGGTTTCTCAACTCACCCAGTCAAATTTTCTCTTTTTATGCTTCAACCCTAAAAAACCAACAGTTTGCGTCATTGAAACACATTCACACAGAAATGTATTCAACCCCAAAAGACCTGCAAAGAGGACAGCACGTTCACTAATATGGATCCTAAAACAAGTCTTTGTGTTAATCAAGCAAAGTACACACGCCTACTGAAAACATAAAGAAAACGTTCACACTCTCCTCTCCCCTCAAAAACCTGAGCATGCGTCACCGGCATGGGGTAAACATTCGCAGTCTTTTAAATTCAACTTTACAAACTCATGGAAACATGTCTTCGCTTAAGTTTTGACAGCCAAAAGACAGCATTTCAAACAGGCCTATCCATCCATCCATCAAACACACACTCTCAACCAGGCTTCTGCCGATCAGGAATCTCAAGAACGGACTCCATTTTTCCAGAGACTCGCTATGTTTGTTTGGCATTTCAGTGAGACATTTTTCCAAACACACCTTCATTTTAATTCTGACTTGGGTCTTAAATGATTCTTCAGTGTGGAGTGGAATTTCCCATTGTATTGCGAGACAGCAGCAGTCAAATGACTTTGATATGTCCAAAAAAATCAAATAACGTGCAAGCTCACATTTCAATAGACACAACAAGTATTTCTGCTATAGAACATAATGGCAAAAAGCCCCCGAAATTCTGGGAAATAGCCAGAGAAAATATTGCCACTTTAAAAAAAACTGGTAACACTTTACAAAAAGGTCACATTAGTTAATGCATCAAATAACATGAACTAACAATGATAAATATATTTTAGAGGGTTTATTAACCTTTGTTAATGTTGGGTAATAAAAATACAGTTGTTGTTTGTTCATGTTAGTTCAAGGTGCATCAACTAACTTCTGACATTAAATGTTCAGATTATCAAGAATTAAGATTAGTAAATGCTGTAGAAATACCGTACATTGTTTGTTCGCGTTAAAGGGATAGTTCACCCAAAAATGAAAATAAGCCCATGATTTATTCACCCTCAAGTCATCCTAGGTGTTCAGATGAATGAAATCAGAGTTATATTAAAGGTCCCATGGCATGAAAATTTCATTTTATGAGGTTTTTTAACATTAATATGAGTTCCCCTAGCCTGTATATGGTCCCCAAGTGGCCAGAAATTTTGATTGGCGTAAACCGAGTTCTGGCTGTCTTTCTCTGCCTTTGAGAAAATGACAGCTCAGACGAGCCGATCTGGAATCTTCCCTGTATGTCGTCATACGGGGAACGGTTACCTCCCCTTCCTCTGCTTTGCCCGCCCAGAGAATTGAGGAAATGGATTCTGTTTATTTTACTCGCAATGTCAGCACAGGCTTTTTTATATGGATTCGACAGCACCGCCACAAACAGTGAGTAACAGTGTTCATTAATGCCTGATCTGTGATCAGTTATTTCTGATGTGTAGCTACTTATTCAAGTTCACACTTTCTCTCTAAATCGTTTGTTTATGCATCCGTGAATCAATCCAGTGACTAAACGATCAACTTCACATCGTTTCTGTTAGTAGCATAAAACAAATCTGTTATTTATATTGTGATTAGATGCTAGATTAGCGATCAAAGAACACTCTCTTTATAATGTTCGGAGCTGTGAATCACACGTTGCGAGTGTATCTGCATTCTTGCTCAAACTGCTGTTATAATGAAAGACGCTGTTATTCTACACAACAATGCTCTTACTGTATTCATATCGATGTTGTGTTTGCTGTTAGTTGTGTTGAAAGCATTTTGTGAGAGAAAAGGCGTTGCAATGAAGAGATCACTGCATTCACACGATCAACATGTGATGGGAAAAGACCTAAAAATAATGCTATAATCCACACTTTCACGATTTGTTAATCTCGACAGCTGTAATGGTACATTACATGTGTTTCAAAGTTCGTAGAATAAGGAGGAAGACAGGGTCGCGTGACTGGGACTCATGTTTATTCAGAACTCTCAGATACAAACAAAATAAACTTGCGCTCTCAACAACTCGGTACAATACAACTTTCTTAGCAATCTTCGTTCTCCTGCTCTTGACTTTCTGGTCCACGAGTGCACAGTCTGTCTCTCTCTCTCTCTGGCAGGCTCGCAGACCTCTCTAAACCACGCCCCCTCCGCCACATAATCTAATACTCATTTCAAATGCAAAGATGTCAGCCAATCACAACAGTGGGCGTTTTTACTGAAGTCTCACAGCAGACACGCCCCTTCAAACAGAGCATTCAAGCCAGAGGGCTAATATCAGTATAGAAAAAAATGCCTTTTATTTCTAAATTATGATATTTTATGATGTAAAAATAATACTAACAATATAAGTACACCTTAGGACACATTATAAAATAAAGAAAAAAAATCCACGCCATGGGACCTTTAAAAAAAGTCCTGGCTAATCCAAGCTTTATAATGGCAGTGACTGTTGCTCTGTTTTTGAAGTCCATAAAAAAAAGTAAAGTTCTGGCCGATCGCCTTCCGTGGAAAATTGTCGTGTGGAGCACGTTATTTGACGGACAGATGCATTTATATGGACTTTTAAAACAGAGCAACAATTACTGCCATTATAATGCTTGGATTAGCCAGGACTTTTTTAATATAACTCGTCTGAAAGAAGAATGTAATATACATCTAGGATGACTTGAGGGTGAGTAAATTTGGGTGAACTATCCCTTTAACGCTTTAAAAAAAGATTGTATCAATTACTTTATTAAACAAGTAGATGGCGACAACTGTTGTTGTATGTATGAAAAAATTTATGTGCCAATCATTCAAGAGATTCATTCAAAACGCTGATTCAACCAGTCATTGAATCATCAATTCAAACCATTTTGTAAAATAATTAATTCAAATTAATTAAACACTATAGACTGCACTGCAGCAATTAACATTTTGTCAGATCATCTGGTAAATTACGATATTTATTTTGGTTGTCTATTCAGAATCGTGGAGAATCGAGATCTCTATTTTAAACAAAAAAAATCGTGATTCACAATTCATCAAGAATCGTGCAGCTCTACTTTATATTTCTTTCTGGAATATTTAATTTAAAGAAAGTAAAAAAACCACAGTAATAACTTAAAATAGA